>JALJCO010008508.1:600000-967598 GCA_023101725.1 Atherinomorus stipes | reverse complement strand
AAAAAAATATTATATAAGGACAATTTTCTAACACTGAAAAATGAATTCAAACATAGCCTTGATAATTACTCAGACCTCAGGTTAAATTTAATAGGTAGAATAAATTTGATAAAGATGATGTGGCTACCTAAATTTTTATATAGTTTTCAATGTATACCTTTAACACCACCCAAATCTTTTTTTAAAGAAATTAATACAATAATATCATCTTTTATATGGGCCCGAAAAACTCCAAGAATAAAAATGAATTTGTTATTTTATCCCAAAGAGGAAGGAGGGCTAGGCCTCCCTAATATGGAATTATATCAAATTGCAGCTCAGATGTTTTATATAGACCGAATTATTAATCCTATTAATGAAGATCCATGGCTGGATATTGAGAATTATCAACTGCAACCTCATACTCTAGTCTCAGCTATGTTCAGTAAGAAAAAGGTTAAAATTGATAATTTTGCTATCACCAGTACTGTTAATATGTGGAAGAAAGTTAAGCAACTTTTAGGTCATGAAATAGGAACCCCCACTCATATTAAGATTTGGAACAATCCCTCAATTAAAATTCAAGGCACTGTTTTGAGCTGGAAAACCTGGATGGATAGTGGTATTGAAACATTATCAGATATCATATATTTAAATAAAGTTATTCCTTTCAATGAGCTTAAAACTAAGTTTAAACTTAAAGAGTCTGAAATATTTAAGTATATGCAGTTAAAAAATTGGATTGAAGAGTCTTGTGATATTGGGAATTCTGTTCCAATTAATATAAAGAATCTTTTAGAGCAAGATAAAGACAAAAAAATAAGTACTATCTATCATCATCTTGTTACAGTTAAAGGTATTGATGAGTTATTAGGTAAATTATATGAAGGCTGGGAAAAGGATTTAAAAAGTACAGATGTTAAAACCATATGGAAGCAGGGATTAAGGCTAACATTTAAAGCCACAACAAATGAGAATCTACGGTTGATACAATATAAATTAATGAATAGAGTTTATTAAAGTAGGGATAAGATTCATAAGTTTGATAACTCCTCTCCCTCTGCCTGTTTGAAGTGCCCTGAAAACGATTCACTCATCCATGCATTTTGGTATTGTGGGAAAATATACGATACATGGAAAGATATTGAAAAATGGCTGTCCGAAGCTTGCAAGCAGAGATTTGATCTAACACCAGAAACCTGCCTACTTCAAAATATGACTAAAATAAGATATCCTATGGGATGGCGAATAAAATTTTCTTCACTTGTTTACAAAAAATTGATATTGCAGAATTGGAAAAACAAAGAAGCGCCTAGAATGGAAAAGTGGAAATCCTTGATGAAATATTATTTACAAATAGAGAAAAACTTGTCATCAGATAGAAATAACCAAAAACAATTTCAATTTGTGTGGGGAAGTATTTATGATGCCCTCTAAAGTTGGCCCAACACTATTGGCGGTTATTCACTTAGTGGATGTAATTCAAGAGCTAAGAGCGCAGTGAGCATGAGTGTATGTGTGTGTGTATGTCTTGTCTTGTTATAAGTTTAGTTGTTTGTGTTTTTTTTTTTATTATTTATTTTGTATTGTTTTATATTTTGTTTTTGTATTCTTTTTATTTCTCTCCCCTTTTTGTATTTGTTGTGTTAATATGTCATCCTTTCTGTAGACGAGAGTTTTGAACACATTGGTTGTACAGTTTACATTATCTATTGTCATGTATTAATTTTTAAACTTTTTGTGTCCGCATGGGAAGATTGTTCAGTTAATAGACTGTGCATGTTCAGTGATGAGTTGGACTTTTGGATGACGGGAATTGTACAATCCTTTAAAATCATAAATAAAAACAATTATATATAGAATAAATGCACAGAGTTTTGAGGCTTCTCATAAAAATACTGAATGCAAAAAAAAGTTTTTCACACACAAACCATTAATTTAATGCAAAATTCAGGTAAAATATAGGGCTGTAAATACCTTAAATTAAGAGCTGTTCAGAAGTCGAAAGAGCAGCTCTTTGGGAGCCGAATCAAAAGAGCCGGACTGCAGGCAGACCAGTTCAGCAGTTGGACTCTTCACCTGTTTCCTGCCCTGCTGCTGTGATGGGTTCAGTTTGTGGTGCAGGTCTTGCTTCTGTCGCAATAGCAAACCCATCCAATCAGAGATGCAGATTTTAAACTGTCCACTGATAAAAAGCTCCTGACCCTCTAGTCTGTAGGACACGGCCTCCATGCTTTCCAGAAACATCCTCACATCTTCATCAAATGACCTCAGAACAGTTTCCACTTTGCCTCAGAGCATTTTAAAAGAGCTTTGATCCAGAGAAGATGGACGGTGGTGGTTCTGGATCCTGTATGTGGTCCAGAGAAGATGGATGGTGGTGGTTCTGGATCCTGTATGTGATCCAGAGAAGACGGACGGTGGTAGTTCTGGTTCCTGTATGTGGTCCAGAGAAGACGGACAGTGGTAGTTCTGGATCCTGTATGTGGTCCAGAGAAGAAGGACGGTGGTGGTTCTGGATCCTGTATGTGGTCCAGAGAAGATGGATGGTGGTGGTTCTGGATCCTGTATGTGGTCCAGAGAAGACGGACGGTGGTGGTTCTGGATCCTGTATGTGGTCCAGAGAAGATGGATGGTGGTGGTTCTGGATCCTGTATGTGGTCCAGAGAAGACGGACGGCGGTGGTTCATGATCCTGTATGTGGTCCAGAGAAGACGGACGGTGGTGGTTCTGGATCCTGTATGTGGTCCAGAGAAGATGGACGGCGGTGGTTCATGATCCTGTATGTGGTCCAGAGAAGATGGATGGTGGTGGTTCTGGATCCTGTATGTGGTCCAGAGAAGATGGATGGTGGTGGTTCTGGATCCTGTATGTGATCCAGAGAAGACGGACGGTGGTGGTTCTGGATCCTGTATGTGGTCCAGAGAAGACGGACGGTGGTAGTTCTGGATCCTGTATGTGGTCCAGAGAAGAAGGACGGTGGTGGTTCTGGATCCTGTATGTGGTCCAGAGAAGTCGGACGGTGGTGGTTCTGGATCCTGTATGTGGTCCAGAGAAGACGGACGGTGGTGGTTCTGGTTCCTGTATGTGGTCCAGAGAAGACGGACGGTGGTAGTTCTGGATCCTGTATGTGGTCCAGAGAAGAAGGACGGTGGTGGTTCTGGATCCTGTATGTGGTCCAGAGAAGAAGGACGGTGGTGGTTCTGGATCCTGTATGTGGTCCAGAGAAGAAGGACGGTGGTGGTTCTGGATCCTGTATGTGGTCCAGAGAAGAAGGACGGTGGTGGTTCTGGATCCTGTATGTGGTCCAGAGAAGAAGGACGGTGGTGGTTCTGGATCCTGTATGTGGTCCAGAGAAGATGGATGGTGGTGTTTCTGGATCCTGTATGTGGTCTAGAGAAGACGGACGGTGGTGGTTCTGGATCCTGTATGTGGTCTAGAGAAGACGGACGGTGGTGGTTCTGGATCCTGTATGTGGCCAGAGAAGACAGGTGTTGGTGGTTCTGGATCCTGTATGTGGCCAGAGAAGACGGACGGTGGTGGTTCTGGATCCTGTATGTGGCCAGAGAAGACGGACGGTGGTGGTTCTGGATCCTGTATGTGGCCAGAGAAGACGGACGGTGGTGGTTCTGGATCCTGTATGTGGCCAGAGAAGACAGGTGTTGGTGGTTCTGGATCCTGTATGTGGCCAGAGAAGACGGACGGTGGTGGTTCTGGATCCTGTATGTGGCCAGAGAAGACGGACGGTGGTGGTTCTGGATCCTGTATGTGGCCAGAGAAGACAGGTGTTGGTGGTTCTGGATCCTGGTCATATGCGGCT
This sequence comes from Atherinomorus stipes, assembly GCA_023101725.1. NCBI lineage: Eukaryota > Metazoa > Chordata > Actinopteri > Atheriniformes > Atherinidae > Atherinomorus > Atherinomorus stipes. Next base: position 963,799 of record JALJCO010008508.1, on the reverse strand, counting down.
TCTTCTCTGCATGATGGAACTTTAACCTGCATTTGTGGGTTTCAGGGTGAACTGTGTTCACACACAGATAAATTTTGGAAGTTTTCCTTAGTCCATGCACTGGTTTCCAGTAGAGAATCATGTCTGCTTTTAAAGCAGAAGATCACCAGCATTCAGTTTAGACCTTCAGTCTTGTCCCCTGAACACAGAGATTCCTCCAATTTTTAGACTAATTGATGGTATACTAGGCTGTATATCCTGGGTCCATCGAAGTCTTTTTAGACTGATGAGCATTTTTCTAAAATGTTTGTTTCAGGTTGATGAACCTCTGAGACTCTAGCTTAGTTGTCAAATGCTCCTACAGTTGTTTTTATATGTGCTGCTTATTTTTCCAGCTTTTTCTTGCCACTGTTCTAACCTTTTACAGATGTGTTGCTGCCACCAAATTAAAAAAATTGGTAATGTTTTCCATGAAATGGTAAAATGTCTCAGTTTCAGCATCTGATATGTTGATTATGTTGGTGATAAAATGTGAGTTGATCAAATCTGTACATGCAAATCTCTGTTTTTTATGTACATTTACACAGGATCCAAACTTTTGGTGGAATTGTCGAATGTGCCTGGTTGCCTCTTGACTTTCATGCAATTTGTTTCCTTCTGTGTGTATGAGTGGGTGTGTCAGCTAAGTGACAGTAAGGTTTGGCCTCAGAGGGCATTAATGGAGACATCAGCAGGATCACAGAGTCACAAGTGCTGGCAGTCATCCACTCACAGAAGAAATAGCCCATCCTCTGCTGACACTGAGCTGATGCGCTACTACTGGCTCACACAGAAGCAGTGAGTATATAGTGTAGTTAAACCACAGTAGAACAGTCACTGTAAAGGTGTTTTGCTGTCAAAAGGGGTCTTTGTTACCCTTTTAGCAGTTGAATCTGTAGTTCTCTTACAGTGTTTCTTTCATTACATTTGCTGTTTCTCTTATTTGTCAATTCTTATCACATTATCAACAGCTACTTAAAGGCATATGCCAACACTGGGTGAAACTGAGCCTCCCCTAAGTTGGATAAGTGGGTAGAAGCGTTTTCTAGCCGACCCAGTCATTCTCTGAATCTGGCAGCACTGACTTCAGCTTAGCTTAGCCTAGTTGCTGTAATCTGGCGTATCCAACTAGCACCACTTGGGGAAGTGAACTAATTAACTTGAGATTTTTTCCACTTACGTTTCGTGACCCACACATTCTGATCCAGTACTAACAAGAAGCTGATTTCACATCAAAGGATTGACTAGGCGGCATTCAATAGGGGAATAATATGCTGCAGAAGTACAGGCCAATCACAGGGAAGCACAGCGGAGAGTATCAAAGGCAGCACGCATGCGCAGGATCAGTTGCAACCCTGTGTGCAGAATTTGGGAATGCTGCACATGTGTGCTGCCTTTGCTACCATCTCGACTTATGTAGTTAACTTTCGCCAAGTGGTGCTAGTTGGATATGGCAGATTGGAGCAACTATGCTAAGTTAAGCTAAATTAAGTGCTGCCAGATTCAGAGAATGACTGAGCCGGTTAGAAAACGCTTCTGCCCACCTGTCCAACTCAGGGGACTGCGGGAGGAGGCTCAATTTCACCCAGGGGTGGCATATGCCTTTGAAGATGAAGGCTGCAAAATAAATTTTTCCCCGTCAGTAGGCTTCGCACTCACACTCACTTACTCAATTAGCATTAGCACCGTTACAGAACCGACTAACTGTTAATTTGCATTGTTAAAAGTTTAACATATCCAGGAGGAAAGCTGCAGCCTCAAGGGGGTTTTCAGCCCCTTTGCTGCCTTCCTGCTTTGCTTTTGGAGATTTTCCAGGGGCACACTAGAAAATGAGTGGAATGATATTACCCACTATCATGAAAAATTGAGCAAAATGACGTGGAAATTGGCAGCCAAAGAAACTCACAAATGTGATTTTTTGGGGGTAAATATATGAAAATCACTATTTTATGGTCGCTTTAATGTATTAAAGACAGTTTTATTACAAATGTGAAAAAACTTAATAGTTTTGTGACATTACGTGCATCTGCTCATCTGTAATGTTAACGTTAAGCTTGAGTCAAGGGCGTCCTCTTCCTTTCATTCTTACATTTGTAGGCACAAAGCAGAAAAAATAAAGCAATCGCCCAGGAAAGGGAGATTATTGCTTCTGCAGACGGCATTGCCAACTCGCACCACGAGTATTGGTGACGCATAAGGATTTTGAAGGGTTGTCCCATTTCTTAGGGGAACAAATCAGTCCCCTAAACAGAGTTTCGAGTTCCCCTACCCCGAGGGGTAGTCCTTACCCTGTATCCACACAGGGCGCAAATAAAATTATTCACGCGAATGAATTGAATGTTAAGTCAATGTACAGACATGAATAGACGCATGTTTGGTTGGGGGGACACATTTGACACGAATTTGTGGCGCATCAAGCCCCAAACGCGGATCTTATTTGCACTTATGAAGCGAATGAGGCATCCTACCCGTGCAAATAGAACTTTTTTTGCGGATTCACTTGAGTTGAAAAAATTGCACTGGAGCGTTTTATATGCGCGAACAATACGAGCCCTGTCACTGAAAATGAATGAGACCTGATGTGAACGGACCAGTGCTCTGCAGCTCGCTGCTCTCTTCTATAGTAAGAAGGGAAAAGCGCTTTTCACAGATAAAATCACAAAGTGCTGCATATAAAAGCGGTTTAATAATACCATAAATTTAGGACTGAAAACCCAGACAGACAAAACGTCATTAAGCTGCAGCTACAGATCTGCAGCTGCTGGTGATCTGCAGAGATCTGCAGCTGGTGTTTGACGGGATTAAACGTCACAATGCCGACACTCTGCAGCGGGAAAAGGGAACCTGTTGTACCTGGAGGAAGATGCAGCTCTGTCCTCGCTAAATAAATAAATTGAGGTTTTTGGTTATCAATCAGTATTGGAAAACGTCAATATAATTCAATATGAGTCTCAGACTAGTGCAGTTTTCAGTTTGGTAACTATATGATGCTCCAGTATCAGGAGTTCAGCCTCAGCTGATGTAAACAAACACTTGCTTTTTGTTGTGATCTGGATAAAAACAGTAGGAAAGCGTCAGTTGCGAGTTGTGTTTAATCAGCTGACTAAATTCTGAGAGGTGGAGGCGAGGAGACGGCAGAGACTCATAAACTAACAGCAGCCATGTTCTTTAGCTGGAAGTAGTTGGAAGTTTAGCTGGAAGCTCTAACTAGCTGCAGCTAGCTTACTCACCGAAGGCAGATGGACAGATGCTTAGCAGCTGGAATAGCACCTGTAGTCTGTATCCTAGAGGGATATGCAGCACCGATCCTCGCCAACAAATCATCAAACAGGTTGGGAAATCCCCCTGGAAGCGGCCGTCATCCAGATGTAACTCCTGGATCAGGTGATGAAAATCAGCGAGCTCCGAGACCTCTGGAGATTCTGGTGGACCCAAACACGGCGGTATCCTCGGTTCTCCAACTCCCAAAGCAACGCTGCAACTCTCTCAAAGTACTCACAATAACCAGGCTCTGCCATGTTCACCTGACTGAGGTGACAAATCACTATCTCCCACTCCAGAAAGTTCAATCTGATGTGTGAATGAAGCTTTTATTCACACGTAATATTCGCTCCATTTGCGCGAAAAAAACGTCTAAGTCTTGCAGGCAAACATCCAGCATTGAAATCTAGGCGCGTATGTGAGTGGAGGCATCCGGTGTGAACACGGGGTAGGGATGAAAATAGAAATTAGAATTGGGCGCAAGTCTGTGGTGACTCTTGTGTTAAATGAGACCCGGCTGTTTATGCATTTTATCTGTAATGCTGTCTATTATATGTTTTATTTCATCTCTTTTTATTATGTTAGTTGTTTCTGGTTTTGTTTTGTAATTTGGTTTTTGTTATTTGTGCCGCCATCCCTAATAGTTCATTTCTTTGGTTCGGATGTGGCCCAGATGAACGGAAAAGATGTGGCCCCCTTTATGGAAGTGATTGACGGCCCATATCTGGCCCAAGTATATGAAAGCTGTGTTAAACCATAACAGAGCCAGACCTCTACCACGGCTGTACCTACTGCAAAGGAGTTCATATGGCTCATAGCTGGGCCTCATCGAGCTTGCCTGTATGGCTGAGTTCTGGTAAAGGCTAATGGTTCTCATGTGGCCCACATGTGGCCAATAGACCAAAATTCCAGATTTTACCCAGAAGCTAAACAAATTTGTGCCAAACCTTTTACCTGGCCCACTTTAGGAAGTGAGTGATAGGCCACATCTGGCCTAACTGAACGATAACAATACCAGATTTCTACCAGAAGTAAACTAAATATAAATAACTATGTGGTTTATAGCTGGGCCAGGTACGGAATATATGTGGTTCAGTTCTTTTTAAACACTGTGACCCTTATTTGGCCCATGTATGGTTGACAGAGGTGAAATCTGGTACCTAATAATAATAATAATTTTAGTGCAATATAAGCACTGATTAAGTTGCCCTGAACATGAATAACTTTAACCATCCATAATCTATGTGAAAAGAAACACACAAATTTTCCTTCAAAGTTATATCTAAAAATCAAATGCAGTTCATTGTGTAAAGACATAACAGTGCAAATAAACTGTCAATCAAATGCAATTCTGCGTACAGTTCATACTTGTGAAAATATAAATATGCAACCAATCAAATGCTGTTTAGTGTGTGTGTGCAGAATACTTAATTGTAAAACTATCTGAATAGTACAAAATATAATGACAGTACAAAAATATAATAACAGTACAAATATATGCAACCATTCAGTGCTGTTCCCTGCATGTGTGTACAAAATACTGAGTAAAAATATGTAAACAGTACAAAAAGATGTGAACAGTACACAAATATATGAACAGTATGTAACTGTAAGAATGAAGATAGTTTCAGTTTGGCTTAACTGTCAGCTTCAGCCCTTTTCTTTTCATCAGCATATTTTTGGTGTTGTTTTCTTCGAACATCCCCGTCACCAACCAGATGAAGCCATTTAACCATCATGACTTCAGAGTCTTTATCCGACACTCAGGCAGTCACTGGGTTTCATCTAACAGCATCTTCAGAACACAGAACATTATAAAGAGTAGTGTTAGAGTAGCTTTTGATATTATGTAATGCACTGCAAATTTTCAGACAACTTTTTTTGTTTCATAAACTGCATGTATGACTTTCAGTTGAATCAGTCCACATCTGACTTGTGAGTTGCATAGAGGAGGAGAAGAGGCAAAGGAGAATAGATGGAAAAGAAAGACATAAAAAGGAGGAGATAAAGTCACATACAGGATGAGTACAAGAAGAAACACAGTACAGACAGAAACATAAAACCTTTAAATTAACATTTCTTACCGATCATGACTGTCTTCAAAAGCAGCCACTGAAGAGAGATTTTATCACCGACGCGCCTCCAGTTCATCTGCCTTGCAACTCGGGTTGAATTTGTTGACTTCACGACTCTCCAGGAGGTGTCCTTCAAGTTGAACCCCCCCCCTCCCCCCGATCAATCCCAAGTAGGAAATCTAAACATTTATATATAAATTAATAAGCACTGTAAGTATTGATAAAATGACCAAGTCACACTGTCACTGATGGAGAAAGACAGACAAGATGGATGATGACAGATAAAACGATTCACTTTTCATATTTACCAGGTTAGACTTGATGCCTGAGTCTGTGTTCAAGCCTTTAATGTTAGCAGCTAATATCATTTTAAAAGGTACCACACTGTAGCTGCGTTAGTGGCTAATATCTGTAGACAGGTACGAGCAGCACTTACCAAGCGATGCCCTCAACAAACTTCTGTTTGGCTGATGATTTTATCCTCAAAAAATCTAGGTTGTGTAGAATAATAACAGAGTGTGAATAAAACAGTTTAACAAAATGTAGAGGTTCACTTACCGAGCCAGTTGAAAAATGAAGGAATGATCCTGATCAGAGCTGTACTCTGAAACTGTTGTCCAGAACTCTTCCAGAAGAGATTCCCTCCATTTTTGAATGTATAACTGAAGTGGTTACGATGTGGCCCTCATGTGTTTTGCCACATTACATTTGCCAGTTACAAATCATGTGTGGCTCAAAAGAAAAATGTATTATCTGGGCCATGTGCATCAATTACGGAGCTGTGCCAGAGGAGAAATGCCCTCCAATTTTGAAGATCTGGCCAAACCAGTGTGGTTATGATGTGACCCTCAAGTGTTTTGCCACACCACAACTCAGCCAGAGGTGCCACCTAGATGCCACATATGGCCCAAAGGTCAATGCTATCAGGGATTTTGGCCATATGTGGCATCTAGGTGGTGACATTTTAGAATAGGTTCTTACCTCAATTGGTTTGTATTCCTGGTCAAAAAAAAGTGAAAAATGAAAAACAAACAAACAAAACAAAACAAAACAAAAACAAAAAAAAAACAAGAAAATATCCTGTTGGAAAATAATGTTTCATTTAATCTTTGTGTCAGTGGGTGAAAAAAAACGAGGTTTTCCATTTTGTTGCCTTCTTCTATTTCAAAGGAAAACACAAACTGACTGCTTTCATAGCAAACAGAAGGGAGGAGTGGAGTAAATGGGTCAGTCTACACCCAAATGTCACAGTATGAGTGGAGGAATCGATTTAGGGTGGAAAAACGAAGCCATTGTACTGTCTTCACTTGGCTTTTTTCATATTTGCACACGATAGCTTCCTCCCATTTAATTTGAAATAGAAATAAGTCATTTGATTACACTGCTTTATTAATAAGATGTATTAAAAATTATTCCTAAATATTTTGGTGGTACTTCGTTTGGGACAAACAAGGGCTTTATTTACAAAAATGAGTGATTCAAATTTTGCTGCAAGGATCCACATCAATGAACTAAACTAAATCCAAAAAATCTAAATGACCTAATGATGTATTTCATTTGAATATTTCAGCAACTATTTTTTAAATTGCCTTGGACTCCTTTATGGTTTGTTTATTTTACTGTTTATGTGACGTAAATGACATGCTGTTCTGTCTTTGTCCTTTGTGAAATAATGTCTCTGTGTGGACTGCATTGGATCTGAAAGAGTCACCGGCTGTTTCTACATGTGTCAACTCTAATAAGAAAACAGATGCTGGAAATTAGTGCAATTCTAGAAACAAGGCCAGGGAAATTTTACCCTCTTTATTGCTGTCTTGTGGAGGAATCAGCCAGCCCAACACATTCATCTCACTTTATAAGAAAGAGCTGGTTTCATGCTATGCACCTTATTCATGTAGCCACAATTATCCATAAATTAATAAAACCTGACTAGTTATTACCAGGAGAAAGAGGCAGGGAGACAGATGCATAGAGGGAATATGAAGGGCTGTACAGTGAACAATCTCCGGATAATTAACAGGAAGATAAACAAAACATAAATTTGGATATTGCATTTATTTAGACTACCACTCAAATATGCGTGAACCACGTTATTTTAATTAAAAGATAAATCTATGTGACACGCTGCTTCCCAGTTAATTATTCAGTGCTGTACAATAAAAACAAAACCCATTAAATATGCCATGCACTCTATTTCTCCATTAACAGTAAAAAGCATTCATCCTGAGGACAGCATCTCAAATTCAGCTGCTGGTTTGGCTTTTCACCCATTTTTTCTTCGTTCATTGCAGATATTTCCTTTTTCATTAACTGCATCTCTATTATTCTGCAGACCTTACAAAATTTTTGACTACTTTTAACGATAAAGTGTTGATTATGAGAATTCTTCAAACTGCAATTCTGTAGAACAAATTAGCATTTTTACATTTCAAATCTTTTGCTCATTATTGTAACCTGTTCATTCATACCTGCACATACTTTATGCACGCTGTGTGAGGATGTGGGGAGACCGCTATAAGAAACGCCCATTAAATATGCATTTTGCAAACACAAGTGTTTAAGAATTGTAAATAAAACCTCCAATCCAGAGAAATCTAATCATCTCTTTCTCAAATCAAAAACTCTAAGATTCAAGTATTTTTTTTTTCAAAACAGCCCAAATTATAAACAAAGCAAGAAATCAGTAATTGCCCTCAGTAATCAGAATGTTGCAGTTTAGAGTTAGCTAGTTGAATAATTACAGTTGTGTGCGATTTCTTATTTTTTTCGCATATTTGTCACATTTATATGTTTCAAATCATCAAACAAATTTGAATATTACACAAAGATAACACAACTAATCACAAAATGCAGTTTTTTTAATGAAGTTTTTTATTTTTAATCATATTTGCAGATTTGTTGTAATTCAGCCACATTGGAGGCTTTTCCAGCATGAACCGCCTTTTTAAGGTCATGCCACAGCATCTCAATGGGATTCAGGTGGGGACTTTGACTAGGCCACTCCAAAGTCTTCATTTTGTTGTTCTTAAGCCATTCAGAGGTGGACGTGCTGGTGTGTTCTGGATCAATGTCCTGCTGCAAGACCTAAGTGTGCTTCAGCTTGAGGTCACCAACAGATGGCCGGACATTCTCCTTCAGGATTTTTTGGTAGAAGCAGAATTCATGGTTCCATTTACCACAGCAAGTCTTCCAGGTCCTGAAGCAGCAAAACAGCCCCAGACCATCACACTACCACACCTGTATTTACTGCTGGTATGATGTCATATTCTGGAACCACCTGGATATTCTTCTCCCTGAGAAAAAGTCATTTTCATTGTTATGTGGGAAATTTTCTGATTGAAGGTGAGGTGGGTTTAGACATTACCTTTGTGGTCATGAGAACAGTTATAGCAACACAGCAACTTCCCGCCACATGATCATTTAAACATGGGTTAAATCAATCAGTCAGATTTTATTTATATAGAACTTCTCATGCATAACAGCTTTATAAAGTGCTTCACATGTTAAAAACAACACAATACATCAACAGTCCCCCAAGTTTATCCCTCCCTCCGCCTCTAAGAACAGACTCCCAAAGACAAGAAATGTAGGAACGATATTCTGAGGTCCATCCACATCAGAGCCCACCCCGCCTCACTGCCACAAAGGCAACCACTACAGGCAGCCACCCAGATCCGGGCAGACCGGGCCCACACCACAGCTATTAGGCTGCAGTGCCAGACCCTGACCACCCGGCCAGGGACATCGACCATAGCAACGACCCCAAAGCTAGAGCAGGCATAGGCCCCGATATGGAGGACCCCCATGAGAAAAACACTGGAGAGATTAAAAAGAAATAAAAATAAAAATCAGACAACCAAAAAAACCTAAAACAGTAACAACAAATAAGACCAGTATACATAAAAGAATTTGTTTAAATCATACACTTGATTAAAAGAGCTCAGTGATCAAAACACAATTATAAAAACCATAAACCAGTTAAAAAGATAAATAAGTATATACATAAATAGATGAAAGGAAAAAGAAGACCAACCTATAAATGAGTAAAACCTTATCAAACCAAAAAGGTAGGTCTTGAGCTTTTTTTAAAAAAAAAAACAAAACATGGACAGTCTCAGCAGCCCTGAGGTCCCCAGGCAGGCTGTTCCAAAGGTGGGGCCCATAATGGTAAAACAACGCCTCACCATAGGTTTTGGTCCGAACATTGGTACTGGTCCTCCGGCCAGTACCAGAGGACCTCAGGGTCTGTGAGGGCTTATACCTTTAAACCAGGTCAGATAAATAAGAAGCCCCAAGACCACTAAGACATTTATAAACCACTAAAAGAACCTTAAAACAATCCTGAAATGCATGAGGAGCCAATGCAGCAATTTTAAGATTGGTGTAATGTGCTCCTGCCCTCTGGTCCTTGTCAGAACACATGCGGCTGAGTTCTGAAGTAGTTGTAAACTAGAAATACTCTTTTTAGGAAGACATGAGAGCAGGGCATTACAGTAACCTAGTCTACTAGAAATAAAAGCATCAGCACCTCCATGCTGGCAAGAGAGAGAGAAATAGGCGGACTCTGGCAATGTTTTTAAGATGATAAAATCCTGCCTTTGTGACATTTCTGAGGTGTTGGATAAAATTCAGCTCAGAATCAATAAGAACATCTAGATTTCTCACACACAGAGGGTTTAAAACTCTGCAGTTTGCATGAAATGACCTCTCTCTTGTCCTCAGGACCGATGATTAAAACCTCAGTCTTGTCCGGTTGAGCTGTAAGAAGTTCCCTGGCTTTGTATCTAAAATACAGTTTAAAAGGGTGTTAATTGGCTCTGGGTCATCAGGAGACACAGCGATGTAAAGCTGGGAATCATCAGCATAGCTGTGAAAATCAATGCCGTGTCTCCTGATGACGTCCCCAAGTGTAGTATTGGGCCTAAAACTGATCCTTGGGGAACCCCACATTTTATTTTATGGGTCCTTGAAGAGTATGTATCCAAACTTACAAAAACCTGTTGATCTGTGAGATAGGAGTAAAACCATTTTAAAACAGTACCTGAGATGATCAGGTTAGCAGCTGCGAACAGTAATGGGCCTTTTCCACTAGCACAGGTCAGCTCAACTCAACTCAATTCAACTTGGCTTGGTAGCTTTTCAATTACAATCCATTACCCCGACCACAAGTGGGCGGGGTAAGAATGAAGCCGCTGCCACGTACTAGGTTGTGCAACGCAAACGACAGCAGCAACAGTTCACACTCCCTACCAGTAGGTGGCGGTAACACACCTCATTATTATTAGGAGCCCCCAGTAAAAAAAACAACAAAGGAAAAAGACAAAAAAGTATGAGGAGAAAGTAACATGGGAGGGAATCAATGAGATCATCAGTGACACCAGTTGTAGATGAATTCATGTGGTGTAGGTGGTAGCAATCTTGCCTTATAACCTAGGAGATCCCTGGTTCAACACCCATTTCAGCCAAATGAAATTCTTTTTTTTTCTCTACAATCTTGTTGCAAATCTGAAATCACTCCCTCATGAGCCCATATCTATCTATCTATCTATCTATCTATCTATCTATCTATCTATCTATCTATCTATCTATCTATCTATCTATCTATCTATCTATCTATCTATCTATCTATCTATCTATCTATCTATCTATCTATCTATCTATCTATCTATCTATCCATCCATCCATCCATCCATCCATCCATCCATCCATCCATCCATCCATCCTCTATCTATCTATCTATCTATCTATCTATCTATCTATCTACTATCTATCTATCTATCTATCTATCTATCTACATCTATCTATCTATCTAATAAAGTCTTCCAAGAATCTGAATCTTTTTATTTATTTAACCTTTATTTAACCAGGAAAAGTCCCATTTAGATTAAAAACCTCTTTTACTAAGGAGTCCTGGCCAAGAGGCAGCAACCATAATAAGCAGAATCTGAATCCATCTATCTATCTTTCTATCTATCTCAACAAGATCGTGGAGAAAAAAAAAAAATTGTTCGGCAGAAAAGTGAATCAAACACCCAACCTTTAAGTTGAAAGGCAAATTTGTTACCACCTACACCACATGAGTGCTTCAAAAAAACAGCACCGATAATGTTCTCATCCGTCCCTCCTGGATTACTTCTTCTCGTCTTCTTCTTCTGTTCCTGTTTTTACCGGCAGCTGACTAACAATTCATGAGTTGCATTACCGCCGTTTACTGGTAGGGAGTGTGAACTGTAGCTCATTTAATGATGTCACTCTCTGACCCTGACATCTGATTGGCTAACCCCTTGGCCAATAGGTGGCATGCAGTAAGATGACGTCAGACATAGCTCGCTTCAGCAGAAACTGTATCACCTTAGCTCGGAAAATCCCCCAGTGGAAAAGCCCAATAACCGAGGCGAGGTGAGGTGAGTTGAGCAGAAAAGGGATGGTGGAAATGGGGAAATGCATAAGTCGTCTGCACAAGGATAAGGAGGAAAGCGGTTTGGTTTCCAACATATACGCTGGTCTGATCGTAAGAAAGTTTTGTAGTAGGAGTTTCCTGCTGCAACCCCTCTGTCATCAGTGTTTCAGGACTGTGGACAGCTCCGCATGGTTACGTTGAGAGTTGGGGATCATCTTACGTCCTGCAACATCTAGAGATGAACACAACCCCTCTGAAAAATGCTGTTAGGCTGCTAATGTGAAAAGTGCTTCTGATGGGGAAGCATGACACCAGGGTGAGGAGGTGTTTCCAAGATACATGACTGAATGCTGCGAGAGGAGAACAATATCTTTTCAGTTGTACTGAATAAAAATGCAGCTGTCTGAATAATTTAGAGATGTAGAGAAGATTCAGTCATCCAGCTCCACAGCCATTGTTCAGAGTTGTCATGGCTCAGGGAAACTGAAGTGTGTTACCAGTCGTGATTAGCTTTGACATCAGTGTGTTCACTCATAACAGACGTTACCACAAAATGTACGTGGACTTCTCTACACAATACTGTTTCCTCATTCATTTCTACAGAAACTCACCAGCATGTATAGTCTTGGCAAAAAGATATATCTCTTGCTCCGAATGAGCAACAACAAATGAACATAGCAATTTAATACCAGCGAAACTTGTTTAGTGCATTATGTGATATGTGATGAAAATAATATGCATATGGATTTGCATGGATGGATTCCACAGGCCCAGCTGTGATCAGCGTCCTGGGTGGCACATTTAAAAGCAGGAACATGATGTTTTTATAGCCTCTGCACACTGTGACAATCCTACAAAGACAAGCGCTTACTGTTCTCCTCAACATGGCTGAAGTGGCAGGCATTGTGCTCATTGGAACAAGCTGATGCAGGTGAAGATAGAGTTTAAATTATACAGGTAGGCTGCTTAAAAAAAAAAAAATTCTGGGAGCAAAGAGTCATTCAGCAATTTACAGAAAAAAAAAACTTTGGTGATTGAACAGGTGAGCTTGTCTCTGGTCTCACAGTATGTGGAATCAGACAGTCATATATATATATAAATATATATATATATATATATATATATATATATATATATATTTTTATGTGTATATATATGATAGGGATGCACAATATAACCATCCCCTTATCAGTATTGGCCTATATCGGCCTTAAAACTGAGTATTGGACATTGGCCACCCCACTAATATTTAACTGATATTTAACCTATCAGGTCGCAGTTTTCTAAAGTCTAAAAAAAACCCCAAAACTTCTTCTTTTTCTTCAAAGACTTCTTTTTTTACAGACTTTCAAACTTCTAAATAGTTTCTTTTAGGATTCTGTGTGAACAGACTTTATACTATTTTTTTTTAATAAATAAACCTACTTTCCCTGTTTTTTATATTAGGGGCTTTGTTTTGTTTTGTGTGTGTGTGTGTGTTGGAAATGTTGCGTTCTTTCTGAATAGAATAGTCTTTTTTTTTTTTAATAGTCTTTATTTGTCATTGTACTGTCAGGTACAACGAAATTGCGGGTGCTCACAAGAGCTACTGGAACCCTTTTTGCATCACCGACGAAGAGCGCTTCGTCATCAGCTGCTGCTAGGGATGCATGATATTGAAATTTTGGCCGGTATCCGATATGCCAATATTTTAAGTTTCATGTGGCCGATAACTGATATCAATACCAATATTAAAACTGAAAAATAAATTATGTAGTATTCATTCCTTGTGCAAAATTAGAAAAAAATACCTCAACATGTCTTTATGTATAACAAGTCAAACTTAATGACAGTAGTTCAAACAATAAATATCATCTTCCCCCAAAAAAAAAAAAAAAAAAAAAAAAAAAAAATTTTTTTTTTCAACTATATTTCCCAACATCCAAAAAAACTTCTTAAATTTTTTTATTTTTTAAAAAATTTTTGAAAAAAAAAAAAATTTTTGGGGGGCTTTAAAAACTCTTGTTAAATATTGTTTAAATATTAGTGGGGTGGCCGATGTCCGATACTCAGTTTTAAGGCCGAAATAGGCCGATACTGATGGGTGCTGCTGCTGCTGCTGCTTATGGTGTTTTTCAATACATCTTCCTTATAAACACTGTAACTATAAGGTCAGAATAATCATTATTGATGCATTTATTAAATGATAACAGTGATAAAGAAAAAACACCTTTTCCAGTGAAATAATACGAATTGTGAAAACAGTATCTGGACACAGAGGAAGGGATTCCCAGAGGTAGAGGTTTTATTGGAGATAAGAGGAAAAAATGTCACACACAGATATGCACACGCACACACTCACATACACATAAGAGGTAAGCCTAATTGGTTCAAAAATATCTAAATATGTTGATTTTCTACAAAGATAAACAGTCAAATGCTTGATACATCTTGATAATGAATTTTGTCTTCCGTCCAACGGATATGCAATAATAATGAGCAAAGATATACTGTATGTTTAGATACTGTGTCTTTTTACAGGTGTGTGTGTGTGTGTGGGAGTGTGTTTGTGTGTAGAGAGAGATTTAACTGTTCAGATGCAAAATTATCTTCTGTCATAAGCTCATAGTTTGCAGAAAAAGCCTTCTTCTCACTTCTTATGACCTTCAGTACTGAATTAATCTTCATTTAGGAATGTGGAAAGCACTCGGACGATCCTGCAGAGTTGGAGGCCGTGTTAGTTTTCCTCCTTCCCCGTCAGCATCAACTGCATGTGCTACTTAAATAAGAAGCTTGACAGAGATCAAACAGCACGGGGACAATGGGGTGGATTATTTTAGGATTACAGCAGTGGGAAAAATGGCCGATCATTCTCAGGCGTGGACAAAGAGCATAAATCACAGAGGGCTGACAACAAATGCACTTCTTTAAAGTAGGAAAAAAAAAAGTGGCCTGATCTGAACATAAAGCTGAAATTGAACTGTTACACATACGGGGCTGAAGAAGCCAATCAGGGAATGTGTACTTTAAAGAAGAAGAAAATGTTTTTACATTACTGAATCATATTTAGCAAGTACACGCATGAATACAAACCCTGAAACGCAAAGTGCAGCCATCAAAAACAACGCTTAAAACTTACTGTACACATCATGTGTAGAGACATAACGAGACTGTTAAACAGCTGCAACATCTCTGAAACTAACCATTAAATAAAAAGATGGTATAATTAAGAAAATATTCTATGTACAGTGATTCCTTCAGTTTTCTTGTTTTTGACACTGTTGCCGTGTTTCATATTTCTTCTTGAATTTACTCCATTAGTCGTAATCTTCCACTTCATGACCTTTTCTCTTCTCTTTGCTTTCCATCTCTCACTTTCTTTTCTCCTGCATCTCCCGTTGCATACCAGGGGATTGTATTCTCACACAGTTGTGTGCGGTTGTGTGTGTATGTTAAGTCCTTCCACGCGCAGCCGTAGCACTAAGACCCTGGGGTTTTAGTCCTTTCCAGCACTAAATGTGTGTATGTGCGGGAAGATATTGACTCTGAAAGTTTGGATCATTTCTCTTTATCAGAAAAACATTAACAATCCCCAGCCCTCGAGCAGCAACCACAACACACACCAGACTTGGCTGATTCTCCACACACTGCTCACGGCACCACAGAGCACAATCACGCTTTTACAGTGAAGTTTAAAACATTCTGGTTTCAGTCTTCTATTTCAGCTTATTCCCTGAGGGATAAAAACCCAAATGAAAAAACTAAACAAAAATCTGTTTTAAAAAACAAACAAAAACAATGAATAAAATAAAATAAAAGTGATCATTTTTAGCATTAAAGGTATTATAACCAGATTTTTAAGGTGGAGCAAAACAAATGATTATCTAAGTTTGATATTTCATGATCAGAAGAGGAGATTAATGTCATTATGTTTGGACATCAGGGTGCTTTTGTCAAGCATTTAGCTGAACGTCATGTTTTCTTATGTACATGATGGAACGAGTTAAAATAAACATCCTAAAAGTTTATTTAAGGATGTTTATCCCTAAATAAACTGTACCAAACTGTCATCTGTCATCACAAAGCCGGATAATCTAAAACGTCATCAGTTAAAAGTGTCCAGCTCAGCCTTTAGAGGATACTTTCTTCTTTTTCAACCTGGACCTTATTTCTATGAATTTATACGTGTATTTATACACCGGTAAAATTTCTGCATCACTTTGACTCCTTTGGAAGATATTACGTTGAGTCGCCTTCGGCTTGCATCCAAATACAAAAAACTCAAATCTTACCAAGTATATTTTTCAGATTTTTAGTCAAAATATCTCATCACACTCAACACAAGACAAAATAACCGAAAGAGAAACATTTCAGTGAGATATAGGAACTTGTTTTAAACGAGTGATGACAGAGCAGTAGACTATTACATGTAGTTGATATTGCCGCATGTGTTAATTCTCCAAAGAAAAATACATCAGTTTTTACAGCAGGCGATTGTTTTGACACGCTAGACCTCCCTTCCTCAGTAATACAATTGGGTGTGGTAATGATTTGCAGCTTTACCCGGAGACTAAGTTGACTTCATTTTGATTGGCTACACCTTATTTGGCTATAACCTTATTTAGAGAAAGTAGGTCAAGCTTCCCTAGTGGTTGGAGTTTGTAAAGGCTATCTGTTAGCACTGTGGGCATTTCAGACGGTGAGCTATGTTTATCGAAAGACAGCAACTAGAAAATAAATAAACTTACAGGTAATGACAAGGCTGTGGTCACTTCCCTCAGTGTTGCTGCAGAAGTTTTCCTTTAAATCCATTTGTTCAAAAACTCAGACCTGAATTATTCATGTTAAATGCAGTCAGACATGCGAGCACGACTGGCATCGTGCATCAGCTCATTGGTGAGGGGGGTCTGTTTGCTTGGTAGTGTTCTCTAATTGGAGCAATTGAATGATGTAGCAAGACGAAACTACATAGAATGATAAGCTGCTGTCTGATTCAACTGTTTCTGAACGAGGAAACAAAGCTTACAGACCATAAACAGGAACTTTTATACTCACTCTGGACATTCACATGGCCTCATCAGTGCACAACAGATCGTATTATACCCCCAAAACACCAGAAAAGTGACATTTCATGTCATGGCACCTTTAAGGCAATGCATCTTATGTCAAGAAATCTTATCTTATCCTATAAATTTTGCTTGTTCTATTGGAACATTTTTTTTTCCTTATTTCAAGCACAAAAACCTTTTTTACTTGTCTGAAGAGTGGCCATGACTTTTTTGCTTGTAATAAGCAAAAGATTCTGCCAATGGCATAAGCAAAATTTTCTAAATAAGATTTCTTGAAATAAGAAAGCGAGAGCCGTAGTCCACAAAGTGACTTCAAGTAAATCCTGAAATAATTGAAAATGGTCGCAGTATTTTAATTTGTCTTTGCACGAAAAATTTTCATTTAAATCCATAACCAGCATATCTGGAATCCAGGACAGAGAACGACTGGGACCAGAAGATCATTATTTTTTCTCCATTAACTTCCATTCATATTTTTTTGTCTCTTAGGTCTCATGGGGTGGAAGTAGATGGACGTGACTTCGGATCCCTACAAGGCATTATCTGCAGCACAACTCCTTCATTTCACTAACGCTTTAAGTAATGAACAAACGCGTACTACTGTCCTGTGAGTTCAGAGTTTTGTGGATTGTGGTTTGTTGGTGTCTGGTTAGAGAGCTGCTCTCTCTGCTGTACTGCAGCGGCGTGTGTCGGGGGCACGCATGGGCTGTAGAGTGCAGAGAAAGCCCCAATAACTAACAGAGAGCTAACTCTGAACTCACAGGACAATAGTACTCGTTCATTCTCCTTAAAGTATTAGTGATGAAGGAGTTGTGCTGCAGATAATGTCTTACAGAGAGGCTGCCCCATCTCTCCCGTGATATGGACGCACGCAGGAGGGCGACTCAACATGATATCTTCTGATACAGAATGTGTGATGCGGAAATGTTAATGGTGGGTAAATGCACGCATAAACTCCAAGAATCAAGGTCAGGGTTGGAAAAAGGAAAGTTATCTTTTGAGGTCACTTCCAGACGCTGATTTGCCAAACCGGCGCTGAAACGATTTGCATGTTGCTTAATGGAGGCTGAACATCCCTCTGACTGATCTGTGTCGTATTTCCCGGCTGTTCAGCAGACGGGGAATGTGGTGGGAGGGAAATGAAGGAAAGCCTGTGGGAGGGAAGGGGCGACACGCAGGGCTCCGGCCAGCTGATGCGACTCGGCTTGACCCGCTTGCGTATCTTCAGAGTCAGATTACCACTGTAGGACTGGGAGTGTGTGTGTGAGTGAGTGTGTGTTGTCCCATTGATTTCCTCTGCAATGACAGCTCCAGTCAGGCTGGCACCAACGCGCTCCCCCACCCCTTCCTCCCTCTCCTGACTCACACACATGCCACCATCACCACCGCTGACCCTGCAACACACACACACACACACACTTGCAGACAGTGTTCATCACCCGCGCCGGGAACATGGCAGCCGCTGGTGTTATGTTCTGGTCTGGGTGTGCATTCACAAGCTTCTCCTCCTCCATCTTCTGCCAAATCATTTACATGGATCATTTTTCCTGTAAAAGCATTATTTTTAGACAAAAGTCCTGAATGATTTCCTTTACGTTCCACTCGATGCTCTGCAGCTACTGAATCTGCTCATCACAAACACAGATTAAAATGCATCTCAGTAAACAGTCACCAACTTCTAACAACACACAGGATTGTTCATATGGATGATAACAGAGAGAGTGCTGTCTGCCAGCTTCATTCCTGCTGAGGAGACGTGGCCTCTGCAGCGAAGGCGTCGCTCCCATGGCCTCCATCTGCTCCTGTCAGGGCTTTATGAGATATAACACCACCAATGACATCCTCAGAGCCTTTCTCCAGCAGGTCAGACCCGGTACGGGAGCGTTTGAAGCGACGGTCGGGGTACTGGCTGTTGTCGAAGGGCATGCGGTGCACACAAAGCACGTGAGTCTTCAGGTTGCCCTTCTGTGAGGCGCTGTAGGGGCAGTAACTGCACTTAAATGGTCTGCGGCCTGCAAGAGGAGACAGAGGACAGCAAAACACAAAGTCTCAAAGCCGATGATGATGACGTATGGACTGGAATGTTGCATGCTGCACGGTGATGTGGTGATTATCATCATCACACAGCAGGAAGGTCCTAGTTTAAAGGTACTAGAGAGGCAGGAATTGTAAAAGAATAAACAAGCATTTGTTTTTATACTAATGGATGATAAAGCGTTAAAAACCACAGAGAACGAGCCCACCCACGTCTCTCTCCGTTGCCTTGAACAGGCTTGCATCTGACAGTTTTGATACAGAAAGGAGACGGTCGCGGTGGATTCAAACACTGTAAGGGATAGTTATGAACTTTTCTGCCATCAGCAAACGATCGAGATCAACTGAAAGACACAAAAAAGTGTCACTACGAAGAAAAAGACTTTATCAGTGTCGTAAACAATGTTATAGCTTCAGTTTGTGCTCGCTCCTGTGACGGCTTGGCTCGTGGCTTGCCTTAAGTCCCTTTAAAGTAGGGCTGCCACAATTAAGGGCCTTTTAGACAGAATGCAGAATGCACAAAGCACAGGCGGTCGGCGGCAAACCCATTCATTGTGTATATGCTACACAAGAAGCCGAGGTCAGTGGCACTTGAGGTGGGCGCATGCCACTGTGGTACCGCTGTGCCCGAAATGAAAACTTTTCAATCCGCACTGTGACGACATCCTAGCGCGTCCAATAGGAGAGGCCAGTTCAGAAAAAAAGTGGCCCTTATTCAGCCTGAAGTAAACCTGGAAGCAGTCTGTGTGAAAGAATGCAGCTCCCGGACGAGCCTGAACTCCCACAAGTCCTGCCTTGCCATCAGGATCAGGTGGACCCACACCTTTTTATTTACTGCTGATCTCCTCCTCCTCAGGAGAAAAGCTCTTTGCTGCGACGATGAGAGGTACGTCTTTCACAGCGAAGTGCGGCAGGGAGAAAACACTTCCTGGTCTGTCGCTTAGCAACGTGTGCCCGCTGCGCTCGCTCCTCTGTCCAAAAAAACACATTCTATCTGAAGGGCCCTTTAGTAGATTAATCAACTAATCATCGACTATCAAAAACGTTGACAACTAATTTCATAATCGACTAGTCGTTTATTGCCTTTAATATTGAATAGGGTTAATATCAATCACAGCTTTTAGATTCATAGGCTACTCACATATAAACAATTCTAATCCACGCAACTTTTCAGACTTGCATATGTGAAAGCAGAGTTTGGGTACAATATTTTTATTGACATATATAGCGCCCCTGCTATTGACATATAAGAGAAACATTGCTTGAAGAGAAACATTTCAGTAGGATATAAGATCTTATTTCAAGATTTTTTTGCTTGTCATTAGCAAAAAAGTCTGCCAATGGGACAAGAAAAATTTTTTGATAAAATTTCTTGAAATAAGATGCATTGCCTTAAAAAAAGTTAAAAAGAGTTTTTTTTTTAGTTTAAAGGGACTTAAGGCAAGATTAAGAAACAAAACTTGCAACTGCCGCGACCAGCGCTTCAAGTAACTGCAGCCAAGAGCCAAGCGGTCACAGGAGCACAAACTGAAGCCATAATTTTGTTTACTAACCTTTTTCTTATATACACTTTTTAGTGTCTTTCGGTTGATCTGGATCGTTTGCTGACAGCAGAAGAATCCATAACTATTGCTTACAGTGTTTGAATTTACAGCGACCGTCTTCTTCCTGTATCAAAACTGCGGATGTAGCGTCATTTGAAGTCACGTCAACAGGCTGCGCGGGAAATTCGGACACCGAATTGCAGCGCATTTTGCAGCACACAGCCTGTTCAAGGCAACGGAGAGAAACATGGGTGGAAATGTTTTTTTTTTATATATTTAACGCTTCATCGCCCATTAGTATTAAAGGAGTGATGACATAACAGTTAAAAACTAGTTTATGTTGTTGGCATTACTGTATATGTAAATACTCCAAAGAAAAAAACGGCATTTTTTACAGCGGAGTATTGTTTTGAAACGCCAGACCTCACTTCCTCAGTAATGCAGTTGGCTCCGGTGATGATATGGAGCTTTACCCGGAGACCAAGTTGACTTCATTTTGATTGGCTACACCTTATTTCGCTATGACCTTATTTGGAGAATCTAGGTCAAGCTGCCTGCGGTCGGAGTTTGCTAAAGGCTAACTGCTAGCAACATGGGCAGTTCAGATAGTGAGCTACGTTTATCAGACAAGACAGCATTTAGAAAATAAATAAACTTACAGGTAATGACAAGGTTGTGGCCCCCTCCCTCAGTGTTGCTGCAGAAGTTTTCTTTTAAATCCATTTGTTTGAAAATCCAGACCTGACTGCACAGAAGTCACTACTAGCTCCATACACGAAGCTGAATCAGACAGGGAGGGGAGGGGAGGGGGGGAGCGGACGGTGCATAAACCGTTAGGAGAGAGAGGGGGGGGGGGGGGCGCTGTTTACTTGATAGTGTGCTCTTATTGGAGCAATTAAATTACGTAGAATGATAGAACTACGTAGAATGATAACCTGCTGTCTGATTCAACTGTTTCTGAGCAGAGAGACAAAGCTGACAGACCATAAACAGGAACTTTAATTCTCACTCTGGACATTCACATGGACTCATCAGTGCACAATAGATCATATTATACACCGAAAACCCCAGAAAAGTGAAATTTGATGTCATGGCACCTTTAAGAAAATGGACATGCATGTTTGTTTGTTTTTTTTTTTTTATTCCTGCCTCTGGTCCCTTTAAGAAAAAAATATTCTGCAAAGGGACAAGTAAAATTTTCTTGATGTCTTGAAATGAGATGCATTGTCTTAAAACAAGATCTAATATCTTACCGAAATGTTCCTATTTAAGCAATTTTGTCTTATTTTGAGTTGGATGAGATATTCTGTCTAGAAATGAGAAAAATATACTTGCTAAGATTTCAGTTTTTGCAGCGCAAACTTTGACTGGTGCTGTAAATATGCTGCAATGTTTGTATGATCCAATTAGTCTACAAATAGCCAAAATAATCAACGACTAGTCAATTATCAAAATAATCGTTTGTGACAGCCGTAGTTCAAAGCTGGGACGTGGCCTTTCTGTGTGGAGTCCCTGTGCATGTGTGGGTTCTCCGTCTTCACTGACCACAAACGTGTTTCTAAACGAGAAGGTTGGTTCATTGTCTCTCACTTTGTGTTGGTTCTGATGGTCCCACAACCTGTCCAGGGTGAATCTCGTCTCCTGAAGCAGCTCCAGGCCCTCTCTGCATGGAATAAGTGGCTATAGCTGATGGATGGAAACGCTTATTCATGGTTCATAACAATGGTCTCTTCAAACTTCCTACACAGAGATGGAGCGGTAGTGGAGGCTGACGTTCATGCAGCCAACCTGTTATGGAGGAACTGGATGACTTTAATGTCACTGCTGTGAGAGTTTAACCTGACTACGTTTATAGCAACTTGGAATCGCTGACTCACTATCAGCTTAAACAAGTATTTTTTTCACAGTTTGTCCTTTGGTTGTCTGAGTTTGGTTTGCTGTGTGTGTGCAAGTCAAACTCTCAGGTTAGCTGTGTGTATGCTCTCTCACATGGTAATGATATGTTCTAACGGTAACTGGGTGGCATTTTTGTCCAAATTTCTATCTGCATTGGTTGAATCACTCACCTCAAGACCCACAATGCAACTGTTATCAGTTTTCTCAGTGACCCCCTATCGACAGCTAGCCTTCATCATCTTCATCGTGCCTTTACTGTGATTCCCTCCAGCCAGTAAAAGTCATATCTTGACTCTTGTTCTGTCCCTTCCTCTCTTTCTTTTCCTCTCTTCCTCCGATAATGTTTCCTTGCGTTTCTTTGCTGAATCCTTCATGATGCGTTCAAAACACCCGCTGTGTTCATGTCTGGTTCATATCCGTTTGCTGGTACGTGACGCGGTGCTGCAACCAATAGTCAGCTGCAACATCACGACTGCGTCCCGGATGGAAAACTTACATACTGCAGTTTCTGAACCTCGGGGCGCCTCTGGGCAGTGACGGCTAGAAAATACACGTAATGAATGTTGGTGTGTCATCAAAACAAGTCAAACGCAGATTTTTTAGGTGGAAAAGTTAGGTTTGGGGTTTTTAAAGGGGAAGTTCAGGATTTTTGACATAGGGCCTCATTTACAAGTGAGCCAGCGTCCTACTTATCACTGAAGACAGTTTCAGTATATTTCATTCTGTTATTCTAGTTCCAGGAGGTTGCTGATGCTAATGCCAGTGTGAGTCAACAGGAATCTGCTAGCCTGTCATTAAAACCAATCTTATCCACTCCACAGAACATCCGAGGAAAATCAGCAAGCCTATCTGTGTAAATGCGTGTTAACTAGTAAACTTGTGTCTTAAACAACACTAGCCTTGTAGACAAATTTTGCATTACATATCGAGGAACTAGTTTCTTACCAGCTGACCATTTCTGTTGTAAACAGAAGTTGGTCTTTTTAACATGGGAGTCTATCCCCCTTTCCCCCCGGTCTGGGGGGCCGCCGGGCCGCCGGGTTGGGTGTTTTGGATGATTTTGATTTCCCCCTTCCCCCCAACCCTACCTCTTTCTTGGAGGGAAGAAATGTCGGACGCTTTGCTGTGTTCGCGCATCTCCCCTGTCCAAAAAAACACCCACCAACTAAAAAAAAAAAGGAGTCCTCCCTTCTTTTTTTTACCCCGGGTCCCGCGCGGGAGGGATGGATTTTTTAATAATTATCTGATTTTTGCTTTATTTTCTCCTCTTCTTTTTGTCCGATAGGTCAGAAATCTCCCCCAAAGGGGGCGAAAAAAAGTTGGGCCGGGTCTGGTATATAAGAAGATCCCCCCCCCTTTTTTTATCTGGAGAGACAAAAAAAAATTGACCGATCCGGCCCACCCGACCCAGACCCGCTGGTGGAAACGGGGCTTATGGGGATTTACTCTGTGTTGCAGCTCTAGCGGATCAAGACAGAACTATTTTTTAGCACTTTTCCAGATTTCCACATTGGCCTCACAGTTGGCCACCGGAGGTTCCCGCTTGCTACAAATGCAAGTGACTAACTTCCATTTGTAAGAAGACCAACTATAAGCCTGAACTTCCAAACTTGAAGCAGCGAGTTGACCTCAGTCACTCAGACCTGCCCTGGTCCTGTTTGGGCTATCACCGACATAAATGATTAGACTGGGGAACAGACTGAAGAGGAGGAAGGTAAAGGTGAGGAGAGAAAAAAAATGTTTTCTGATTCACTACCTCTGCAGCACGGCTTCCTTACTGAAACAAATAGATTTCCAAAAACATTACCTGACACTTAATACTCGCCTGTTTTTGTGCAGTCAGTTCCCATGGATTCATCTGAACTAGTCTTTCACTGTCCCCTGAGTTCATATGCATGTTTTGAAGAGGACGCATGCATCCAGCCATCTGAACACAGCAGCAGCGTGAAGCAAGGCCAGGGATTTTTCTCTATTTCCCCTCCTTGCATCTGCTTCAGCACAAAATGTTCTCCCTAGATTGAATCTGATCATCACTGCAGCAAACACAATGGCCCTTAATAGCCCCGGCCGTTTGTTTGAGGGATGCCGATTACACCACCATCATAACCCACTTCACTTAGCTCACTCACTTCCAGACAGACGGAGAGGACAAAATGGAGTGGGAGGGAGGAAGTGAGGCTGAGAGGAGAGAGTTTGAGCCCTCTTTAGTACTTTAGAATATTAATAACACTACATTTGCTCATGCGCTTCTTTTCTTTTTAAAATTTCTTTATCTTTCTTTCAGTTTGAGATGCTTTAAATCAAATTAACATATGGGGTTTAAACGATGTGCTTGGATAGGAGCAGGGGACGTCAGTAGGTAAAAGCAGGAAATAGAAACAAACTATTTGAGGCGAGCTCTTTCAGACAGCAAGGGCAACGGCGCGGTGAAGATGGACACGTGCACACTAAAGTATAAACACAGAGAGGCATGATGTGGGGATAAAAGGAGGCAAGGAAGACGTGTGGAAGCAGCTCCGTTGTGTTTGGCAATCTGACACAGGCTCTGGAGCCTCGCTGGCTTTTGATATTACATTGTTTGCTTCAGAGCCAGACAAAGGGGATTGCTACAAGTTTGGAGGCTTTGGATGTTCCAGTTGTCTGAATTTCCAGATAAGCTAGTCTGCGGCACACAATGAAGGTTCTTTTATTCATGTGCAGTTTAATTTCACACTCTCTTACATTACGTTAAGTCCGAGAGGCAGAGTATCTCATCCCATTTTACACTTAGGGAGAGCGAAATATGCCCCCAAACAGCGTGTTTTTTTCCCCCCCATCTCCCTGCTTATTTACTCTTAGTCTTCTTGGACTTTGAAAATAAATACAAATCACGCTGGGCTTTGTCTCCAGTAAGATGTTTAGGTAAAAGAAGAGAGATTGTGGTTTGGAACCAAGTGCTTTTGAGAAAGTTTGGACAGGGTGGAGAAACTTGAGCTACTGTTGAAACAGAAATTGACCACTGCAGAGCAACTTACAGCCACAAAGGGCCGTGTTCTGATATGATTAATTATTAAAGAGATAATCTCTCACTCCTGCACACACGCATGTGTTCAGGCCTTTAACAGTTAAGCGTGCTCTGATGCTGTGATGGACTAAAGCTGCCATCATCCATCCATCCATCAGTGTCTCAACAATGTAACTAAAGCAGCCGACATGCAGCACCACGTCTGTCACAGCCAAACTTTCCCATCACTCTTTGTGTCTTTGGTTGTACGTGTCACACCTCTCTCTGTCTCCCAGAGACATTTCATCCACATAGCTTTCATCCCACACTGATTTTAGGATTATCCCTCTTGTTGTCCATCGGCGGCTTTCTTGGATAACTACTCCCTTCTGAAGCTATGAGTGCGCAGGTATGAGACGCGATTTTTTCAAATATCCAGGAGAAACAAAAAGTAATCAGATAAGAAGTTATCTGAAGAAGACAATGAGGAAGAAGACAGCCCAGAGCAGGACACATCTTCAGAGGAAGAAGAAATCTGTCCGAGACGTTTTTCTTTGTCTATCTTTATGACATTTTATTTTTATTTATTGTTCTTGATCATACACTTAATGGGTGTAATGGTTCAAAAAAGTGGTAGAAGTTTAGTAATTTCTAGTATAATTCCTATTTAAAAAAAATCAATTTTGTTGCCAAAAAAGTTTCAAACTTTTAACTGATGTTTCCATCCAATAGAATTGATTCCAAACGAACTTCTGCACATTTCACCTACATTTAGCAAAATTAATAGTAAAAGTAGTAATAGTATTAGTAAAAGTAAACTTCTAATTTGGTTAAAGCAATGATTATGACAGGTCTGTTGTGAAAAAATAAATAAATAAAAAATAATGTCAGTTGGTTTGATAAAGATTTTCTGCACTATGTAAAAGAAAAGTCCAAAATAAGGTTTCTGATGCTCTCAGTGCTCTGAGATGACTTGTTAGATTTGTTCTTAGTGGCATTAAACAACAACAACAGGGGGAGCTTTCCTGTTTACTGTTTTTCAGCTTTCAGTAGCGCCTGCTTGTAATTAGCCTGTTGTAGCAGTTGTAGTGCTGTAGTGGGCGGGGCTCCGTTCAAATATTTCCCATCATGCTTCCCATCATGTGGCTTTTACCTGTATGAATCTGAGTTGTGAATTAAGTGTATATGATCCCTTGATATTCTCCTGGTGACGTATGATCAGACTGATGTAGTGAGTCTGTCAATAATCTTACTAAATTTAACAGAACAACAAGATTACTGAAAACATGCATTATTAAGACCATAACACAGAAACCACGGACCGTTCTCAAATACAATCCCGTCATCAACACCATGGGCTGGATCTATCAAAGGTTTGCGTAAATAGAAACGTGAGCTATCTCCACACGCAAAAAACGTATAAACTGATCTTTTAACAGCGTGTTAAAAGGGTTCAGTCTTTAAAACGTGCTAAATAGCGCCTCTTATCCATTTAGTACTTTTTCTCCAATGAATATCCAATATGGGGCGTTTACAAGGAAAAGTGCGTGTAATGGGAGGAGAAAAAGTAAATATATTAATTTAGCACTGGCGAGGTGATTTATCAACCGTGAGGCGCATTGCTGTTTTTTTTTTTTTTTGCGTCTATTTTAGTATGTCTGAAAAGCAGGTGCAACTTGCAGCTTTGTGCACAAAAGGCTGCAACTTCTGAGAGGAACAGTCCTGGAAACGCACAAATCTGATTCAAAATAATTTCTCATGAGCAGTGAGGGCAGCGTATTTAGTTCTCATTGTTAATTCGATAAAAATCACCACAGCAAACCACTATTTAACACAAGTGTAAAATATTCTGAATAAATGAAAGTTTTCAGCCTCTGTAGAGCTTAATGAGAATTAAAGCTGCATTAATTGTGAATTTTTATTTTCCCCTTTTGCCAACGTCATGTTTTAACTTGGATTTCAGCACCTGAACAGGATTAAGGATTAACTGGCACCGTGAGCCTCTGAAGCCATTGGCATCGTCAAGTGCACAACTTCTGCGTAATGGAGACCCTGTCAGAGCTGCATAAACTTTCATTTGTTCAGCAACTCCTGATCCATGTCCTCATAAACTGGCCACTTCTGAGGCTTTGCACAGATACCTGTTGTATCATTTTTTACAGAAGACGGTACGGTACGAGTCAGCACACACTGATGTATTTAACACACTCCTATATCTCTGTTTACGTTTAACTTAAATTCTTTTTTGTTGATTTTGATCGATCATCAATGATTCTGCAACCTATGATACATATTTTTCTGCACCAAGAATTTGTCATTTTCTTGACACTAGTGTGGCTTCAATGCCTAAAAGGCTTCAATACTTGGGGAGGGGGGTGTCTTGTTTTCATTAGTCTGGAATTATCTAAGCCTGTTAATTAACCCCCTAAGGCCTTTCGTATGGAGATCAGAGGAAATAGGCGTGAGGAAGTGGAAAGGAGGGCAGCAAGAGAGGATTCATTGGTGGAAGTGTGTGTGTGTAGGGGGGTAGGGGGTGGGGTTAAAGGATCTATCACATTGCTACAGAAATCATGCCACACATGTATTTCTTCATCAGACTGCCCACTCTTCTCCCAACCCCAAAGCAATTATTTTACTTGTACGCATAAACACATGTTCTCTGTTTCTGTTTCTCTGTCAAACACACACACACAAGTTACAGTACACACACACACCCACACGCTATAACACACGTTTTGCTTTATCTACCATGTTGGGATGTAAACAGTTTGATAAGCTGATGGTTTTAGTGACTGCCAGTGTAGGACAGCAGATTTACATGTATATGAAAGTACTTACATCAACCGTGAGCAAATTATTCTTATACATACTGGAAAATATTTATTTTTTAAAGTATGACCATAAGTGAGGGACAGTACAGGAGAGGGCTACTGCTGAAGCAAACATGCACTCATGCTGCTGTGTGGCAGTGAGTGAAAATGCAGCTTTGCTCTGCTCTGGTGAGAGGAGCTATGTTAGGACGGCAACAGATGGCGATACTGGCAGCAAACTGCATTTAAGGACGGCTGCCGTTGGTCGAATTCCAGCACATTGTTCTTGCTTTTCATGTGTCCCTGGACGTGTGGGGTGTTTTGTGTCTGTTGCCATGTGTACATGTTATTTATGAATTTTTATATATGACTTAAAGGTGGACTTCAGGCTTTTGTCTTAACATAATCACCACAAGGGGGCAGAGTTTTACCAAAGCATACGCTACCATTTCTGTTGGAGATTCATTATTCTCTTATTTATTTCTTATTCTGTATTTTCTTTCCTGTTTATTCTAATTTAGTTTAATTTTCCTTTTGATTAGTTTTGCTCCTTGTTGACTGTCAACTGAGTCTTTTTTTTTAAAAAAAGAATGACAAGAAAAAGAATAAACAGTCCATGATTTTAGCTATTACATCCTCCGCTTCTTTGTCTGTTGACAATAAGAAAGACCAGACTATAGTCACACTATGGTGACTCATGTCATAATGTCTGTGTACCTGCAAAGATTCATTTTATTTATTTATCTTTTTACGGTAGCAACATTAATTTCACTTCTTTCTCCAATCTGTTGATATTTGTCTGAGTCTGCTGAACATTGTAGCTTTTAAAACATATTTGAAATAAACTAAATCATTTAGATTAATTTTACTAGTTTAGATCAATAAAATAAAACCATTAGAGAATCATTTTGTAATTTCTCACTTTTTTGTTTTCTCGCTTTTTTTTTTTTTTTTTTTTTTTTTTTTTTTTTTTTTTTTTTTTTTCTTTTTTTTGTCCCCCCCCCCCCCGGGGGGGGTGGTCCCCGCCCCCGGGTCCCCCGGGGGGCCCCCCCCCCCCCCGGGGCCCCGCCGCCGCTTCCCCTTCTTCTTTTTTTTTTTTTTTTTTTTCCCTTCCTTTTCTTCTTTTTTTTTTTTTTTTCTTTTTTTTTTCGCCCTTTTTTTCTTTTTTTTTTTGTATCCATAATCCAAGCACCTGTACAACACTATGCAAATGAGGCTGCAGTTATGAAAGTACTTGCTGGACTAAAGATGTTGCACCAGCTGATTGGCAGAGAATAAAAGAAAGGATTAGATTATTTAACTGGAGTGTTGGTTGTTTCCAGTCAGCTGTGCCTAAACTCTGGAATGAGTACAGTCAAAATGGAAATGTTACGGGGAAACAAACAGGTTAACGTCTGTGAGATGTCAAAGCAGGACACAGTACTCTGAGCAGTACAGGAACAGGAAATGCACAAGAAAATGAAGAGAAAATAAATGGAAAGAGACGGGACCAGACTGGAAGGAGCCAGCTAAAGAAATAGAATTTATGATAACGAAAAGACCCAAACATAAGAAAACAAAGTTATTGCTAAATGACAATCAGGGACTGTGCCAAAGCTTCTGATTCTGATGTAGTCAGTTCCTCTGGCCAGCAGAAGGTCTAACTGGGATAAATATTCCTTCATAGTTACATTTTTATAGTTACAACAACAACAACAAAAACGCTGCCCAAATCTGTAATACTTAGCTATTTGAAAAAAAAAAAACATTTTTTTGCCCTATGTTAGGTTTTTTTTTATTAAGTTAAAATGGCGCCCCCAAGGGGTGGCCATGGCCCCCTGATCAAAAAGCTGGCCACCACAGCAAAAAATATTTTTTTCTTTTAAATCAACTTTTATGTACTTTTAACACGACACAGCATTTGTTTATATTTGAATGTTAAAATCTTTATAAGCTAATAAATATAAAATAAATAAAAATATTACACTAGACCTGCCATTTTCTGCCACTGCTGTTTTTGCCGTAGTCCCCGTAGTCTGTGACGCCTAATTAACTCAGCCTTTCTTATGCAAATTCATCCAGGAAGGCTCCACCCAGAACTGCCCCAACCAGTTTCTTATGTTCCTTTCACATTAGCACCTACTTAGCTCGGCCCTCATTGGCTGACACCACACTACCCCAGTTTAGTTTGTTCACATTTGTTTGCAACACACACACTGAATAAGTTTTGTCTGCAGGGTGGCCAGGCTCTCCCTGAAGCCGCTTTCCCACAGACTAAAACTAGTAAAAGAAAGGATAAAAGGGGCTAAAAGGTGCCAGCCACCAAGGCTGGCATCTCTCTTGGCTCCGTCCCGGGTCCATGGCGGCTGCGCCTCCCAGCACACCCTTTTGGCCGAATGGCCTCTCTGTGGGCCCGGGCTGCCCTCCAGCTCCTAAGCCATACTCCTCCGTCGTTGCCACTGCCACCTCACCTCCAGAGCCCCCCCCCAAGCCTTGGGGTCCAACGCCCAGCTGGGTGCGCCTCCTGCGCCCAGTCCCTCTTGCTCTCTGCTCTCTGCAGAATTTTTTTTTGCTTATTACAAACAAAAAAGGCTTTTTTTTTAACTTATTTTAAGAGTGGCCAACATTTTTGAGCTGTAATAAGCAAAAAAGTTCTGCCAATAGAAGAAGCCAAATTTTCTTGATAAAAATTCTTGAAATAAGATGCATGGCCTTAAAACAAGATCCTTCATCTCACTGAAATGTTAAGTAATTTTGTCTTGTTTTGAGTGTGATGAGACATTTTGACTAGAAATGAGAAAAGTATACTCACTAAGATTCGAGTTTTTGCACTGTGGTGGGATTCCAGACACGTCTCACCAGGAGGAGACCCTGGGGAGACCCAGGACACGCTGGAGGGACTACGTCCCCCGGCTGGCCTGAGAACGCCTCTGGATCCCCCAGATGAGCTGGTGGATGTGGCTGGGGAGAGGAAAGTCTGGGCTTCCCTGCTTGGGCAGCTGCCCCCGTGACCCGAGATAAGCGGAAGAAGACGGTACAGTACAGCACAGTAGCTACAGTACGGTAGGTACGGTATGGTACGGTACAGTATGGTACGGTGCAGTATGCTACGGTGCAGTATGGTATGGTGCAGTATGGTACGGGTACAGTACGGTACGGTGCCGTCATTATGGTACAGTACGGGTACAGTACAGTAGGTACGGTACAGTACGGTACGGTACAGTGGTACAGTGCACTGGAGGAACACCACAGACGGTACGGTGCCGTCATATGGACAGACTATGTACAGTATGGACGGACAGATCAACTTCACACTAACACCAATAGAGGAAGTTGTGATTTACCTGCTGTTCTGCAGGCCCCCTGCAGAACAGCAGGTTCTGCAATGTCACTTCTCTGCTTTGTCGCTACTTCATTGCTACTTCGTCGCTACTTTGTTGATACTTCATCTCTGCTTCGTTGCTGCTTCATCACTATTTCCTCGCTACTTCAGTGCTATATCATCTCTGTTTCGTCTCTGCTTCATTGCTACTTCGTTTCTATTTCATTCTACTTCGTTAAAATTTCGTCCCTGCTTTGTCGCCCTTTTTCGCCACTGCTTTTGCTACTTGGTTTCTATTTCGTGTGCTACTTCGTTGCTATTTCGTTGCTACTTCATCTCTGCTTTGTTGCTGCTCCATCACTATTTCGTTGCTACTTTGTTGCAACTTTGTCGCTGCTTTATTGTGTTTCGTCATTGATTCGTCACTGATTTGTCGCTACTTCATCACTACTTCATTGCTACTTTGTCGCTACTTCGTCTCTGCTAATTTGTCTCTGCTACTTTGTCGCTGCTACTTTGTTCCTACTTTGTTGGTACTTTGTTGCTATTTCGTTGATACTTCATCTCTGCTTCGCTGCTGCTTCATCACTACTTCGTTGTTACAGTACTTCATCGCTTTATCATCTCTGTTTCATCTCTGCTTCATCGCTACTTCTTCTCTGCTTCATCGCTACTTTTTTGCTACTTCATCTCTGCTTTGTCGCTACTTCGTCCCTATTTCGTCGCTACTTTGTCGCTAGTTCGTCACTACTTTGTCACTACTTTGTCAATATTTCATCGCCATTTGATTGCTTTATCTTGTCTGCTTTGTCTCTGTTTTGTCTCTGCTTCAGCGCTACTTCATTACTGTACAAAATATAAGGTACAGTTAAGGTACACTTCTCCAACAGCTTGGGGTGGAATTTTTAGTCTTTAAATTAGTCTGAAAATGTCCTTGAAAATAATTTCAAGAAAAAAGTGGGAACCCTGAGACACAGAAATACTAAACCATCCATAGAAAGAAAACAATGTTTTTTAGATTTCATTTTTAACTGGGCTGGGATACAAGATGTCAATGTCTGCTTACAGTATCACTTACATTTAGGCTCTCATAATATGTGAAATCTAATCATTAATATTTCCGATGGAGCAGCTGGAAATCAGGCCTCTGAAGTAAATTTAGTCTGGGACGTGTTAGAATCAAGAGCTGAAGAAAACCCCTTTAATCTCTTAATGTCTTTGGGAACTCATTTAAGATTGTTGGCAAAGCAAGACAAGTGTGACCAAGTGAAGAGCAAAAAATATAATATTTAATCTGGATCTAAGTCTTAAAAGTGAGAAATATACAGTGTGTATGCACTGAACCTGAAAGTGGAGCAGCAACATTTTCATCAAGCTCCCTTATAATCTTCTTCCTGTTGTTTTTTTTAGTGTATTCAACATCTTTACAGACAGATATTTGTGATTTTGCAATATATGTTGATATCATTAAACCTACTGCAACACATTCCCTCCAAAAATAAACACATTTACATTTCTTCAAACCCTCAAACAACGTGAAGGGAGCTGATCCTTCTCCAGATTTCCTCTGATGAATTAAAGGCATTTCCCACAGAGAGCCGGATTGTTCATAGAAAATTGGCCTGAAGTTTGGGGAATAACGATTTGGTCTGTTTCCTAGCTTAACTAGAGAAAACCAACACGCAAATAACACCAAGGGAGGCACTTAAGGAGAGGAGAGGAACCGGGGGAGGGCGGTTGGAGGGGAAGGAGCTCTTTCAGCATCAAAGCCAGCTAAAACGTCTCCACCAGGGACCAGGTCCCATGTTAAATACAGAAGTAGATTATTAATTGCTGCACCAGTAGGACCTGTTAATAAGAACCCAAAATAGCAGCGCCTTTCTTTCCGTCTCTATCCTCATTCTGCTTTTACGTCTTATGCCTGCTTTGGAGTCGACTGCTGTTTTTTCATTTTAATCTCATGCTCGGTTCGTTTCCTCCATCCATTCACACACTGAAACGTACTTGTTCACTGATTCTCATGCATAGTTTGCAAGGTTAGGATTATGACTTGTCAGAAGTGTTTGTATGCCTAAGGAATGGGTCTGTGTAATGTCCAAAAGCAGGCACTGATTCAGTTTAAACAAACATATGAAAATAATTTGAATTGTTTTGAATAACTATCTATTTAAATCTGCTATAGTGCATTTTTGTGTGAACTCTTTCCAGTTACTGCCCCAGGTGGAAGGCAAATACTCAAATAAGATTTGCACACAAACCCTCATGATCTAACAGTCCATTTTTACCTTGTATTGTTTTAATACAGAGGACCTGGATGCTTCTTTGGCTGCTGGTATATTTCTGCCATAACTCCAGAATCATACGCAATTCATTAAATCTTCATGCAATCTTCTGTTTGCTATGATGATAAGAAATTAGCTGCCACTGGCTGCATCTAGAATAACTGACATTAATTATTATATATATATATTTATTATTATTTAGAGTTTTTTTGTGATTTCATTCAAATATGCAGAATTTCTTTGTATCTAGTTGCTTGATTACTCATTTATAGAGTAGTTAAACTTCTTAAAAGAGGAGAACACTCATCAAAGCAAATAGCCAACGTCTGCAGATGTCACACAAACATTTTGTATCTTGCATTGCAGTTTTAGGAAGCTGATTTAGAACTGTTAAAGAAATGCTTATAGATCAGTACTACAGCCATAGTGGTCATTCATGTATCAGAAATATTGACTCACATGACAGTCTTAAAGGCCAACTTTTATTTTAAACATATGGAGAAGCCCTTGTAGTGCATCAGGTCCACACTGAACATTGTCAATGAAAAAATGTACAAATACTAGTCTGATGGGACTTTCATGCTACTCCACCTGAAAATAGCGCCCCCAGCAACAGACCTGAAGTGACACAGATATGTAGAGACATGAACATGTGGAAATAACATAGAAAAAAAAAATTGTAAGTCACCTCTCAATTAGTTTTCCTTAAATCGTGTGTACAAGATGCTTGATGTCACACAGTTAGACCTTTTAGAGGTCTGCCATCTTTTGACCATTTAAAAAATCTGTTCCTGTTTATCTGATTAATTTTATTTTATTTTACCAACCATCATTATGTATTTGTTGAGGTTTTAAGTGTGTTTAAGTGACAGTTGCTGATGAAACTCCATTTAGAGGTGACTGACTCCACTCCAGCGGATCATCTGGGACATGAATGTCCGCCCAACAGCGACCACATTCGTGTGTTTATTTCAACCGACAACCGGCTCCGTTACACCTCAACAAAACGTAGCAGGACATTTTCCTTTTGACTCTGTCCACAGATGTATCTGCTAACAGTAACGCCATCTCACGGCTCATACAAAGCGCTGTTGCAGTTTTTGGTGGCAAAATGTGGAGAAAAGTCAGTGTGAGCCGCTGAAAGTAACTGAGGAGCCGACATCAATCGTCCTGGGAGGAAAAGAAGATGTCCTGGAAGCCAAACATGAGCTCAGTCTGGAGGAATGAGAGTTTCTTCCCTCTTCTTGCTTTTCTCAGGATTTTGTGCTGAAAAGGCAGCAGAGAAAACACTGTGCCAGATCTCATTTGGCAGCAGTCCTGCGGGTTGCGGGCAGAGTGAGTCGGCACTAAGGCTCTCTCTGTAGGAAAACAATGGGACGGCAAGCGCAAAGATTTTTCATCACAGATCATGTGTACAGGCGTTTATGAGTCCCGCCTCCAACTTTGAGCCCGAATTGTTGAGAACAGCGAGAAACAAACTATGAAACACGCGGAAGTTCCAGCAGCTGCGCCGACTAAAGCTAAGCTAAGCTAAAGCTGAGCTAGCATTGCCAGGACCCCACTGTGGTCAAGTCAGTCCAAGGAGAAGAGGATGTTTCTGGCAGCAATCAAGAAGGTGCTGGCCGGGAGAGTTAAGCCCCAGCTGTAGAGGTGAGGTTAAGAAAGAAGACAGATGTTAAAGCCAGAGTTGGTAATCCTGCTAAGAAACACTTTTTGTTCTACTGGGTGACATGGTCCTCCCATCCTAACGGTATCAAAATATGTATTCATAAAAAGGAAGGAAAAAGGTCAGACCTCTGTGAGAGCTGCAGGGGCCTCATGTACAAAGAGTTGCGTGGATTTCCTCCTGAAACCCGGCGTACGATCAAATCCTGAAAACGTCATACGCACAAAAGTTTTCAGATGTATGAATCTGTGCGCACGCATGGATCCAAGTACTTTTCCTTTGTACATCCCAATCAACGTGGAATTGAGCGCACATGTTGGAGTACCTGACGCCGCCCTGTCCACACCCCCAACATAAATACGCAAATGACATTTAAATGAGATCTGCAGCGGAGATTCTCCTCTCTGCACCATCAGAAAGACAAAATATGAGCAAGACAGTGAATGAAAATGAAAAAAAAAAAAACATTCATGGAGAACGAACTTGAGGCAGCTTGTTTTAGCATAAATGCGCAAAAATGTGCACTTTAGCACGCCGATGTCCGGCATCACTCCCCGACAGAAAAGTGAATGGGACAGTGTGTGTCGCGGTCAAAGATGTGGGGTCAGAGTCGCGCACACAAGCCGAAATAAGAAGTGGTCCGACATCAAGTTGGATGTGAAGCAGAGGACGGCTGCTCGTGACTGCATTTCGTCTTTCAGAGGTGGGGGGAGTTCACGCGGGTGACTCCGGTTTTTCTAAAGGTAAATAAATATATATTTGTGAAACGTGTGTTTATACAGTCGCCTGATGCCCGATGTCACGGGAAATACTGTATTCATTAGCTGAAAATCATTTAAGAAGGGGGGGGGGTAGCCTTGAGGATTCCTTCTGCATCACCGGCGTCACAGCCTCGAGGGTTTCCTCATCCCCGGGACGCAGACGTAACTGACCTGTTCCCATACCGGCCGAGTCCTCCCCCTGTCGTGTTGGTATAAGTGATTAAACAGATCATCCTATAGATGTCCTCACAAATTAAGTGCATTAATAAATAAATCGGCATATAAGTGAATTTATTCGCTGGAGCGCGTGGAGGCGCAGCTCGGGGTGTTGCGCCCCCAGCCTGGCTTCAGCTCTGCGCACAGAGATAGTGAACGTAAAGCGTCTGACCAGCCAGTTATAATTAAATCAGTAAGACCTCTACATACACTCTCTCTGCATATCCACCATTTCGAACGTTTTCTTCCAACTAAAGCAGCTGCTGGACAGGAGCCTGTTTTTGCGTTTTTATATCCACAAATAATTGCAGACGCAGGTGTTCATTGTTTATGAGGCTGTTTGTTCATGTGTCTGACCACATCACTAGCTGGGTTAACACAGACCCAAATATACCGATTGCTTTCGGAATGAATAATGATCCATGTAAACGCCTCTTTCCGAATGAAAAGTGCTGAACCGAATGAATTTTCATTCGGTTTCAAGGGGCCTAGAATATTCCTTTCCCCAAACTGAACGGGGCATCATGTAAACGCTAAATCGGAAAGTTGTGAGGTTGCGCTCCTACAGCGCATGCTTCGACGAGACGTCAACGTGCAATGAGTGACGTTTCCTCACTTTGACAGATGGCTGTGAACAACGTAATTCCTTGGAAAGCAACAGAAAGTTTGTTTTTAATTCAAATTCTGTCTCTACGCCTTTTTCTCTTGGTGCAGCAGGGGCGCCTGACCTCAACAACCATGATGATCAGTTTGTAGACCTTCGTCTTCAATAAATAGCGTGATTTACATTATTCTGTGCATGTTGGACAGGATTATTCTGAATAAATGTTGGCGCATGTACACGCCAGATCCGAATGAATTATTCCCTTATAAACAGATGCCCTAAAATCCTCAATCAGAATGATTTCATTCCGAAAGGGAAAAAAGTCTCCATGTAAAAGTGCCCACTCAGTCTGGGGATGGTTGTTTTCACATTTATTTCTTTTAACAGTTTCCCAGCGCCGCCTCCAAGTGTCGCCAAAATCTCCACAGCTGTAGAAACGTTCGTACGCCAGCCATGAAGTTGACGTGAAGCACCGCACATTTCCACGGTCACTCCATTCTTGATACATCTCGACTTTACCGTGGAAATGATCGTACGCCACGTTTTTGTGCGTACGAACCCTTTGTACATGAGGCCCCAGGTCTGTAAAAACTCTGACCAACTCCTGCCATTAGCACTGAAAGGCAGGAATAGGGGATTATCACGCTTCTGCGTTCCGGTTTCCGGAAGTTGAAACATCTGAAGCTTCCTCTTCCGGGCCAGGAATGGCTCAATGTTGGTGCTCTGTTCCATTGTGTACATCTAATAAACATCGCCAGCCGTACCTAAGTTTTCATGGATTCCCGACTGAAAAGACACTAAGGAAGAAGTGGATGAAAGCGATTTGTCGGAGTGAAGGACCGAAATTTAAAATAAAACAAGGTTGCACGTATGTCTGTAGTCGGCACTTCAATGATGCAGACTACACTACAGATAGCGTTAGCAAGCTCGCGTTAGCTGACGTTACCAACTTTTCGCTTGTGAAAACATACAAGCGTCTGAAAACTGGGTCTGTACCTGTCCGTTTCCAGTGGAACAACTGGGGACTCCAAAAGGAGACGCTTTCAGATGCTTGTGTGTTTTCAGCCGCACAAAGTTAGGCACGTCATCGAGCTGGCTAATGCTAGCCTGCCAACACGACTGTGCAGACTGCCGGCACAAACAAACGTGTGTCGTTTTATTATAAAGTTCGGTCCTTCACCGCGGCGAATCGGTCGTTTTGATCCACTTCTTCCTTAGCATCACTTCAGTCTGGAATGAAAACTTGGCATTGGCGTTTATCCGATTTACAAAGTTTAACAGAGTAGTAGCTGACGGACTACTGTTAGCAGGTTAGCATTAGCCAGCTCGATAACGTGCCTAACTTTGTGCGGCTGAAAACACACAAGCATCTGAAAGCGTCTCTTTTCTTGGCAGTCCCCAGTTGTTCCACTGGAAACGGGGAGGTACAGACCCGATTTTCAGATGTTTGTGTGTTTTAAGACGCACAGTGTTAAGCACGTCAGTAAACGCTAGCTGCTAATGCTAGCATGCTGTGAAGTGCCGGTGTTGTGCCCCACCGGCGACAAACAAACGTGTGTTTTATTATAAAGTTCGGCCCTTCACCGCGGCGAATCGATCGCTTTGATCCACTTCTTCCTTAGTATCACTTCAGTTTAGAATGAAAACTTAAGTATGTTTGGAGTTTATCCGATTTAAACAGTATAACAGAGCAGGAATGGCTGTCGTTAACATGGCCCGGAAGAGGAAGTGTCAAAATACCGGGAACTTCCGGTAAGCGTGATAATCCCCTATTGGTAATTCACAACGGATAGAAAGAACAAATCAATGCCTTTATGTCTCATCTCTGTCCCTCCCCCATGTGACCTCCCTTTAAACTCACTGTAAACAAATATAGCTAACGGATTGCTACTGTAACTGCTGCTGTGCCAACAAAACAAAACAAACAAAACAACAGATAAGGATTAAGTCTTTGAGGCGTTGACGTTTGCAGTGTGGACTTTTTAAACCGTAGGAGTTGAAGGTGAGTGAATTAAAGCTTTTAAAAACGTGGTTTGTCAGCTGTTTACCATCAAGCTAACACGCTATCCACTCGACTGTTTTCGTTAACCTGC
Source organism: Atherinomorus stipes (assembly GCA_023101725.1). Taxonomy (NCBI): domain Eukaryota; kingdom Metazoa; phylum Chordata; class Actinopteri; order Atheriniformes; family Atherinidae; genus Atherinomorus; species Atherinomorus stipes. The sequence goes on along the minus strand of JALJCO010008508.1, from coordinate 924,807 downwards.
TCGTAAAACATCAGCGCACATGTCCCTGTGCTCTGCAGGCGTGGTTTCAGGTGGTGTGTTTTTTTTAAACTGTTGCTTGCTCAAACCGTTTTTCCAACATTGCTTACCCTAGCTTTAAAGGGGAAGTTCAGTATTTTTACAAAGAGCCTCATTTACTAGTGAGCCAGGGTACTTCTTATCATTGAAGACAGTTTGCTAATGCTAATGCTAGTGTAAGTCAACAGGAATCTGCTAGCCTGTCAATAAAATCAATCTTAACCACTCCACAGAACATCTGAGGCAAATCAGCAAGCCTGTCTGTGTAAATGTGTGTTAAACTAGTAAACTCGTGTGTTAAACAAGTAAAACTAGCCTTTTATGACAAATTTTGCATTTCATATCGAGGAACTAGTTTCTTACCAGTTGCGAAATGATATACTTTGCTTCCGGGTGGTAGAGTTGCTACCTTTGTCAGTGTATTCCGGTTCATAGAGATATGGTGACAGTTAGTTTATAATATATTCTTCTTCATATCCACAAATCCTCATCCCTTTCAACGTGGCCGTTGTTTTCTCTATACATTTGTGTAATCAAATTCCTTCATGCACATAGCAGCAGATGACATCACTCCGCTGCCAAATACTGGAATTAAAACTTTGTAAAGTTTTTTTGCAGCAACAGTCAAAATGCAACAAAATGCAGGTTAGTTTTATTTGTAACATTATTCTATTAACACGCATTTACATAGATAGTCTTAAAGTGTTCCTCCTCCCCCCCCCGATGACACGACCTTAACTTCAAGTAACTTTGCCACGCAACAGCACACCAAGACAAAATAAGTAGTTCTGTGCAGTTAAAAGTTAATCAGACGTGTATTTACGTCAATATCAGATGTTTAGGAGACTCGGCTAAAGGCTAATAGCTTTCTAGTTATGAAACTAGCCGCCATATTGTGTCGTCAGCGACACAGAGTTGCGGTCCGCCCATTAAGTTGCATGTATAATTTAAGCTGTGGAAAACATGAAAGATGCTCCAGAGCAGCTAGATTGGAACTGGTTTGTGTGCTGGGATCATCAGCCAGTTCAGAAAAGTGTGATAATGCTGAGGAATATGGGGAAATCACATTTTACAAGCTAGAGCCAGAGTAGAACTGTAACCAGCTGCCTCCAACCTGTCCCCAGCCTCAGGTCCACTGGTTCAGCTAAAGCCTGCAAGACCACACCGAGGGAATTAGAACTGTAAGGAGCGACCCGGAACAGACCGAGCAGACCCACAACTCAAGAAGCGGCAGCGGTTTGAGCTAGGCGTGACTGAAACGAGGCACTCGTCCCCTGCGTGCCATATAAGATAACAACTTCCATGGTTCCAGTCGAGTTTTAAATAGTTCCCGTTTATAAGGATGAGGATGGAGGGAAGGATGCATCTTTGGAAGCAGCTGGAGGAGATCTGATGACCGGAGACGTCCTCATGTAGCCACAGCTGTCTGTCGATGCTGCAGCTGTATGACCGATGTGGTGAAGCAACGATGGTTGAAAAAGAATATTCCAAAGGACATAACTGCAATTTTACGTGTTAGAAGTCTCAACAGGATGGTTTCTTTAGCTTCAGTAAACAGACGCTGGAGAGACGAGCAGAGAGGTCCTGCTGCTGCCTACTGTTTCCCGGTAAATCAGACTCCAACCTGCTTCTTTATTCTCTCCAAAATAAAATTCTGAATCTGTAGGAAACCTAAATAAACTAACGCTGTACTTATGAGGTTTTAACCATTAACTCTCAATACAATTTGAAGGCTGAGTCATTACTGTTTGTCTGTAAAACTGGAAAAGGAACTTAAAAACTACAATGAAGACATTGACTTCAATGTTAAATAAGCTGCGAAGAGATTCTGGCAGACGTCACATCCGGTTTGGGCTCACAGCACCACAGTCTGGTCCGATATGCTGTAAAGCAGCGATGTTTTCTAATAGTTCATTTATGCAGCTGTGCTTGTTTCTGTCACATAGATCATAATGAAGAACGTTTTGGTCTATAAAACATAAAGAAAAATGTCAAAAAAGCACTTTAAGCACTTTAAGTTATAAATGATTTGCCTCGGATGTTCAGTGGAGTGGTTACAATTGTTTTTAATGACAGGCTAGCAGATTCCTATTGACTTACACTAGCATTAGCATCAGCCACCTCCTGTAACTAGAATAATGGAATGAATTATGTTGAAACTGTTTCCAGTGATAAGTAGGATCCTGGCTCACTCGAAAATGAGGCCCTATGTCAAAAATCCTGAACTTCCCCTTTAAGAAAGATGTTGTCTATCTGCTAATCTGCTGTTCTCTCGCTATTTATCGGTTATTGTTTAGCATTGGTCAGCTGTGGAATTCACATAACTTCACGTACTCTGACGTCAGAGGTCACATGATTCCAGCGGTGTTTGTGAAGCAGACTTACCACCTCTCCCTCCCTTTCTAAGTAACACTTCCTGGTTCTTTTCAACTCAAGAGAAAAAAACGGTTTCGGCCTCATCTCAGGGAGTGATTTTCTGCCGTTATAAAGAACATGAAAGATGCACTTTAACATTATCTTGTCCTCTCTTTGTTCCTGTCATGTATCCTGTCTTTCAAAACTGCTTCCAATCATTCATTCTCTCACTCTGCTGCTCACCTCTCATATACACATAATGGATGTCCATTTGTGTGCATGTGCATGTGCATTCTGTCATTTTTATTCCTCTGCAATAAAGAGAGGGGGGAAAAGGAAAAACACTGAGGGCAGTGAGGCTTGATAGATATGTCGGCCACCTGCTTCTCACTCACATTCTGACACAAAGAGCATCAGCTGCTCTGCTGCATTAATCATCATGAACTTCCTTTGACCTCAGCGAGCAACGATTATAGCTACAAGTAAGGGAAACTGTTTGGAAACACGTTAAACAGGCAGAGATCTTATATAAATAAGAAAGCAGTGCTTGGATCTAATAGCAGCTGGAGAAATTGGGCAATGAAACAGCATTCTTAACTTACTACTGAGCTGATTGTAGCCTGTCTCTCTTCCATGGGGGCAGGAATACACCTCTGCAACCCTGCACAGGATGCAGTTGGTGTGGAAAACAAGTGAATGAATGAATGAAGTGACCATGGAGCGAACCACTGATGATCAGTGCTGTGGTTCAGTGGCCATTAATACTGCAGGGTTAAAATGAGACAGTTCAGTTCAGAACTACATGCTTGCCATAAATACACAGAATTAGCGAGTCAGGTAAGGGATGCTGTTCTGAACTTGTCAAAATAATAGAATTGGTGACATCTGGTGGCAAAAATGCAGATTACAATCAAATGATTGAACAGCCTCAGTCTCAACTTTCAAGCATCATTTAACTTACAGATAATAGTTTATTTAAAAAATGTCTTCATAAATTAAGAGTGCATTCATACTTTGCGTGTATGAAACTGCTGTTTATTATTTAAGAAGTCACAAAATTGTAAGAAGGAGGGGTTGAGTTTGGGATGCAGAGCCAGGGACCATGCATTACTGAGTCATGCTCAAGACCAACATATGAACACATTTTTACCCCATTTTTAAGTTGCATTCAGTAAAACAAACAACAAAACAAAACAAAAAAGAAACAATTCATTTAAATGCTTTGCATCACCTTTTCATTGGCTTTAAAGTGCTGATAACCAACCTTAACTTCAAGTAACTTTGCCAAACAACAACACACCTAGACAAAATAAGTAGTTCTGTGCAGTTAGAAGTTAATCAGATGTGTGTTTACGTAAATATTCAATGTTAAAGAGGCGCGGCTAGGAGCTAATAGCTTTTCACTTGCATCCTAGCCTCTGTGATGTGATGTCAGCGAGATAAAGAGTTGCAGTCGGCTCATTGATTTACACGTATTATAGGGCTGAACGATTTATCGTTTTAAGATCGAAATTGCGATTTCAGACCACGCGATCACGTGATCGCCAAAGCTGTGGTTTTTCCAGCGCTCCTGACTGATCCAGGATCTGCTCTGTCCACTGTTGTACACATGCGCTACGTGCCGTCTCTGTACCAGCCAACTAAGGTCACCAATCAGAAGCGGAATGTTACTCATGGACAGGTCAGCTAACCAATCAGCATCAGGGCTGGGATGGGCATCTCCTGCTGTGTAATCTTTACACTAGATAACGGCTTCAGTAGAACTTCATCCAGTTTCTAACTTTCCGTTCCGTTGTTGGAGAGAGGCTGCAGACCTCTGCTGCCTCTTTCTGTTTGTTGATCCGCTTCGTGCAATGAGGGAATTTATTGTTCAGTAAAATATAATCTTGAACTGTCCAGATTATATGACTCAGCAGTTAAGTCGCCTGCAGCGATCAGCTGATAAGACAGTTTAGTGAAAAATGCGTCTGATCTGTATAATCAGATCAAATCATTTTAATGGGAATAAAAGTGCGACTGAATTCCAACCAGTTTTCTTTTAACCTATAAAGTTTTGGGCTTTGCGCTGTGGACACAAGCGCGATGCAGGCGAGTAAATGAATGATCCGTATTTAGGCAGATCTGAGTAAAAGGAGACGAATAATCAGCTGGACCTGCTTTGTGAACGGGGCGAACCAGGGCAGCACACAGAAGCTTTGTCCTTGTTATCCGGGACATTAGTAAAGCCACACAGTTAAGTCCAAATCCGAGACCATGGTCCTCACCCGGAAAAGGGTGGAGTGTCCTCTCCGGGTCGGGAGTGAGGTCCTGCCCCAGGTGGAAGAGTAAGTATCTCGGGGTCTTGTTCACGAGTGAGGGAAAAATGGAGCGGGAGATGGACAGATGGATCGGTGCAGCGTCTGCAGTGATGCGGACTCTGCATCGGTCCGTCGTGGTGAAGAAGGAGCTGAGCCAGAAGGCAAAGCTCTCGATTTACCGGTCCATCTATGTTCCTACCCTCACCTATGGCCATGAGCTGTGGGTCATGACCGAAAGAACGAGATCGCGGGTACAAGCGGCCGAAATGAGTTTCCTCCGCAGGGTGGCCGGGCTCTCCCTTAGAGATAGGGTGAGGAGCTCGGTCATCCGGGAGGGGACAAAAGTAGAGCCGCTGCTCCTCCGTATAGAGAGGAGCCAGATGAGGAGGCTCGGGCATCTGGTTAGGATGCCTCCTGGACGCCTCCCTGGTGAGGTGTTCCAGGCACGTCCCACCGGGACCAGACCCCGGGGGAGACCCAGGACACGCTGGAGGGACTACGTCTCCCGGCTGGCCTGGGAACGCCTCGGGATCCCCCCGGATGAGCTGGCGGCTGTGGCCGGGGTGAGGGAAGTCTGGGCTTCCCTGCTTGGGCATCCCGGATAAGCGGAAGAAGACGGTACAGTACGGTACGGTGCGGTATGGTAGTTAAGTCCAGAAACGGGAGGAAAGTTGTTGCTGCTGTTTTTCAAGCGGACATGAGAGGATGAGTACGGAACGCCGTTGTGGCCAAAAATGTGCGTACAAACGTCAGAAATGCAACCTGATAAAAACAATCAGGGTAAAACCACCTGATCATTGATGATGTAGTCTTCTTCACCTCAAGTTCAGGTGACAGAATGACATAAAAATGAAATCAAATATAAATTGACTTAGATTGTTTAGATTTATTTTACAACTTAATTACATTTCAATGCACATATCAATCCATGATAAATTCCCTGGTTTGTATGTTTCACTTAATGTAACCTACATACCAGAACTATAAAAAGAAAATATATTGATTTTTTATTTGGAGATTTTTCAGTCCATTGTGATGAGAAATAGTTAAAATATTAAAAATAACACAATAACGTCCTTTTTACTCTGGAAATTCAAGTGTGTAAAGCAACATGCAGATTACCTGATTTGAAAAAGGCAGTAAGTGGAGTGATTAACTGTGGGAGAGGGAGGACGACTGCAAGGAATCTGAAAATCCCGGAGTTCCAGTGAATGTACATGCATTTTTTTAATAAATGCATTTGAAAGTGAGCAAAACCTCACCTTTAATTGTCAGCATTGATTAAGAGTAATAGCTTTTAATGTTTTGATGATATAATGGAGTTTTCTGTCATGTTCATAAATGTTATTGTACATTGCAAATATTGTACTGAAGCTTGATTTGAAGAAAATCGTGAATCGAATCGAAATCGCAATATTGCCCAGAAAAATTGCAATTAGATTTTTTTCTGAAATCGTTCAGCCCTAACCTATAATAAAAACTGTGGAAAACATGAAAGATGCTCCAGAACAGCTGGACCAGAACTGGTTTGTGTGGTGGATCATCAGCCAGTTCAGAAGAGTGATGACGATGAAGAAGATGGAGACATCAGACCTTACAGGTTAGAACCAGACTAGAACTGTAGTTAGCTGTCTACAGTCTGTCTCCCAGCCTCAAGTCCACTCAATTCAGCTAAGAGCTGCAATGCCGACACACCAAGCGGACTCAGAACTGTAAGGAGCTGCACTGGTTTGATATAGAGTCAGGCGTGACAGAGGAGAGGCACTCCTTCCCTGCGTTAGCTTGTATCTAGCTGTGGCAGATACTTAGCCTGCAAAAAAGTGAGAAGATAACAACTTCCATGGTTCTAGTGGAGTTTTAAATAGTTGCAGTTTCTAAAGATGAGGATGGAGGGAAGGATACATCTTTGGAACAGCTGGAGGAGATCTGATGACCGGAGACGTCCTGTTATAGCCGATTTGCAGCTGTCTGTCCATACAGCAGCGGTATTACCAATCTGATGAAGCAACGATGGTTGAAAAAGAATATTCCAGAGGAAATGACTGCAGTTCCATGTGTTAGAAGTCTCAACAGCTCCAGTATACACAAGCTGCAGACAGGAGAGACGTGCAGTGGCTCCTACTGGTAACCGGTAAGTCCGACCTGCTGCTTTATCCTCTTCAAAATAAAACTCTGGATCTGTAGAAAACTTTAATAAACTAATGCTGTACTTAAGAGCTTTTAAACATTAACTGGCAATACAACAGAAGACTGAGTCGTTACTGCCTGTCTGTAAAACTGGAAAAAGGAACTTAAAAACTGCAATGAAGCCATTGACTTCAATGTTAAATGAGCTGAGAACGTTCTCTGACAGACGTCACATCCGGTTTCGGCGAACAGCGCCACAGTCTGGTCAGATGTTGAAATGCAGCAATGTTTTCTAATAACTCATCTATGCTGCTGCACCTGTTTTTGTTACATAACATGGTAAAAAATGCCAAAATCATGTCCCAAGCCATAACATCACTTAAACTTACAAAACAATGATGCTTTAAAATGTTAGTACCCAGCAGGTTGGTAACTGATGGAATGACTCCTACCAAGCATCCATAAGTTGGACTTAAAGGGGTAGTTTGGAATTTTCGACATAGGGCCTCATATTCTAGTTCGCCAGGGTACTATTTATCACAAGACACAGTTTCAGCATATTCCATCCTGTTATTCTAGTTGCAGGAGGTCGCCAATGCTAATGCTAGCCCTAGTCAAGAGTCATGAAAAACAATCTCCACTCTGCAGAACACCCAAGGCAAACCAGTTATAACCCAGACTATCTGTGTAAACGTCATGTTAATAGAATAATGTTACAATTAAACTGACCTTCATTGCATTTTGGTGGTAAAGTGTCTCATCAGCAACACAGTTTCCTGTATTTTGCAGCAGAGTGATATCAACTGCTGCTACATGCACAAAGGAATTCGATTACTCAAATATACTGTCAGAAATATGGCCACCTGTGAAAGGCATGTGGATATGTCGGAGTTTGAAGACAAGTTTAAGTTTATTTCATCAAACGAAGCGGAATACACTGATTAAATCGTAAAACTACCACCTGGAAGCAAAGTATAACTCCGCAGCTGGTGAGAAACTAGTTCCCCAGACTGTAATGTATAATTGGTGATGTAAGTTTAGTTTTACACAGATTTATAACTGCGTTATAACTGATTTACCTTGAGTGTTCTGATAAGATAGTTTTTAATGAACAGCTAGATCAGGGGTCCCCAAGTCCAGTCGTCCAGAGCTATCCTGCACGTTTTGGTTGCATTCCTTCCCCAACACACCTGAAGCAAATGAATAGCTTGTTACCAGACCTCTGCAGACGGTGACTCCAGCAGTTGTAGTCACCCAGTTCATTTTCTGGATTGTCCAGCAAATATTCTGTTACAATAATCCAGTCAGCTCAGTATGAATGCATCAAACAGACACGAGGAATTTTCTGATTTTGATTTATCAGACGGGAGAAAACAGGTCTGCTGCTTTCGTAACAGTTAAAAGTCAGATTGCTGTTTTCAATAACGGGGAAGTTCCTGACTTGCTTTCTGTGTTTGACAGAAATAGGAGACGAGTAGGAAGATTTTATTTGTCTCTCCGACTTTTTTTCAACCAACAACCAACAATTCAGTTTTATGTAATTCTAAAGTTTCTGGACATCCAGCTATTATCATCACTGATACATACGATAATACTTGATGCATGATTTGTCATGATTAATCATTTTTAAAGTGGAAGATTTAACCATTGATAAACAACTGTTTTGCAAATAATAAAATCAATGATAAAATATGGGTATTGTATGTAAATATTGGAAAACGCACTGGGCACTAAAGGGACAAGCAGCTAAAAAAACATTAAAAAGAATTCATTATGCAGGACTATTTTATTAATACATAGAAAATATGTGTCGTAGCTTGTTTGATAGTGGCCATACATTAGACCATACAGGATTATTATTCGCTTCTTTTTAGCTCTAAACAACATATTTAAAATATGAAAAACAATAATGATTATATATTTCAGTACTTTTGGCTAAACCTTTAGCTGAAAATGCAGCCACATATGTACATACAGTACAGGAGACAAATAAAGACCGAGTCTCTGGCTTACCTCATCAACCAGCACGTTACAATCTAAAGACATAAATCAGACATTTTACTGTCTTAGTCATAAAATATGATTGCTATCTAAGGAAAACTGAGGCCATGTGGTTACAAAGAGGGTGTGAAAGTATAAAATAGGATTAAAATCAAAGATACAGCTGAACAGGATTTTTTTTTAAATTGTATTTTATATTTATTGTTTTTGAATATATTTTACTGATTTTCCTTGTAAAGCACCGTGATGTTCCCTTACTTACTTAATGCCAGATAAATGGGAAGTATTTATTTATCTGCAAGATTTTTCATAGATTTCTCTTTTATAATATTGTGTTTATTTGTTGTAAAAGATTAGACTAAGATAAAAAATAAAAAATAAATCTCATTGTCTAATATACCATTTGCTTGTGAGTGATTTGACCCTGACAGAAGAACAGGAGGCAGCCTGAGCCTTCGCTTTAGCACACCTGTGCACGTCGCTCGTAGGAATAGAAACACATTAAATGCTGCTAAAAACAATAATTTGACAGATGTGACTGTATCGCTGATGCATGTGATTTTATCATGATGGGGGTCCAAACCCGCCAGGACGGGCTCAGAACTGAAAATCTCCATCACTCTGCTTCTTCTACTTCATGTTTTGTGTCTGAACGTGAAAACAAAAGATTTAAAGCAACTCTCATGCAACTTTCAGAGTTCTGAACTCACTTGTTTATTGCTAACGCTGAGCATTTCTCATGGTGATCAGCTTGCAAACATGATCAGAACTTGATCTTGTTTGGCATTTTCAGCTGTGACCCTGAACGCAGCATTATCTACTCAGGTTTAAATCCCTTTACAACCAACCAGTGGAACTTTGGAAAAGCTCTCCTGGTAGCTTTTATTTCCCCCTTTTCATAAGCTCACCCCTCTTTCCTCATCTCCCTCTGTCGGTTTTCCTCCTTCATCTTTCTCCTGTTCTTTTTTTGCCTTCTCTTTTCCTACAGAGGGAAGCCTATTTGTCCACTTTAAGTGAAATCACTCAATTCTTTCAGGAGACTTTGGAGACCACTGCTATCCAAGAAGAGAGGGAGAAAGAAAGTATGTGTGTGTGAGGGAGAGAGAGAGTCCACCTTCCAAATAAGTTCCATTAATCATGAACCAGAGTCTAATGTAACTAATATTTTACAATTAGAGGAGACACGATGGAGCTTGGGGCCATCTATCTCCCTTACACCACATGATCATCGATTCATAAGAGGAGAAGAAGAGGGAGGCCATTGCACACCATCCCCGCATACAACACACCCTCAGCAACACACACAAACTGACCCGCTTGAAGGCAGCAACACATCCACATGATCACGGACACCAGCCTGAGAACAGGAGGACAAGCTGTCACATTAGCATTCGTTAATATGCTCTGCAGAGCAATCCAGGCTCTAACTACAAATCCTTTTATTTATCGATCACTCCTTTAATTCTTCTTTTTAAAAAACGTTGATTTTACAAACTTAGGCCCAAAACACCCCAAAGATGTTCGAAGTCTAAGAAAGCAGCAGCTTCATCTACAAAATGCAACACATTTATCTAATACAGAACTAAAAACTTCACCTTATTCACACGAAGTCCTTTCTTCAGAGGCTAATATCAACACCTTCTTGCTACTGTATGTACCCTCTGCTTAACCACAGTTTAAGCCTGAGCAGAGGAATGAAAAAGGCATCAGTCAACCACCCGAAGACTTTTCGTTTAAGCAAAAACAAAGAAAGACAACTGAAAATCAATACCTTGGCTTTTTCCCCCTCAATGTGACCCGTACTAATGAGCACAATATTTTATCAGCTAATCAGATTGTAAAAATCTGATCAAAGTCTTATTATTTGCTGCATGCTAAGACAATCTTGAAGCAGGGTCAGTTTGAGGCAGGCTGTCCACATACATGTATGACCCCTTAAAGATGAATAAAGCTGAAACAAAAGAAGAAGGCAAAATCATCATCGTCTGTGTTGATCTTTATTCCAAGTGTGTAAATCTCAGCCTATTTTGCAAGTAAATAAGAAATCAAGTGTTGCAACATCGTCTTTAAAAGGTGCACAGAGGACACTTAGATGTGGAAACGATCCAATTTTGTTCATTAATCAATTTGTTGATTGATTGTAACAACGGTCATAACAAATTCCCCGAACACGTTCATTGTTTCCTCCTGCAAACATGCGTCTACCAGCACGCAGAGCCCGGCTCCAACACCTGGTCTGCTGCGACCTCTGGTGGCCAGACGTGGGAACTGCAGTCTTCAGATCTGTTAATGTAAAGCAAGGAAGGGAAATTAGAGGCAGCTGAATGAAAGCAGAGAGGCGAGTTCATCTGGAGGTCACCATCTGCCCGGTGACCAACGCACAACTGCAGAGCGTCACCTCAGACTCATGCAACACGCCAGCACACACGCACAAATGTACACACACACACGTGAGCGCTCAGGAAAATGAGGAGATGGAGACGGAAGATGGGCAAGAGGAAGCTAAATGAAGGACAATGAGCAGCATTCGTCTTAACACCAGCAGCAGAGATGCTAATAAGCGGGTAATTGCCTAATAGGGTTACTTCACACACATTTATTGAAATGAAATGTATATGAATGACCTAATCACACACATATCTATCTATCTATCTATCTATCTATCTATCTATCTATCTATCTATCTATCTATCTATCTATCTATCTATCTATCTATCTATCTATCTATCTATCTATCTATCTATCTATCTATCTTCCTCAAAATTATTCATCCCCTCGGATTAAAGACAGGAAAAAAAATCAGCTGTCAGTGAAATAAGTTGAAATTGACAATAGTAAAAATAAATACAAATTCTAGAAAAACATGACATTGATTTTGAATTGTGGTTCGACAGAAATATTAAAAACAAACACACAAAAATTTAAACAAGTAAACAAGCATGATAAGGGCTACGAAGCTAAAATGTTGTTGAGAAACGTCCGTGCTCTGGCAACAACTTGCTGCTTCACCTTTGATGAACCATTTTAGACCGTCATACTCTCAAATAGAAATATACATATGCATTTACATAATCAAGCTTATATATATGTACAGTCGTCCTCAAAATTATTCATCCCCTCCAATTAAAGAAGGAAAAAAATCAGCTCTCACTGAAATAAGCTGAATTTGACAAAAGTAATAATACATAAAACTTCTATGAAAATCATGACATTGATTTTAATTGCGGTTTGAAAGAAATATTAGAAACAAACAAAAAAAATAAAACAACTAAACAGGCATGATGTGGGTCCGAAGCTAAAATGTGGTTGAGCAACACTTTGAGACAATCACTTCAGTCAGGTGTTTTCTGTAACGTCCAATCAGACGTCTGCACCTGTTGACAAGTATGTTGGTCCATGTTCATGGGAAAGATGCTCTAATGTGTCTGGGACAGTTTTGTTAATTTGTTTTTTCTTTTTTTGTTATTTCCAACCACAATTCAAAAGAAATATTTTATTTTACTAAATTATGATTTATTAAATTCTTATTTAGTTTTAGTTTCTTGTTATTTGAATTACTTTTCTGAATTTAGAATTTTCTTTAATTGAAGGGTATGAATAATTTGGGGGTGACTGTATACACACTACTGCTCAAATATGCAGATTTCTAACAATAAAAAGTAGCAGACTTTATTTTTTATGATGTACCTTATCAAAAGAAATCATAATTTATGCAACATGTAAGGAATGCAGCCGCACAGAAAAGTGCTGATTCATGCTTTCCAGCCAGTTCCGCTCATTCTAGCAGTGTTATTTTGAAACATATCCACTGCACCCTGCATCCTTTAAGATGGTAAAAACAAGAACTTACCTCATCACAAGCATCACATGAGTCACCTGCTGCAGAAAGACTGATCTACATCCCCATCCACATACATAACATGAATGATAAAGGAGTTGATTGTTTGTGGAAGCGGTGCGGGAGGCCTCAGAGCTCCTGTCTGGGATATAGGGACATCTAGAGGAGGAAACTGGAGACGACAGCCAGTCGAACAACCCACCTCATCTCTTTCAAGGAAGACTGTGACCAAACATTGCTGCTATGAGATGGTTTAACCCGGCTCAGAGGTGGAGAATCAGATCTGTGAGTTCTTCAGAGACGAACTGTCTTTGTTCTGAGATGAAAACCTTTTCATGTCGTCCTATTCTGTATTTCTTTGTTACTAAAAGCATCATTCTCACTATCTCGCCTATTTCTTGGATATTTCACAGTTTAAGTATTTTAAACATTTAATCTCTACTTAGAGGGATGAATATTATTGTGTGTACTATGTTAATATGTGCTTACTGCACCAGGAGACAAAATGAAATGAAAAGTACTTCATTAATCTTACAAGGAAAATTTCATGTTTTTTTTTAATTTTATTTTGTAATACAGTATTGATCCCGATTTAGAAATTCGGTCTGCGTTTTACTGTCTCTGGATTAACCAGAGAGCAGTGGGCTGCCATGTCCACGTCCGGAGAGCAGTTGGTGGGGGTTAAGGACCTTGGGTTTATTTTTATTCCAAATGATAAGGTAGAAGTTCTGAGTAATTCTGCTGCCATGAGAATCTCATTCATGTCTGTATACATTCACATTAACTTAAGTCCTGTATCTGGGTTTCTCATCTGTGTTGCGGAGGTTTTCAGTCTCAGTTTAAGCAGGTAAATTGTGGATGTAAATAAAAAGTTTACATCCTGTATTTTCTGAAATTATGCCAAACCATATAAGGCTACACAGCAAAAATTGGAGAGTTGAATTTTAAGGGTATAACATTTGTTGGGTTGAAATTAACTCAAAAAGAGTGATTTTAGCATGTTCAGAGTGAAATGGGTCTCAGCACTGGTGTTAATTCAAAGTGTTGATCACTTCAGGGTTAATCTGAACTCCCCCCAGGCTATAGAGTGAAGTGTTTGGTGTTGAGGGTAAATGAACAGAGTTGATCATGTGAGAGTTAATTATGTCTCCGTACTGACATAATTAAGCTCCGCCCACACACTGACCTGCAACGGTTTTGTGACTCGGCACCATAATCTGCCCAAAGTTCTTTTTTTACTTGTACCTGCAGCTGAAACTGAATCTGAAAATCCTTTGCTACAAATATACAGCTACTACCCCAAAAATAAGAATATCCTGAAAAAGTTCATGTATTTTTGTAATTCAACTGAAAAAGTGCAATTTACATATTGTTTAGACAAATAATATGCAAATAAATATATTTCAAGCTTTTACTTGTTTGATTGTCGCTGATTAGGACTTGCAGCTTTAGAAAACCTCAAATTCAAAAACTCAAAAATTAGAATACTGTGAAAAGCTCCAGTATTGTAGCTCAGACTGTCACATTCTAATCAGGAAAGTAATCCAAAACACGTCCATAAGTGTCCCGAGCCTTTAAAAAAGTCCCTGTCTTGGTTTAGAAGAATTCACAATCATGGGGAAAACTGCCGAGCTCACAGTTATGCAGAAAACCATCATCGACTCCCTGCACAAGGTTGGAAAGACACAAAAAGTGATAGCAAAAGAAATTGGATTTTCTCTGAGTGCTGTCTCAAAGCACATTAATGGACAGTTAAGTGGAAGGAAGAAGTGTGAAAGAAAACGGTGTTCAAGCCAGAGGGCTGACAGCAGCCTGGAGAAGATGGTCAGGAAAGGGACTGAGAGCCAGGCCTTCTCATCCAACATCAGTGTGACCTCACAAATGTGCTTCTGGAAGAATGGTCAATAATTCCCATATGTACACTTCTAAACCTTGTGGACAGCCTTCCCAGAAGAGTTGAAGCTGTTCTAGCTGCAAAGGTGGACCAACGTCATTCTGAACCCTCTGGATTAAGTGTGGGACGTCACTGAAGCTCATATGAGAGTCAAGGCAGGTGAGACATTACTTTTGGCAATATAGTGTATAATGAAAATGTCAGTTTAATTCAAAAAAAAGTATGGAGCCATCTAAACTCTCAAAAAATGTTTGACACTCAACTTTTAGCTGTGTAGAAACGGAACGAAAAGACAGGGATACGACAACAAAGACTCGGAGTGACAAGCTGTAATTTATAGTCTGGATCTCGTGTTTGCAGTGTACTTCTTCATGCTGTTTCACTGCAGCTACTTCTTAAGCACCTTTGGTGGTGAACATTGCAATTTAGTTGCTTTTTAGTATCATGACTGCATTATTTGAAGTTTTGCCATCAAACCGACTGAGAAATATTAACTTGTGATTTGTTTTATGAATTGCTTTCAAAGAAGCTGCCACCTTTCTGATGAGTCACCTTCCTGAATCAGAGACTGCAGACAAACATGAAGAAATTACAAACATGAAACAAGTCAGTGCGCTGCAACAATTCATTCTTTTTTTTAGTTTGAATACATTTTATTTTTATTATAAGTACAGTTCAGTAGTTACAAAATGAAGCATCTGCCATGAGGATACAGCAAAACATAGAGTGTTGAGCTCACAAGACAGTTTTTGTACATTTTATGTGGAGTGGAATGATCATTATAGCTGGTTTAGAGGAGAGAGAGCCTGAGCTCAACTCTCACCATTATTCTGTCGTCTTTATACCCCTGGAAAACAGAGATTAGGTCAAAAGTCAAAGCCATTGGTCAATGCCTTCAGCAGAAAACATCCAACTGGTTTACTTCGACCCCATTTCCAAACCCCTACAAGTATCACTTCTCACTTTTCAATGTCTCATTCATATCATTTTAATTTGAAATCCCCTCTTCTTTTGTAAAATTGAAGTATGATTCATTGCAGTCTACATAAATCATTGTGTTGTAGTTGAAAGGAAAGAAACTTTGAGGCTGTACTGCAGTAAAATCTTCTCAAGCTGGAAACTGAGCTCTGAAAATCACACAGGCTGAAGCAGTGACAGGCCTACGCTGCAGGTCTGAAGGGGATTAGCATACAAAAGAAATCGGAGAAACGTTTTGTCAAAGCCACATACAGTAAAGAGTTTGATCAAACTAAAAAAAAAAAAAAGTATTATATTTGGACTGTACATGCCGCATTAGACTTTTTCTCTGGGTTCACAAAAAATGACGTAGAAACATTTCACAATGTCAAGGGACACAAACACACGCCTTCATTTTAGTTAGTTAGCTAGTTTTGTACTGTATAGGTTGGATTTATAATACTATCACAGTGCAAAATACTTCTGAGAATTGAAACAAATAAAAGAAATCAGAAAGGATAAGTTCCTCTATGCATAATGGATTCTGTATATATGGGGGCAAATATGTCTGCAGCACAGGAGACGATTGTCATCTTTTTCCTTTTTTTCTTCTTTTTTTTTCTTTTTTTGATCAGTAAATGGACAAGGCATTAATGTACAGTACATATAAAAATTAAAAATAAAATCAACCTACATCCTACGGTCTAGCACAGTTACATAGCTTTGTAGAAGCAATAACAGATGACTTGTATCTAAGGCTATACACAATATGTCTTTTTTCCAGTTGTTTTTTTTTTTGTTTGTTTGTTTTTTGTCATCTTAAAGTAAATACATCAAACTGTTTTCAGTAGTCAGTAACACTGTGCAACAATGATGGGTGGCAGTATTTTACAAACATCTGCAACACTAGAGTCCTTCAGGCTGACGTAAGATATGAAGGGTGGGGTCATGGAGAAAGAAACTGTTCCCACTTTAGTTTTTCTTTTTTTAAAACTTTTAATTCCTCTCTTTTAAACCGGAGAAGAACGCTGACCATTTGAGACCGTGGCCATTTAAACTACCGTAGCTTCTTTTCCTTTTCCTCATCACCGTTTGAATTTCCGCTTTTTCCAGCTACCGTAAATCTCTCTATGTACATCAAGCACCTACGGGTGCTGCTTTAAATAATACAGAACAAGGAAAAAAGACAAACTGATGTGCTGTAGTGGGGCGAAGGCCTGGTTATGGAGGGCGATGTAGTTTTACCGACACATTTAAGGGCAGTTTGAATGTTCTGTCTTCAACAGTCGTCATTAGCACCACCATCATCAGAAGTCCAGCAGTCGTGGCTGCCATGTGGGTGTTTCCTGGAAACAAACGTGCTCTAGGTAACAAAAAAAACAAAAAAACTGATCTTTTCTCTGTTCATCATAATCAGATGGTTGTGGTGACTGCTGATAGGTGAGCCGCAGGCGGCTAGTTTGACAGGAATGTGCTTGGTCTCAGTCAACAGTCTGCTAACGTTGCGTTTGCATTCAGCAGCAGAGTACATTCTACCTGGTACATCACAGGGGACTCGCGGAGGAACTATCCTCTTCATTTAACAGGAGAAAAAAAGCATTTCGTTGAGCATTACACTTCAGTCCTAATTAAAATGACACATCTTTCTAGTTCAAGGAATGTTTCAGTAATTGCAGGGCCAGTTACAAGAAGTGCTAATCAAACAGGTAGTTTCATCAAAATAAAGACAAACAGAAATAATGTAGAAGACAACAAAGACAAGGGGCATTCAGACCACAGGAGACACAACAGGAAGGTTGTCACTTTGATTAGTGTCCAAGGATGCTTGCAAAAGTCATTAGGTCCATCTCGCCAATCCGAAGGAAACGGTCCAACGTATAGTTCTCACCTGGTCTTCATTCTGATGGTAGTATGTTTTTCTTGTTTTTTTTCTTTTTCATCTTAAATAAAGTCTTTGTTATAGTGTTTTCCTTCATGTAACCTTCGTCCTCGTCCTCCTCCTCCACATCACCATCCCCTTCATCACCATCCTCATCACTCTGCCTCCGTGGCGGGTGGTTAGTCTTTGTTTACAGCGTGGGCATCCAGCCCCTGGGGGTCGCCTAGGTTATGGTTGTTAGGGTGGTTAAGGTCGTTGTTAAGATGGCTGGGCTCGAGGGTCAACGCGGGGTCATGGTTCATGGGCTGGTCCTCCTCTCCTACCCACAGATGTGCTATGGCCAATGAGAGAACAAGAGGCAGATTAGCACCACAGAGCCAACACAGCACCCTCACACACACACACACACCGTTTGTTTTTCTATCCCCGTGGGGGACATTCATTGACATAATGCATTCCCTAGACCCTTACCTTAACCCTAACCACCACACTGATTGCCTAACCCTAACCCTAACTATTGTATAACCTAAACTCTAAAACCTAATCTTGACCCTCAAAATTAGGTTTGGACCCGTGGGGACCAGGAAAATGTCCCCACAAAGGCAAAACGTCCTCATGGTGATGGTAAAATACAGAAAATGGTCCACACAATGTAGCATAAATGCGCCCACACACACACACACACCTGCAGCATCTCATAGTGAGTGGATGGATTTGATGTTTAAGACCAGAAGTCCAACTCTGAGTCCAGCTCCAAGTCCGAGTCCGAGTCTGAATCAAAGTTTGAGTCCAACTTAGACTCAGACTCTGAGTCCAAGTCTGAGTCTGACTCTGTGTCCGGCTCTGAGTCCGAGTCCGAGTCTGAGTCTGAGACTGACTCCGAGTCCGAGTCCGGCTCTGAGTCCGAGTCTGAATCCAAGTTTGAGTCCAACTTAGACTCAGACTCTGAGTCCTGGTCTGAGTCCCACTCTTAATTTAAAGTCTGAGTCCAACTCAGACTCTGAGTCCAACTCAGACTCTGAGTCCGAGTCTGACTCTGTGTCCGGCTCTGAGTCCGAGTCCGAGTCCGAGTCCAGCTCTTAGTCCGAGTCCAAGACTGACTCTGAGTCTGAGTCCGGCTCTGAGTCCGAGTCCGAGTCCGAGTCCGAGTCCGGCTCTTAGTCCGAGTCCAAGACTGACTCTGAGTCTGAGTCCGGCTCTGAGTCCGAGTCTGAGTCCGACTTTTAGGAAATTCAGATCTTCCCATCTGAAATGTCTCAGGTTTGCTGGATTAACAGATGTTGATCATCCAAAGTTTTAATCTCTTAATGCCTAAATTCAATTAGAATTATATCAAAATAAAATAAATAGAGTAACAGATAGGGGTGAAAAAAGAAAAAAACCCTATTAAAAAATAAAAAATAAAAATAAACAAATTATTTACAAATAAAACATCTAAAAATAAAAGAGTCAATAATTGTAAATAAATAAATACAATCAATTAATTTGATAAAAAAAAGTTTTTTTAATAAAAGCGTTGTAGCAAATTTGCAATTAAAGGTGTCACATTCTGAATTTCCCTCAAAAATAAAATATAAAGAATATTATATATATATATATATGCATATATATATATATATATATATATATATATATATATATATATTTTTTTTTTTTTACATATTTTTTTTATTTATTCATGTTTTCATCTTTTTGGGATCAGATTCATTAGTTTGCATAAACTGAATGCATCATAGAAAATAGATAAACAGAAACCAGCCACTAAGAAAATAAACTTTCCACTCAAAGTCCTAAATTTGACCACATTCTCAGGATTTTATGGACAAAAATGAAATGTAAATAAAATGTAGTTAGTTGTCTGTTTATATGTAACAGTGGGCCAACCATCATTTAATACAGTCAGATAATATTCAACAGATTACATCCCTGCAATCTTCTTTCTGCAGCACTATTGTTGTGTTCAGGGCATCCTTGGGTGTTCCCGGTATTCTCCGACTCTCTGCTTACTTACAGCCACAATGAGGGATTCCAGCCAGGTCAGCAGACTTACATCTCTGCAAATCTACTCTTTGTTTCTTTCTAATTGTATTTCTTTTGCGTGTTTTGTTCGCAGGAGCTTACACGGTGAGTTTGTGATTGGGTTCTCAGGGAAATAATCATTTTGAAAATATCTGCTGCCAACACATTACAGTTTTGACATCTGGAGTAGTTTCATACTTGTTACGAGCAAGTCGTTGGCTCGGCGAGTGTGATAGGAAGTGTGACAGAGGGTGAGAAATGAAGTGAATAATTCTAATAAAAAAAGAAAAAGAAAAAAAAAAAGTCTGAAGTCTCAGGGAGACAGTAAGAAATGCATAACTGTAATTATGTCCCACAGCAGTGGCCACTAAATAATACAAGCCGGCCCCGCCTCCTCTCTCTGCAGCACTTCCATTCCCTCAGCAACTTTTTTTGACAATTATTTTGCAATAAAACACAGCAGAGCACATTTGCATGTCATGTTCTTTTAAAGTGGCGTTATGAATCTGACAAAACCAAATTAAAACACGGCTTTATTTGAGCTCTGCTTTCATAAGTATGGAAATGGATATGAGAGTGGAGGGAGGTGCAGCAGAGGGAAAATAAAGAGTTAATAACATGATAAAACATCTCTCAGATGCAACACTGAGAAATAAGGCCATCAGTGCGCGGAGCAACAAACACGGCTGACCCGCTCCAGATTATCTCAGATTCTGCAGGTTTCATTCTCCCGCTCTAATAATTACACAGAGGAATCAGATTCGGTGTTTTACACCGCTCTACTGCAAAATTTACTGATCTTAATACAAGTTAAAAAAAACAAACAAACACTGGAACTAAAAAGAATCAGACTATAATCAAGTGAAATTATCTGTCCAGATAATCACACTTGGTAAGATTTGTTCAAAAAAGAAAAAAATATGGAGACTAAACAGGGAGAAATATATTTAAAGAAGTTATAAAACACTCATTTAGTGAAAAATCCCTCAAAACTAGTCTGGTAATGCTTCTTTTGAGTGTTCTTTCTCATTTTTAAAGTAAAACAGTCTTAAAACATAATATTTTTTTTTAAATTTGAGAATTGCTGAAAAGCCTTTCATGTAAGGCAACAGCCATTAACCTCCAAACACACCTGAACGGAGCTGGTAAAGGCTTTTACCAAGGATCAGGGTGGCTCGGACCATATAGGACTTGAACTCATGATCTACCTGAGCACGAGACGACCCGCTCCACCACCCGATCCACTGTTGCAGGCTTACAAATGCACCTCTATGCTAGCAGTTCTTGAATTCCCAGTCCGTTTCTCTTGTTTTAAGATCTTTTCTCTTAAAATGAGGAAGCAACAACAATAAATATCAGCATTACCAGACTAGTTTGGAGCGTTTATCACTTAATAAGAAACTTGAAATGATTTTTTTCAGCTTGTTTTACGCTTGTTTCCACTGGTCTAACATCTAGACATTTTTTTTATTACAAGAAACCTTTGTGTATGAACGTACGGGAGGTCTTAAAGCAAGTTTTTACTGCTAAAATTGGGAGCTAAAGACACAAAATGATCTGAAACAATGACTTAAAGAGATAATTTACCTTAATATGCAGATATAATATCCAATTTCAAGATTAATTTACAAAGTAAGAAATAAAAGACATTTTCTCTCAAAACTAGATTAATAACCTTCTGCATTCGGCTCTTGTCTAGTATATTTCTCTCATATTGAGATAGTTAAGATAGTTTTTGCTGAATATAAGACTGTAGGACTTGGTCAGATAGAATGTTTTTGCAGTATACAGATATATTTTATACACAGACATATATACACTGCAAAAGCTAAAATCTTACCAAGCAGATTTTTCTCATTTCTAGTCAAAATATCTCATCACACATTTTTTTTGCTCATTACAAGCAAAGAACAAAAACAACAACGACAAAAAAACAATCTTTTATTTATTTATTAAATTTTTACTTATCTTAAAAGTGGACAAGATTTTTTTTCTTGCTTGTAATAAGCCAAAACATTTTGTCAATGGAACAAGCAAAATGTTCTTGATAATATTTCTTGAAATAAGATGCATTGCCTTGAAACAAGTTCCTTTATCTCACTGAAATGTTTCTCTTTAAGTACTTTTGCCTTATTTTGAGTGTGATGAGATATTTTGACTGGAATTAGAAAAACATACTTGGGAAGATTTAAGCTTTTGCAGTGATGCAGCAGCGTCTGCTTACAGAAAGCTGCTGCACATGTGAGAGGATATCATTTCATGCCTGGCTTTGACCACAAGATGGCAAACTAAGACAGAAAATAAAACATGAAACTTCTGCATAATAACAGAATAAAACAATACATATTTTACACATTTGCAAATATTGATTATAACATTTTCTCTTTGAATATTGCTCTGAAATGAGAAGCTAATTCAGCTTGTCTGCATATATGACTCATTCATTCAAGCGGCTGAAATTTACCATGAATGCTGTTTACTTTAAAATCCCTGCTAACTAACTTAAGGTCATCCAAAACAAAGTTTACTTCTTTTAAAGCGTCAAAAAGAGTTCGGTTTCTCCCCAAGGGCATTTCCTGCCTATGACTTCCCTGTAAAGAAACTTCCTGTAACGAGCTCCAGATTAGGCCCCATATTTGATTTTCACTGTTCATTAACTAAGCCACCTGGAATGTTATTATTTAAGCATGGTGCTCCTTCTCCCCAAACAACTGCCGCTGTGAGGGGGGAGAGATTTCCTGGCCAACTTTATAGGTTTAGCATAACTTCCCCTCACAGTTTTTAATTTCCCATTCGGGTAGATGGCAGATGCACCTCACAGACACAGAAAACCTGCCTGGCATTCATTTATCACATGAATGCAATGCTTATCTGTTTGTTTCCTTCACAGATTCTGCCCGTCCTGGGGAGCGATGTGGTGCACATGCACGACAGCAGTCAGATGTAGTACGCTGACGCAGATAAAAACATCAACAATAAAAATGATCTTACTGGATATTTAATGCAAAGGACAGCAGTAATTACAAACACACCCCAGTGCCACGGTGCAATGTAAGAGGGTGAGCGCGCCCTCTGGTGGTGAGCTGTGAGATAACAGATGCTGAGAGGCGGGTGGGTATTTTGGAGCGAAGCATATGGTGTGAGGACACACAGCTCCAAGATCCATCCGCTGGTAATACATGTGTCATGCTCAACAGAATGGATAAATGGGATGGAGGAAGGAACAATGGCATACCACTGCTCCACGAGCATGAGTCACGGACCTCAGGGGACCAGGTGGTGTGTGTGCGTGGATGTGTGAAAGTGGGAGTGTGTGAGTGTCGTCTCAGAGGTATAACCTGACATTAACAGTAGTCTGCGAAAAAAAAAAAAAAAAATCACACATCAGACAACAACCAGGGATAATAAATTGAGGAAAAAAAGTAGCTTACAATTTATATTCTTCTTCTTTTTTTCTATATTTAATATATTTTAAATGTGAGTTTAGCTCATAACGAACAATTTTAATAATTGAGACTAAATGTGATTTTTTTCTGCATCATTTGAAGTGATCACAGCTTTGTAGAGACAGTGGCCCTCATTTATCAAACGATCGTACGACGAAAATCTGTGCGTACGACCATTTCCACGCAAGACTCGGCATTTATCAATTTGAACGTGAGCGTAGGATACGATCAAATCTCACGACAGCTCTGAGTTCGTGTACGCAAGTTTGAGTCAGTGAGGGTTTGCAGCAGCGCAGCAGAACATGAAAATATTTATTAACCAAACCGCAAGCTGTCATTTAAACATAAGTATTCACATATCAGCACGAAGAATGAACCCATTTGTAAAGAAAAAGAAAAAGGAAAAAGGAAATGTAGAACGTAGCCTATTCCCTAAATTGCAAAAATAGCTGCGACTGAATTTAATTCCTCCATTTATCTCAACAAATTATTAAAATTATTAACATATAGTTCTAGGAGACAAGTGCTTTTCACTCTTCGTGCATCTCCTCACCCCGCTGGTAAACCTGCACATAGAAGCGCAGGTAGGCATCATTGCGCAGACACGCGCAGGTGCCCAGGTGGAGCGCTGCTTCGGGCTGCAGGAAGGCAGGTGGGTGTCGGACGGTCCGACTCGGACCCGGCGGGATGAAACGCTGCTTTAGACTCTGAGAAAATCTACAATACACTCCTGTGCAGTGCTGCACATCGCTCGGACCGCTGGAGAGTTTTGATAAACAGTCAGAGAAAAAGATGCGCCGAGAGCCGCCCTGCAGCCCCCACTGGGCTAAATGGAGGAGACCGGAGCTGAGCCGTCATTTCTAATAACTAATCTATACGTTAAAGTTGTATAAGTGCTGAGTCAGTAGACTGTCCCTTAGTTTTGCAAATGCAAGTTATCTTTTTTCTGTCCCTGTCCGGTTCAGGCTCGGATCTGACCGGCATCCACCTGTCACCTGTTAGAGCGCATGGAGGGGGGGCGGTGAAACATCTTTTGGTGGCATGTTTCATATTGGACCACTTTTTCTTGACCCATTGACTAAAGAATTGTGACGCTGCCATCGGATGTGGGCTATTAAAGCAATAAGCCCCGAGAAGCCGTGGGTTACAGCGGTTTTACAACGGCGGGGCACGACGCGAAGCGGAGTGCCCCTCCGCCGTTGTAAAACCGCTGTAACCCACGGATTCAAGGGGCTTATTGCTTTTATAAAACGGTTACCTCACATATTGCCTATAAAATAAATAAAAATAAATACACACATACAAAATAAACAATTCATGTGTAATAATGAAATAATGACATCAAGAACTATTTGTTCTCCCAACACATAAGATTGAGTGGACAGTATGGTTGCTAAGCAACTCAGCTTGTTCACAAGTAGGAGGGTCTCATAAAACGAAGATATTTCCTACGATTTGGCCCATCATTAACACGTAAACGCAGATCTTATTTCTTTGTATTTTTTTTCTACTTATTAATTTATTTTTTGGGCATTAAGATAAGTTCATTTCAAAAACTTCGACCAAAGTGAAGATTTAGTTTACCTCGTTTATGCAACTGCGTGTGGACATTAATAACCAGGGTTTTAAGGTTTGAAACATCACTGCCTGCGACAAAAAAAAAAAAAAAAAAAAAAAAAAAAAGCTCTGATCACATTTGCTACCTGTGTTTACTCTGGATCGCTTTCCAGGCGAACAAGCTGTGAACTGGGTCAGCGGAGTTTTCACTTGTTTAAAACGGCGATCAGACAGATGATCCGCTCAGATCCGATGGCCTGCTCAGTCGATTTTTATTTTATTAACTTTGCTCCCAAAGATCCATGCTTTATTTATTTTGTTAAACCCTCTTTCCACCTGCAAACGCTTTCCCCTCCATTTAAGCAGCAAACTCCTCCTACCCGCCAATCATCACTTCTTTTTTCCCCCGTTTCATTTATCCATCCATATTAATATTTCTCCATACAGCTGATAAGTATTAAAATGTGGATAAAAAGCAGCACTTCTCCCGGGCCATCGCCTGGTTGACGACGGTAAAGGAGCGAACCATCAGAAACAGCTAAACTCTGTGAATGTGCTTCACGCACTTCTGCAGTTCGGTATGAGGATTTTTATTCCAAAAACAAGGTGGATGCGATTTTTTTTCTTCTTTTTTAAATTTTCTTAGTTGGAGGAGGGAAGACGCTCGTTTTACAAAAATCCGGCTACACATTGGCCATTCGCTCTCACCAATTCAGGCTGTCTGGCCTCGTTAATGTTGTTACTTCCATTAATAGTGGTGTAAAAATAATGTTTGGAGAAACGGTGGTGTGCGTTTGGCGGCAGCTGTTTTTGTGCAGATGTGACGGCTGCTTTGCAAATGAGGCAACATGTCCGCGGTGAAATCTGCGCTGTCATCTTCCACCCCTCATCCAGGTTCAGGACACCCAAAATATCAAAATTCACCACAAAGTCTACAAAAGTCTTAAAACAAATATAATCCAGCGAATCGGTTGAACTCAGAGCAGTTGGTTGCTAAGCAACGCAACATCTGTTTATGCTGGCGCAGGGATTTTTTGTGCTGCGGTCTGCCGGATCTACGTGTAGGTTACAGTCTGTTTTACCACGGGCTTGGAACGCAGCTCAGCCAATCACATTTAAGAATGAGAAACACCCGTTTTATAATATTAAATTTCACAACTAATAAAACGAATAAACCATATCAGCCAGGCCTAGATTGAGACTTTTATTAATATCTCAGCCGGAGTCGTTCACACCGGTGAGGCTGACTGATCCTCTTCCGTGCAGCGTTTTTCTGCACGTCTCTGACTTCGGTTTTTAAGCTGCCAAACGGCACCTCTTTAATCTTTCCCACCTCACAAACGAAGAATTCTTTCTTGATCCCCCCAAAAGTTTCTTTTTGGCAGAATCTCTCCTCTCCACAGTTCAACCTCGCCGGGTGAAGCCTCATCATTATGCATGTTTAAGGGCGTAACCGTGGGCGTGACATTTAAATGACGATGGACTTCAGCTGTGGAATTTATCAAGACTCTTTTGTTCGTACGACAAGATTGGACCGATACGAACGTTTTAATAAATCACACGTGGGTCCAATCGTACGACCATTTTACGATCAGATGTGCGACCATTTCGACGATCGTTTGATAAATGAGGGCCAGTGTGTTTCTGTGAATACCTGGATCAGGTAGAGAAATCCTAATCTGATCAGGGCGAGCACGCTTTGGAAATGACAAACATGGGAATCAGAGTCCTCATAAAGGGTCAAGTAAACATCTGAGGGCTAAGAGATTATAATCACAATGTGAATTTAGCAAACGAGTATCTTTTAAATTCAGAATTACATCTGATCTTTGCATTTTTTCCTCTCTGAGTAGCTGGAGGTTTCCTCTTAAAGCCTCTGAAGCAACACAGCACACATTTATAAGCTTAAAACTCAGATTTCACTGCAAAAAGACAAATCTTAGCAAGCATATTTTTCTAATTTCTAGTCAAAATATCTCATCACACTCAAAATACGACAAAGTCACCTAAAGAGAAACATTTCTGTGAGATAAAGGAACTTGTTTTAAGACAAAGCATCTTATTTCAAGAAATCTTATCAAGAACTTTTCACTTATTCTATCGGCAGAATTTCTTTATTACAAGCAGTATATATATATATATATATATTTATATTTATATATACTATATAATAAAAATTAGGTTAGTAATACATACATATATAGCTTTAGTTATGTATAAAATATAATAAAAAAAAAAAAGTTATAAACAACATTATACTTCATTTTGCACGCTCCCGTGACAGCTTGGCTCATAGCTGCAGTTACCTGAAGCGCCAGTCGCAAGTTCTGTTTCTTAATCTTGCCTCAAGTCCCTTTAGGTAAAGTAACAAAAGTATTTTTACTAGTTCAGATATTTAAACTAGAAACTAGACAAATATACTTGGTAAGATTTGAGTTTTTGCAGTGTGGCTGATTCAGCAAGACTAGAAAGAGAGAAAGAGACAGTGCAAGCGAGAAGACGAGTGTACGTCAGACTGGTTGGAGAGAGCTCAGAGAAGAGACGGGATGCAGGATGGACACTAAGTAGTGCATCTTTAAAGGATAACTTTCTTTTTTTTTATTTCTTTTTTCTAGGAGTTTATACACGCATTTACTCACCGGTAAAGTTTCTGCATCACTTTGACTCCTTGGGAAGATATCACGCTGAGTCGCCCTTCAGCGTACATCCAGTATAATGGCAGAGACGGAGCAGTCACTATATAAGACATTATCTGCAGCAGGACTCCTTGATTTTCACCAATACTTTAAGTAGAATGAGCGAATGAACAAGTACTATTGTCCTGTGAGTCCAGATTTAGCTTTCGGTTAGTTATCAGGAGTCACTTTTCAGGGCTGCACGTTTGCGATGCACGCTTCTGTAGTACAGTTGAGAAGAAAAGCTCACTACCCAGGCAACAAAAACACAATTTGTGAAACTCTGAACTCACAGGACAATAGTACTCATTCGTTCATTCTTTCTACGTAAAGCATTGATGAAATCGAGGAGTTTAACTGCAGATAATGTCTTATAGAGGCTGCTCCCTCTACGCCATTTCACCGATGTACACCGAAGGGCGACTCACCGTGATATCTTCCCAAGGAGTCAAAGTGATGCAGAAACTTCACCAGTGAGTAAATGCACGTATAAACTCCTAGAAATAAGGTCCAAGTGGGAAACAAAAGAAAGTTATCCTTTAAATGCCTGAATGGGAAAAGTAAGCTGAACACAAGCAGGATTCTTTATTTAATGATCCAAATGTTGGAATTCCCTCTCAGAGGAGGAGGGATGTTGGGACGTCCCACAGCTGCAGAGGAGATCCAGCCAGACCTCCGGGGCTGCAGGTCTCAGGCGGAGCGTCAGACGTGGTCATCAGCAGTTTATCAGGATGACCCCCCCGAGAAAAGGTCAAGAACCACAAGTGAGCTGACGCTGCCTCAGAAAGATGAAGCGTAAAAGAGCTGTGTGAAGCGCCTGGTGCCAGTAAAGGTGCCCCCCCCCCCCAGCATCCGGGCCGACACCAGCAGAAACTGTTGTTCTTGGCACAGCCGCGTCTCATTGTACAGCCCAGCATTTATAAATATGTAAATATGAGCTGCACAGGCATAACACAGCCTGCTTGTATACACCGAGGAGGAGCAGCAAGGAAGTGAGCGCACCCTTACTCACCCCCACCCCCCCACCCCCCAAAAATTGTATTTTTAGATGGTTTTAATGAATACAGGATGTTTATAGTTACCATTCCCTGTGATTCGCACAAAAGACTAGAAAAATCCACATCCATACTTCCACCCCTCCTCTTCACCCTTCTAACTCTCCTCCCCCTCCCTCCCCAATCCCTCAAAGCATTACTAAAGAAGAAGAGGAGGAAGAAGGGGTGAGGGGGAAAAAGGAAAAAAGGGAAATTTGTGGTGCAACGCAGCAGGATTATTGTGCTCTCAGCCTGCTTTCCACTCAGATCCTTATTAGACAAACAGAGTACGGTGTTAAGGTGCAAGGAAGAGTGACGAGAACTCCTCCGTGCAGGTGGTGGGAAGGGGGGGGGGGGGGGGTATGTGCGAGAGAGAAAAATAAAATATGCATAGAACAGGTTCCTCTAGAAGCGACCTGAAGGCAGAACGCAGGTTGTGTTATTTCTGTTTTAAAGTTGCAAAAATAAAACAAAAGCTGAAGGAACGCGTGAGGAAGGAGGAGGGGGAGGGGTGGGAGGAGGTGGGGTTCCCTGCTTCTGTTGTCACTGATAATCTGTTTTATCTGGTTTGATAAACTCAATCTTGTTTAGCTGCAAACTCTTAGCTGGGGTGTCTTTCTGCTGCTGGGGTGGCGGTAATACAATGCAAAAACTCAAATCTTACCAAGTAGATTTTCTCATTTCTACACAAAATATCTCATCACACTGAAAATAAGACAAAATTACTTAAAGAGAAACATTTCAGTGAGATATAAGATCTTATTTTAAGGTAATGCATCTTATTTCAAGGAATCATATCAAGAAAATTTAGCTTGTTCCATTTTTGCTTATTACAAGCAAAAAAATCTTGTCTGCTCTTAAAATAAGTAAACAAAAAAGAAGAAGTTTTTTTTTTTCTTGCAACTTTTGACAGAACTTTTTTTTGCCAATGGGACAAGCTAAATTTTCTTGATAAGATTTCTTGAAATGAGATGCATTGCCTTAAAACAAGATCTTTTATTGTACCAAAATGTTTCTCTTTAAGTATCTTAATCCGCTTTCCTGGATTTCTGACGATAAGAGGGTGAATGCAGAAATCTGTCAGCACATCAGGGCCATCAAGCAGCATCTTTACACGTACAGGTGCTACTCCGAGTGATGGGGATGGGGATGGGGAGAGGTGTGAGGGCGTGAGGCGGCGACGGGTGGGGCCTCAAAATAACATTTTGTTTAGGGCCCCAATTTGGTCAGGGGTGGAACTACTTACACATTCTGGTCTTGTCAAGTACCGTATTTTCCGGACTATAAGTTGCACTTTTTTCCATAGTTTGGCGGCTTGTGCGACTTATCTATCAAATTATATACAATTTATCATATTTTTAAGTATCAATTAATATTGACTGACATAAGCCAAGGAGTAAACATTACTGTCTAATGTCAAAAGAGGGCGCTCTAAGCTTGTGACGACTATATTCTGCACCAAGGACAAAAATCCCCAAATAGCCTCATCTCAGTGAGAGGAGTTCATTTTGGACATCTGTCTGTACTGTCTGTGCGGTGGAACAGATCCTCAAAAACCATGTTTATCCTTCTTAGTTATGATGTTTATGATAATTTACAGGCATTAACTTTGGAATTGGACTGATTGTGTGATTTTTAGCAGTAACAAGTCGGATATGAATAATCCAAAAATCACCTTATTTAAAAAAAAAAAAAAAATACGATTTATAGTCTGGAAAATACGGCATACTACTCTCATATTGAGATAGTTAAGACAGTTTCTGCTGAATATAAGACTGGGGACTTGGTCAGACTGGTTTTGCAGTGATGATTCAGAGAAAAGGGGGAGAAACTTAAAAGGAGGAATTATTGGAGTTGGGGGAGCACAGCGACGTAAACGTTAGTGTCCTCTTTGTATCTTTCCCTGTCTGTCTCCAAAACTCTTTCTGAGGCTAAAAGATTGCCGGCTTGATAATACCTCCGCTGAGCAATTTAAGCCCAAACACTCTGATGCTACAATCTGTCTTCCCTGCCTGATAGCGCTTTTCTCTCCTCTTCTCTCCAAATTACTTTCTTTCATATCTAATTATATTTGCTAATGATCTTATAAGAGAATAATGGAATGTGCTTGATCTATTACCTTTTTTTTTTTTTCAATACATAAATACAATGCGGGGGAAATGACTATTGGAGACAGGAGGAAATGTTTTTTTTAATGTTTTTGATGAGAGGGAAAATGAAGCTGGGAGCTGCAGGGTCATTAATGGGCGATGAACACAGAGGTCATCTCTCACATTCTCTCTGACATTTCTCTCATCTGACGTGCAGAAACAATCACAACCTCATCCTCCGTCTCCCTCCTGCTCCGTTCCTCGGCTGTGTGGCTCTAATCTTTCAGATATCTACCTCCGTTGTCTTTGATCCTCTAATGGAAACATGCGCGGCGCCGTCTCAGTGTCACTTGTCGCGGTGCAGCTCTTGTTTATTTCTTATATTTGGAGAACATGATCAAGGACGTATAATGGGACGTTGTTTTAAAGCGTATGTTGTTGTTGCTGAGGCTCATTTAAGCTTTCTAAGGTTATAAATCTGCCTGTAAACTAGGAGGGCGATTATTTAGAGATAAGACTCAGTTGCTCTGACATAATATTGAATAAAAATGCAATTTCAGAGGAAAAAATATTGCTGTAATTGTATTTCCTCCGAACAACAGCTCTTTGGTCTTTCAGCTTATATTCAGAATCCACTGGCCTTTTAACTGAATAGCTGTCTTTTCTTCTTGTTGCCAAAGCCTTGTCCCGGCCTGTCCCCCTCCCCTCTCTCTCTCTTTCTCCCTCCCTTCCTCTTAAGCCTCTTCTTCATCCTTTATTCTTCCCCACAGTTTTTTCTGCCATGTTTTTCTCTGCGCGCAGGCCTCCGGACCAGCCAGGCCATGACAGGCACTCTAAAGCCGGCATTAATGGAAGGAAATGGCATTCGATCACTGTTTGATCTCCTAATCATTTCTGTTGAAATGATAATTAGTGTCCTTCCAATCCTCCCATAGAGGAAGAGAATGGCTAGGTTGATGGTGTGTGGGGGTGGGGGTGTGGGGGTGTGTGTGTAGGGGGCATAAATAGTAAAAAAAAAAATCCTCTTGGTCTTCAAATGATGTCTCTGTCACTGAGCATGTTCGTAACCAACAAGTGCTTTTTCACATTTCTCATCCTTCACACAGAAGGGAATATACTGTACACACACACACACACACCCCCCCACACACACAGCCTGGCGACTGCTGTCTGTGATTCTTTTCAGCTGACATAATCCTGATTGATTCGTTCAGCAGATAAAAACTGGGTCCACTTCTGCCCTTTTACTGGTGGGGGGGCTGGAACATAATACCTCCTTTTATTCAGCAACAATGTAACATAATGGCGTTGGAATGTGCAGCGAAAAAAAGGCCACATCTTAAACGCTTCTGACACATCGAACTTTGAAAAAAGTCTGGAGCAGAACAGAGAAAGAAGTGGAAGCAGCAGAGATCGTTCCACCACTGGATTATACATAAACTCTGCTTCTGCTCAGGTCAAAAGCCCCCCCCCCACCCTCTAATGTGACTTGTTTATTAGCAGCTCGGTACATGTGCTGCTCTGTATCTGAACTATCACTGCCATCTATTCTTTTCTGAAGAGGAAGCTTTTGTTTGCGGGCATGAATAGGTGAGGTCATCTCCACTCATTGCAGCTGCTTTGTTTCTTTTTTTTTCTTTGTTTTTCAGAAAGCTTTGTGTTGATATAAACTAACATCCTTCCCTGGTTTTCTGCCATGCGGCCGAGGGCGAACGGCCACTCCGGCTCCCTCCAGGAATTTCCAGCGTTCTTAACGTAACTTCAGACAATCTTTGTGAGTTTTGCACGTCCTCGCAGTTTCACTTCAGCTTTGCAGTCGTGTTCGGGGAAAACGGTGCATTTGCTGTCTGACATGGCTGCAAACTGACCTGCTCTCCTGTCCTGCAGAGTTGGGGTGTAACGATTCAATTTAACAATGATTCGATTGATATCACGATTCCTATTTTTCCGATTCGATTCATGGGCGATATCGGTTCAGTGATTTGAAATCAATTCAGTACATCTTCAGCCGAAAATGTCACCAGAGTGACTGTGAGAAAAATCCCTGCACACTGGACAGAGCAGGGGAAGGTTCCTACATTATTATTGTTTCTTTTAAAGGGACTAAATGAAGTAAATATGGGCATAAAAAAACATGTAAAGAACAATTAATGGCAAATACATTCCCATTTTACTCCAGGTTGAATCAACGTGAGGTTAACCCGGGGGTCTGCAACCTTTACAATCCAAAGAGCCATTTTTCGCCTCAGCCAGTGAAATAAAAGTTGTTCAGCGCCGCAGATGTTCCATGGCCTTTTAAAAAAAAGGCTAATTATTATTTTTGATAAACACTATTGACAATTTGCTGTCCTCTTAAGAATCAGTTTCATTTCTACTTTTAGGTTTAGAAATTTTAAGGTTAAATCAAATGTAGGTATTTGTGGTAAATTATGTGGAAAGAAAGCAATAATTTCCAAGATGATGACAAAAGAAACAGATTTAAAGAACATATATTATTGCCTTGGTACTTTTAGTGTTATTATTTTGTGGAAATTCACAATTATTCCATGAAAAAACTGCAAAAATTTACAAGTGTTATAATGTATATATCAGTATTTTAAAAATATTAGTTGGTTCTTTGTTATTGTAAGTCCAAATTATTTAGAATCATAGTGGTAGGCCCAAAGAGCCACTTGCAGCTCTGGAGCCGCAGGTTGGAGACCCCTGGGCTAACCCCTTCTGACGTTATTTTCAATAATTAACCTTTTTAAAGTACATTAAGTGAAATAAATATTTAACAGCAGGTTTACCTGCTGCTTCCAGTGCTGTTTTTTTTTTTTTTTTTTTTTTTACATATTTATATTACAACTTTAACATAAAAGTGAAATGCAACCAAAATCTCTTCAGGTTGAATCAAGATTTACCTGCTTCCACTTCTGTTTTCAACATAAAATATTACAAAGGGAAAAGATAAATGCGGCCGGAGATCGGACAGGTTTTTTGGTTTTCCCCCAACTTTCATATAATGGAGTTCACCGACCACTGAACCAAAAAGGTCCATAAAAGTCCACAAAACCTGGTCAATATTCCTCCATACTGCTCATCCAATGTAATCCAAGTGTCCTGAGTGGGTAGCATCCATACTTTACTTGAAACAACATCATTTGGTATATTTTTATAGCCTAAACAGTAGAACATGTAGCCGTAGCGAAGCGTGCCCCTGCGAGTTCACGGACGAGCAGTATGGAGGAATATTGACAAGTTTTTGTGGACCTTTATGGACCTTTTTGGTTCAGTCGCCGCTGAACTCCATTATATGAAAGTTGGGGGAAAACGAACCCCCCCCCCCCATCTCCACCTGCATTTGAGATATTAAAAAAGTGCTCCACAGTCATAGAAAATGAACGTGCATCATTCTGTGGGTGTACTATCGGACCGGATGAATCGTTACACCCCTATCACAGAGTCTGCACTCTTTAAATGAAAGTTTGTAAACAGTGAATCTCCAGCAGAGAATGCCTAAAGCGGAGATTAGGACGTCCAGGTATGCTGTAAATCTGAAAGAATCTAAATATCAGAGGAGATTTCATATTCCAGAGGATTTATTTTAATAAAGAAATTTGGAATATGATGAACAAGGTCGTTAATAAATGTCGGGTGTTTTTGCAAGGATAAAGACACAAAAAAGTCACTGCAACTTTTGACGGAACTTTTCATAAAAGCTGCAAC
This sequence comes from Atherinomorus stipes, assembly GCA_023101725.1. NCBI lineage: Eukaryota > Metazoa > Chordata > Actinopteri > Atheriniformes > Atherinidae > Atherinomorus > Atherinomorus stipes. Next base: position 890,894 of record JALJCO010008508.1, on the reverse strand, counting down.
AAAATCAAGAATTTCATGTTGCAGAAATCGCGAAGAACGATGCCACCAAGTCCCTGGAGGGTCTGGTTGGTTTGTACCGGTGGAAACCGGACCGAGCAGCACACGTGGTCATCTTTTTTCATCTTTTTTTTTTTTTTCAGACCAGGTCATCTTTTTCTGAAGGGAAATGTCACCGCAAACACGCTTTTCTTTTTCTTTGTTTGGAAGAGCTAAACTTTAAAGACCACCAAGAATTAGAGCATGTGGGACTTTCTGCATGCCAGCTACATTAAATGTAGGCGCTAATGTGCAAACTAGACGTGGACAGCGTTTTCTGCACCCGCACGGTGGCCTGGTTGTAACACAATGTGGCATGAAGCCAGATGGGAGACGGGAATGTTGATCTGCCAGTTAAAGCGTCCCCAAACCCTCCTCTGCAACAGACAAAGGGATGTGATGACACATTATAGAGGAAGTATGTAGATCACAAGGGGAGGAGAGAATGAACTAGAGACACAGCAGCAAATAGGGCAAAATTATATAGGGCAAAATGCATATATAGGGCAGCAGTAAGTGTGCTGCTTTGCTAAAGTCAGCATCACTCACTCATAAAGAGAAAAAGGGAGTCGGTGATGGCATCAGTAGCTTTGCTACAACATTATCACTTTAGGTTTTTCCATAAGATGGAACAGAACGGCCAGGAAGGTAAGAATCCCAGGCTGACTCGCATGCAGCGAGATAAAAGACGCAGATAACGAGATGAAAAGAAGTCAAATCTCTTCAGAGGAAGATTAATACGACACGCAGAAAGACAGACACAAACATCTGCAACTCAGCAACAGAGCTATCATAGTTATTTATGATGTCGCTGGTTCCCCGGGTTCTCACGGCATGCATGGAGTTCTCCTAAATGTTGGAGTGAAATAAATAAATGGCAGCTCAGAGAGTGAGGATGAGGAGGCTCAGAGGGCTGGATGCTGCTGGAGTTGGCACAGAGGAGGAGGAGATATGGGCTACGTGAGCAAGTGCAACATGTGCATCGATTTAGCGCACGAAGGTAGAGGCACCCACCACGTATCAGACAAGACTGTCACGATACATCCACACTGTTACTGTCTCTTATTTACTGGAGTAGCTTGAATCCAGTGATGGTATACGTGTACTACAATGTAATAAAGTTTGAGTCCTTCAGAAGATACTACGTTGAGTTGCACTTTGGTGTATGTCCGGTAAAATGGCGGCAGCTTCTATCAGACATTATCTGCAGTAAAGCTCCTTTATTTCATCAATGCTTTTAGTAGAATGAACGAACGAACGGGTACTTTTGTCCTGTGAGTTCAGAGTTTGGTAAATTGTGTTTATTTTCTTGTCTGGGCAGCGAGCTGCTCGTCTCAGCTGAACTATGGAAGCTCGCATCGTGAACGCGCGGCACCGAAAAGTGTGTAAAACACCCTTATAACTAACGGAAAGCTAAAACTGGACATACGAGACAATCGTACTCGTTCGTTCGTTCATTCTACTTAAAGTATTGGTGAAACTCGAGTTTTGCTGCAGATAATGTCTGATATACTGACGGCCCTGTCTCTGCCATTTTACCGGACCGACACCGAAGGGCGACTCAGCGTAATATCTTCCAAAGGACTCAAAGTGATGCAGAAACTTTACCAGTGAGTAAATGCACGTATATACTCCTAAAGTTATCCTTTAGTATCATAAGATCATACAAACTATGCAGAGAAGAAGTATGAGGTCTGTTGCGTTAAAGTTTACAGAAGAGACCTGACATGAAACTGGATGTTATTTTCAGAATGTTCAGATATGATAATCTGCAATGACTAAAATGCTAAACTTCTTATACAGTTCATTTGTAATGGATCGTACTGCAAGCGGGTTGAAGACGTAGCTAAATGTTCCTGGCAGTCTGGAGGCCTTTCGTTAACAGGATCAACTCTTTCTGTGTCGTCAGCGTTCGGACTTTGATCCTGTCTTTCCTGTTTGTCCTCCTCTTGTCTTTGATTTCACTTTCGCTTTAGAACGCTGTTACACGAAGATGGAGACACTTTACAACACTTAAGCATAGCTAATAACCCATATGTTTCTCATTCTTCTCTCCCACGAACCCCCCTCACATCGCTGCAGCGTTCCTTGATGTAAACAGAGAAGAAGGCAGGGAGTGAGAAATAAAAAATGGAGCACACCTGTCTTCTCTTTAACATGGTTTCATAGGCTTTCAGCAGTCTCTGATGAATCAACAGTTGCTGCTACAAACATCTGCTTGCTGCTCTTAGCAGATCTCAATTAAGACTCACACGGGCGGCTGCGCCATACCTTATTTATGATATTTTTTTCGACGTGCAAAACAAGGGAATGAGGCCAAAAGGTCTGAGAAATCCCACTTAAAGAGGACATAATGAGGCAGAAAGGCAGAGATGAGGGGAGGTTGGAGGTGTTGGCAAGAGATTTGAAAAAAGAGGCCCTCTTGCCAACACTGGCAGCACTTTTAAGAAAATAGGAACAGGAAAAAAAAAAAAAGGGAGCAACGACAACAAACACCGACGAGCAGCCGCCCGAAGCCCTCCCTCATCATTTTTTCCTGTTTTTGAAAAGGCATAAGAAAGAGACGATGAAGAAGAAGAAGTGAGTGTTGATATGATTATGTAAATGTAAACAGGATTTCCTGCCGACTGGAAGCCTCTCTCTCTCTCTCTCTCTCTCTCTCTCTCTCTCTCTCTCTCTCTCTGACCCGTTCTCCTTGCAAATCTTCCATTTAAGACAAATTCCCCGGGGAGGCCGCTCTGCCGTTACTTAACGGGATAATTATGATATACGAAACCTTTCCAAGATCACCCCCCCACCCCTCTACAGCACCCCCACACCAACACCCCTCCTCCTCCCTCCCTCATATTTCTTTGCCTTCTTCTGAATCCCTCTCCATTTCTCTTCCTCTGTTTTTCCCTCGGCCGTTCCCTCGCAGGCCTCCTCTCCGTCTCTCCCGGACGGCGGCTAATTCGTCTCCGAGCCGTCTGAATAACCACAAACTTATGTTCCACTCAGGATTTTGATGCCACTTTTTGTTTAATTCTGTGGTGAAATAATGACAATTTTTCACAAGACTTCAGTTCTTTCCAAACGCTTGTCAAACTCAATGTGGTCATCATCAGCCAAAAATATAATATTAGAATCTTTTTAAGTTTAACGATGTTCAGAAATACATTTTTAGATCATGAAAATTTCTTAATTGTCAGAAATTTTTGCTCAAAGACAAAAATGTTTCTGTCTGTTTAGATGTGGAGTTAAAGGCTTTTTAATCCAGTTAAAGAGAACGTAGCAAGAATAAGTCTTCTTTAGAGACTGCAAGACTTTTAAAAGTATTATTATTATTATTACATTTTCTTTCTCCCCGGGGAATAAAGGTGTTTTTCATTTCATTTTATTCATCATAACCAAAGATCCATGCACACAAAAAACTTCCCACACAGAAAAAAATTCCACTGTAAATTGCAAAGTGTGTATTGATGTCAATACCATCATACAGAACAAATAAATCATGTCTTTAAGTTCTGCACAACATATTTTGAATGAGCAGCACATGCTGGAACATGTCCACGTGGAATAAAAAGAGAAAGAGGGATGAAACTTCCTTCTGAAAGTGCATTATCATCCACTCGTTACTCAGGAATATGCTGCAGAGCATCAGTGCTGCAGAGATCAGAATGTTAATATTTGCTGTCTGCCTCACTCAGCTGTGAAAGTCTTCTTTTCTAGCGCAGCTTCCATCTGGCTTGGCCCTTAACACCATGACCTCACAATGGAAGAATTGAGCAGCAATCACATTATATTCCACATATTTCTCCCCCATCCCACCGAGCAGTGTGTCCGCATGTGTGTAGCCGAGTGCTAACCATAATATACTGTATTTAGCCTTTGATCTCTCACAGCCAACGAGACTTTCTGGAACAAAGAAACACACTTTTGATACGAAGACTCATAAATGTAGAAGAGTGAGCAGAAATCATGGAGCTCCAAACATTTCATAATGCAGACGTACAACTTAATTGCAATTCAGCATGGTTGTTTGGATCCTTATTTACTCCTACAACTTTGTTACGGAGCCACACGTCAAACTATTTACACGCTGGTGTAAGCACTTACGGCTACGACTCTTTCTGCTTGACAACGACCGTAAACAGCAGAGTGAGAGATCAAAACTGTTCATCAGAGAGCGTGACAGATGACCGATATGGCGAGAGATTTTCCATGATCTTCAGCACAGGAGGGGGGCAAAAAAGGGGAGTAAAGGTTGAACATGAAAAAGAAAAAAAGGAACTCAAAGGGAAGTCTCTTTCCACATGAGGCAGTGCAGCACGTGAAGAGGCAGGAGGCCTGCAGTGACTGCTGGATGCAGCCCGGACTCCTCTGGTTGCAGAATCTGCAGGATTCCCAGATCAGGGATTTTTTTAGGGGTGGCCAGAGAAAATAGCAGGGTCGCCAAGAGTTATTAAAGGATAACTTATGTTTCTTTTAACCTGGACCTTATTTCTTGAATTTTTACGTGGATTTACTCACCAGTAACATTTCTGCATCACTCTGACTCATTTAGACACGTATATCCATACAAGGGGAGTGAAAGGGGCTGGAAACATGGGCCTCTACATAAGGCATTATCTGCAGCACAACTCCTTTATTTCACCATTACATTGCAAAAACTCAAATTTGACTTATTTCTAGTCAAAATATCTCATCACACTCAAAATAAGACAAAATCACCTAAAAAGAAACATTTCAGTGAGATATAGGAACTTGTTTTAAAGGTGCCATGACATCAATTTGAATTTTTCTGGGGTTTTGGGGGTATAATATGATCTGTTGTGCACTGATGAGGCCATGTGAATGTCCAGAGTGAAGATCAAAGTTCCTGTTTATGGTCTGTCAGCTTTGTTTTTTTGTTCAGAAATGGTTGAATCAGACAGCAGCTTATCATCCTACGTAGTTTCATCATGCTATGTAGTTCAGTTGCTCCAATTAGAGCACACTATCAAGCTTCTGGCTGCATGATTGGAAAGTTTGGATCACTTGATGCAAGGGGGTGGGACGAGACGGGACGGGACTGAACTTGAGTTTTGCCGTTGCTTTCTGTTTGTGTCATGGCGTGATGACGACGGTTTCGTGCTCAAAAGCTTTTTGAAAACAACCATGAGACTGTGCAGAGTTGCTGGACCCCTGCTACCAGAAGCCAGATCTTTCAAGTCTAGTTGGTTTGTGGAAACCAACGAGACTGTGCCCTAGTTGAGAACAGCAACACTGTTCGGTCCAAGCGAACCGTCTACCGGACTAACAGGTGTGAAAGCAGCCTGAAAAATGTAAAAAAAGAGAAATCCCTTTTGGAAAAACATCCGTTACATCTCTTACTGTAAAAGTAAAATGAATGATATGCAGCGACTGCTGAAATAACCCAGTTTAGCTGAATTATTTCATCATTATACAAGTAAAATGCTTGATAATAACAAATACCCTGAATCCCGTTCTGGTTCTTATGTTTAAAGAATAATTAGCTAACCCTCTTTCTCCCTCCGTGACTCTCTCCCTCCCTCAACCATTGTTTTGCTCTTCAAATCCATAACATTTCTTTTGTTCCCCATCTTTCTGTAAGCCTGCTCTCTTATTTTCCCAAGGCCGAGAAACTTCAGACATGAGAACCCTGATATAAAACCAGGGAAATTTACCTGGGATTAGCAGCCATTGACAAATAACCTTGGTGATAGATGCACAGTAGATTTGGTTCAAAGCTCTCCCGGCAGCCTCAAAAGAGATTAGTTCACTTCTTATCAGGTCAGCCGTGTCGCCTGGGAAATGTGTTTAAAGTCACATTGATTTATTGAAAGATTCCCCAATAAGAAGATATCTCTAGACTTAAGGAGTGTGTGTGCGTGTGAACGAGTGCCTCAAATAAATTACACTGCTTGTTCAAGCTTTAAGAAAAAGAAAAGCTCCATACAAAGACATTTTCAACAAACGAATGGTGCGCTTCAAACTGGAAAAAAAAAAGCCACTTCAAGATAACTACCACTGAACAGTGGAGCTGGAGAAAGACGCTCTGTGTATACCTGTCTCGCCCACTCTCTCTCCCCATTTACCCCATGCTGGTGGTGCTGTTGAAAACAGTGATTGTACAGCGGTGAGACGCAGAGCAGCGCTGGCAGAGAGGTATAATAAGGCCTCTTTGTTCCCCAGAGAGAGCGAGATAGAGAGACATATAGAATGAAGGGGGATGGGGGGGGTTGGAGGGGGGTGGGGGGGGGGAGCTTTCATTTACACCATTACCTTCTTAAGCGTCATTTTCAGGCCAAGGAGAGCAGGACTGTGGGAAAGCGGGTGGGGAGGCCAACAAGGGAAATGAGAGATCTGACATGTCGCTCACCGGGTCCACCTGAGACCCCCCCCCCCCCGACTCGCGCCTGCACGTACACCACTTCCTCCACCTGCCTCTGCTTTTATGTTTCTCTCTGAAGATGACTCGGATTTTCTTCGTCACGCGAGGAGACGACAGTATCAAACTTTGTAATCCCGAAGTTTCTTTTCGGATTGTTTCTAAAAATGACTCTTGACTTTTAAAGACACGCAACAGAGCTGTTATCAGTTTTCTCAGTGACCCCACATCGACGGCTAACCTTCATCATCATCATCGTACCTGTACTGTGATTCCCTCCAGCCAGTAACAGACAGTCTCATCTTGACTCTTGTTCTGTCCCTTCCTCTCTTTCTTTTCCTCTCTTCCTCCGGTGATGTTTCCTTGCATTTCTTTGCGCGGTGTTCATGTCTGGTTCATGTCTGTTTGCTGGTACGTGACGCGGTGCTGCAACATCACAGCCGCGTCCTCGGATGCAAAACTTACATCGTGCAGTTTCGGAGCCTCGGGACGCCGCTGGGCAGTGACGACTCGGGTCAGAACGAGTCAGAAACTCCGATTTTTAGGGCTAAAAGTTCCGTTGTGGGTCTTTAAATGTAAACGATCTGGCTTCTGCACATGCATCGTCCTTCCAGAGCTCCTCGAGCTGAAGATCAAAAACTGCTAGTTCCTCTGACCCGTCTTTTAGGGCTGTGCAATCAATCTAAATTTAATTGAGATTTTAGTTTTTGTGTCAAACAATCTCCAAACTCATATAAACGAGTTGAGATGATATATTTGCCGTTTTTATTTACACAATTTCTGAAAGTTATTCTGAAGTTAAAGATTATTTCAGTGGCTTCCACCCATGCAGTTTGTTGTGTGTCATTAATAAAAAATGTTAGATTTGGACTGTTGTAGCTCTAAAGCTTATTTTGAGAGATTTTTTTAATATATATTAAATAAGTATATTCATTTTATTCTTCAAAAAAAGAGATATTGCAGAACAGCTGGACACATGGTTTATTTTGGACACATTTATGTTTATTTTATGCCGTATTTAATGTTCAAAGTATCTTTGCTTCAACCATTTAATGTTTTACATATTACAAAACAGCTGTAAGGTACATATTTGAAGCCTATATTTATTTTCTAATTAAATAAAATGTTTTCTGACAAAGAGAAATTCTAAATAAATGCTTCATGTAACTAAAAAATAATCGTTTGAATAATCGTGATTTCAATGTTGACTGAAATGATCATGATATTGATTTTCTTCGCTAATCGAGCCGTCCTACTGACTCGTGGAGATCGAGCCCTCGCAGCGGCAGCCCGACACTTTGGACCGTCTGGCTGTTCGGTTCTGTTTCTGACTTTTCTGCAACTCATTGTGAGCCACAACGACGACTGTTTGAAGGCGCAGCCGTGTGTCCGGCGTGGAAGTCGGTGGGTTTTACTTTGCCTGTGTGTCCAGCTGAACCTTCCCCGAACCAAATCCTGGTCCAGGTGGGACCAGATGATTCAGGCCTTCTCTGACTACGTTCAGGGTGGTTCTTGTAGAACGTCGCACCGTTTCTGGTGTTTATCATTGAGATCTGCCCTCCTCTCCGTACTGCTGCAGAACTGTGACGTGGAACAACCTCCTTAAGCAGGTTCCCCCTCTTTCAGATCACCTGTCAGACTAATTAAGGGCCTGAGCTGAGATCTGTATCAGATATCTGCGGAGATTTCATCCCGGAGGTGTTGGGTGGGCTTCGTGTCGGAGCTCCGTGCCGTTTCCTCAACATTTAAGCAGAGATGCTATTTCTTGCTTGCTGTGTGTACACAAGCTGTCGCCATGAAGACGAGGCAGGAAGACGTGACTGTGTACTGTAGCATCACCGTGTCCCTTCACCGAAGCAAAAAGGCACAAAACCCAGAATAAAAGTTCTTTATCCCGTTTCTGTCTGTCAAAATCTTTCCAGACCTTCCTCATCGTCATCTCAGTCTACACATCATTTCATCATCGCTGTCTTCTTCTCCTTCTCCCCTCTCCTGTTCCCTCCCTCTCTCCTGTATCTCCTTCTCCCTCCATGCCTTCCTCCACATACCTCCATCCCTCCGTTCCCTGAATCTCTGTCGGCTTCCATGCTTCCTCCATGCCTCCGTCTCTCTCTCCCGCTGCTTGCTTTTAACTCTTGAGGTCATCCGGGACCCCTGGGCAGCTATCCCAGAATGCTGAGCCGACTAACGTCCTGCGGAGCCGCCTTCTGGACGGAGCAGACAACCGAGCCAGGACTCGATCGGTGCTCGGACTCAACTATGTACTCAGCAACTGCTACACCCAAAAAGCAGGAGATCGTCGTAGGTTCTGTGTTAGGATGGCAGTTCTCTATCTGGTATTCAACAACTACAGCAAAACTCTGGACCACATGAAAGATAACAACAGAAACAAATGAAAAATGAGCGTAATCTGTAAGTTTAATCTAGTTTAGCTGTTTTAGCGTTTCTGACTGGAAGATATTGAAGAAGAAATGATTGAAAAACAGAGAAATAACAGAAAGGAGAGAAGACAATCATTCTGCAGCAGCAGGATGCACAAAAACCTGAAGATATTGGAAATGACTGCTGTTCTTTATATTTAACATACACACTGTGACTTATATCGTCAGTTTTTGTTCAGATTACTAATAAAACTATGTTTCATATCATCAGCAGACAACGATGGAAAGCAAAACTCTGCATTTAAAGCCAGTTTTCACAGCTTCTTTTTCTTTATCCACAAGAAATGTTTTCTGATAGTTCAATGCGCAACACAAATATTGTGCAGAATTGTCTGAATAAAGACAAATATCGCCTAAAAATACCTCGATAATACTATCCCTCCCACATAGTTAGAATTTGAGTATTTAATCGTACATGCAACAAAAACAATTCTGCTGATATGAAATACTAACAAATAAGCAAAGAAAATAGATCAAACTCATTTTTCTTTATTTCCTTAGGTCAACAATGAGAAGAAGAATCTAGTAATAATAGTAGGGTTAATATTCTATAACATGATAATAAAGCTTTAAATCACACAACTTATTTTTTGCATGACGTACCCGAACCAAGCAGAGGTAAGGCTCAGGTTTACTTCTGTAAATTTGCAAATCAGTCACCAATAAATTAGCTAATAAAGAGGATTTGAAGTGTGATCTTACATGTTATCTATGTATCATAGCATATTCTGCTGAAATGGAAAACCTAAATTCCAGATTTTATTAAGATAACAACAGATTTTGACCTTTTTTACGTGTAAAATGTTCCAAAACGAGTACACAGAAGTGCTAACTATGCTAACATTGAAATGACATGGTAAAACATCAGTTTTGTATTAAATCAAAACACCGTTGAGTTTGTCAGAAGTTAACACGAGGGCTCAAGTGTGTGTGTCACTGCTCATGTGGAAAGCTGCAATTAGTGACGGAGTCGCTGCCTGAGTAGTTGAACTACGCACCAAATAACATGCAGCAACAACACGATGCTTCCATGTTGAGATGTGTGCTGATAAAATGACAGTAGTTAAACAACAGCGTTGAACACACACTTGTACACACACGCAGAAGTTAACGGTCCCTACGGTGCTGCAGCCAAGCAGCAGCAGTCATTTCTGTTCACATGGAAGGCTGCAAGTCTGCCGGCCTGCGTGAGTTTCTCAATAAAATAAGAAAAAATATCAAGTTTGGTTAAACTAAAGAATAAAACATACAGTTTGGAGTATTTGGTAGGTGTTTCTGTCTGTCTGCCAGTCTGTCTGTGTAAATTTCATGGATGAAATCATGTGTTTGAGACGGTGGGTGCTTTGTTCTGTTACCATCCACCCGGTGCAGATAAACAGGCAAGCCAGTGATCAATACATAACAGAGAGAGTCAAAAACAATATTGCGGCATCAGAGCCAATGTCTATAAAATGCCTGTGTTTATTCAATAAGGAGGGGGAAGACAGACTAAGCCTGCTTGACCAAACGTGGATGAAGAAATCAATCCATATGCCTCTCCCTTAAAATAAATGAGAAATATAAAGAGGCAAAGGGCTCTTTGTAACGCACAAACTGCAACAGATGCATGTAATTCATGCATCTTCAAAGGCAGCCTGTCAGACTCAGAGCTTACACACTGTATCACTATTATTTATATCTATTAATTAAAATTTTATCACAGATTAACTGGTGTAAAGGTATGTCCATGGAAAAGAAGCAGAAAATTAATGACATAGTAAGGTAACGTGGAGACAGTATCATTATTTTAAACGCATTTATAATTCTTAAGCTTTAAATGGAGGTTTTAGAGGCTTACACGAGAGCAAAGAAGGTTAAAAGTACAACTGAACTGTATTCATCATGTTAGCTTCAGAGCTGCACTGCAAAAACTCAGATTTCACCAAGTATATTTTTCTCATTTTGAGTCTAAATATCTCATCACACTCAAAATAAGACAAAATCACCTAAACAGAAACATTTAAGTTAAATAAAGGAACTTGTTTTAAGATAATGCATCTTAAGCAAAAGCAAAAAAAAAAGAAAAATCTTGGCCACTCTTTAAATAAGTAAAAAAAATTATTGTTTTTGCTTGTAATAAGCAAAAAAAAAATCTAAATTTTCTTGATACAATTTCTGGAAATGAGATGCATTTCTCTTAAAACAAGTTCCTTTATCTCACTGAAATGTTTCTCTTAGGTGATTATTTAGTTTTTAGTTTGTTTTTTAAGATTTCAGTTTTTGCAGTGTATGCGACAGTCTGAAACAGCAGCTGGGTGGTGGAGGAGGTTGTTTCGTACCCAAAAAAATCATGAATTCCAGTCTCATGTCATCCAAACTAATTTGACCCTTCATAAAAGAAGCCTTCACCAGCTCCATCCAGGTGCGTTTGTGCTGCCCGACAAGAAAGGCTTTTTAACAATTCTAAAAAAAAAAAATAGATGTTTTAAGATTTTTTTTACTTTAAAATGGGAAAGAAACACTGAAAAGAAGCATTACCAGACTAGTTTTGAGGGACTTTCACTGAGAGAGGGACTTGAAATCAGTGTTTTAAAACTTGTTTAAAGATATTGCTTCTTGTTTAAAGTTTATTTCTTATTTCAAGAAATGATCTTGCTGCATGGACAGATGATTTCACTTGATTATTGTCTGATTCGTCTCAATTTCGGTGTTTTTTAACTTGCATTAAGACGAGATATGCACCGAGCCGATACCGGCTCTGACACTGACAAATTAGCTGGATCGGATATCGGATTAATGAGGCCGATCCACCATTCTGATCCAGTCATTTCTGTTTTTATTAATTTTAAAAATAAATGTACCCTTTATTTGTTCAAAGATAAAAATAAGTACATCTCAATCTGTGTTCATTTGTTACCTTTTTTAAAAAAAGGCTAAATGTTTCTGTCAAGCTTGATGCCTTCGCTCAGATGGCAAGAAATGTGAGTTTATTCAGTCAAAAGTAGTACCGGATCAGTATCGGATATGCTCAGCCCTGGTATCGGTATTGGACTGGATTGGAAAAACCTGGATCGGTGCATCTCTGATTGAGACCACTGAATTTTGCAGTGTAAATCAGTCAGGATTGCAGGTTATGGGAGCGGGCCGGAGAGGAAGTGTGAAGGAGGAAGAGGAGGAAAGACAGAAGAAGAGTGAGAGGCAGCAACGTGTCGGTGCGCGCTTCAGAGAGCGTCGGCCAGTCCAGAGCCTCATCAAACACACCCGTGCTGCTGGACACCATATCGACAGAATGTCAAGAACAGCAGCATCTGATGGGGAGCTGGTGTGCACGTTCTGATGCGTCCGCCGCGCGCGTGCACGTCATCAAAAACAAAGGAATCCAAATACACGCTCGTGCATGAGCATAAATATCACTGGCTGTCAGTCAACTTCACACGATGCAGCTGTAACCTGTGAGAGCACAAACACGAGCAGCAGCAGCGGCGAGCCTGGAGAGTGCACCGCTGGAGTTGCCGGTTCAACTCCAGCTCTGCCTGCACCCGGCCTGCTGGGACAAGACTTCAAATCCCACAGCTCTGCTCTGCAAAAACTCCAATCTTACCAAGTATGTTTGTCTCATTTCTAGTCAAAATATCTCATCACACTCAAAATAAGACAAAATACTTAAAGAGAAACATTTCAGTGAGATATAGGAACTTGTTTTTAAGACAATTCGTCTTATTTCAAGAAATCTGATCAAGAAAATCTCATTTGTTCCGTTGGCAGAAATTTTTTGCTTATTACCAGCAGAAAAATCCTGGCCACTCTTAAAATAAGCAAAAAACAAAAAACAAAAATCTGCCAATGAAACAAGTGAAATTTGCTTGATAAAATTTCTTTAAAAATAAGTTGCATAATCTCACTGAAATGTTTGACAGTAGGTCATTTTGTCCTATTTTGAGTGTGATGAGATATTTAGACTAGAAATGAGAAAAATACACTTGCTAAGATCTGGGTTTTGCAGTGTGCACTCTGCTCGTAGTCTGGAAGGGTTCTGCCTCTCATCAATAATCCCGCTTGTCAGACCTCCCAGCTGACGAGGAGCAGATCTGCATCTGCATCCCCCCTCCCCACACACACGTCTCCAGGCTTTGATCTTTCCCAAGTGGATGTATTTTATTTCCTACTTCCGTCGTCACCTGGTTTTCATTTACAGGTCAGGAGAGGGAGCTGATTCCAGCTCGGCTAAACGGCTGTCAGTCACCCCGGCAGCAGCTCGGACTCTCCGCACTCACGCTGCTCAACTTTCCCTCTGCTGCTCCTTTCAACACCTCCCCTGAATTTGTTGCTGCCTGTAAGAAAATGTTTCTTCCACATGTTAAAGCTGCGGGGGACATGGATGCCCTCTCTCTCTCTCTCTCTCTCTGAATGGAAACAATCATTTGCTAAGCAGCAAACCAAGTTGTGGGAAACCTTTTAAAAGCTTTTTTCCACAGAGGAGAGTGGTGGAAGCTGCCGGGTGTGTGACTGAGAGGACGATGCCTGGCTTTGACCTCTAGATGGTGCTGATCTTTTAGCTGTGCGAGTCTCAGATCTGTTTTTCCCTGCGGGGATTATTAAAGTTCTCCTGATTCCTGATAGAAGCACTTGTGTGACAGATAGAGTGGTGTGTGCAAACACCCTGCATGTGTTGTTGTATTGCATTTTCAGCTCAGGGCCATGTGCACACTAGAAGCTTGACATACATGAGGAAGAATGATCCTGTGTTGTGTGTTTGGGTGTGTTTTTTATTTTTTTTATTTTCACAGGACAATAAAAACATTAATTTGCCCTGAAATCATTTCTGACGTAAATGTAGAGCGGTGCCCATTGGAACTCAGTAATGAAGCATGCGGCATCTTGCCGACTCCTAATTTGACTAGTTAAATGACTCCATTACGTGTCTAACAGACAGAGGCAAATCATTTCTGGTCAGTTGAGGCTCACTTACCCGCATCCTGGTGTTGGGGAAATGTCTACGTCTCTGGCTGAGTGACTGAGTGGCTGGCTGGATCTGCCTCATTCTCTCTGCTGCTACCTTCTTTAGAGCGATGTTTGAAATACAAAGGAGGGCAGCAAAGACATGCAGCATTTTCATATGTGATTTACTGGAAGTTCACCACAGAACAGCATTTTTACAGCAAAGAATGAAACGTGTTGGCAGTTTTCACGTTTGCTCTGCATCCAGGTCGGTTTTTCATCCGTTTGCAGGATCAGATCTCATCCCCGGCGTTTGGCTTCTGACAAAGGGCCAGTGTGACGAGAGAGCGAGCGAGTGGCGAGGATTAAAATATATTGAATTATTAAAAAGGACTACCTGCTGTCCATCACTGTCACTTAACACATGTAGAATGTGAAGTGTCTTCCCAGCAGCCACTGGGTGGACATCTGTTACCACACACACACACACATGTGCACGCACATGGCTGCACGTGCACAGAGTGACACCTCCGATGTCTACATTCAAAGAAGAAAATAATGATTTTGTTTTATTGTTGAGAAAATGCCACACACATCCCGACACACGCGCTGCAGATCACCTGCCATCTTCATTCCCAAATCCCCGGAGACCGGCGCACTCGGAGCTGGATCAAAATGAACATGTGTTCTCCGCTGCATGCCTGCACCTCTGCGGGGCTAATAAAACTTCCACTTTAAAAAAACAAGTCTTTAACATCAGCCCTGCGCTTACGGAGAGACCTGACATGACAGCCAATCAGATCAGAGAATTTACAGATCTTGACGCTGTTTGTCGCTGATTGTTATGAAACATTTGTCATGTAGCTTTTGCTGAAAAGGGATTTTTCAGATTCAGAGAGACGCCTGACTGTTCAGATTTTACCACAGGCATTCATCATCCTCACTGAACTTAAAGGTAGAGTCCGGAGTTTTCCCCCCGTTTCTGTTCGTAAACACTATTCAAACTGAAGCCCCTCCCCTCGGCCTGATGGCCACGTCGCTCTTCAGCCCCAAGCATCTCCTGCAAAGCTAGAACGGGGATGAAAGCAAAACCAGTAATAACCCTGGTTTTCCAGCATGCACTATCTAAAGCTCTTTTCGCCACAAAATACTTCCTTTTCTTCGCTGCGTCCGCGATTTTTATCGAGAATTTGGATGAATCTGGTCTCTGCTCCAATCCGTGTTTTAAAAAAAAAAGTTTACCCCAGTTAATGAGTTTATCCCAACAGAACGCTACGCCCTTAGCTCTGTCATTGGCTGGAGACAACACGCAAATCTCCACCCAGAAACGTCCAGAACTCACCAGAACAAAGGGAAAGGGGAAATACGGTCAGGGGAGGGGGAGTTGCAAACAAAACTCAACACCACAAGAAAGCAGAGGCCCAAAGGAGCAGATTAAAGCCAGAGTTGGTCAGTTCAGAAACACATTTTGTTCTACTGGGTGAAATGGTCCTTCCATCCTGACAGTATCAACACAAGGAAGGAAAAAAGTCAGATCTGCGATCCGCAGGTCTGTAAAAACTCTGACCTGCCATTCAAACCCAAAGGCAGGAATTACAATTCGCTGTATAGAAAGAACCAATCAATGCCTTTATGTCTCATCTCTGTCCCTCTCCTCTCTCCGTCCCCCACGTGACCCCCCTGTGCGCTGCTCACTGTAAACAAATATAGCTAACGGACTGCTAACTGCTGCTGCGCCCACAAACCAAACCAAAACAACAGATAAGGATGAAGTCTCGGAGGCGTTGACGTTTGCAATGTGGACTTTTTACACCGCAGAAGGAGTTGGAGGTGAGTGGGTTAAAGCTTTTAAAGACGTGGTTTGTCAGCTGTTTACTAGCACACTAACAACCTATCCACTCGGCTGTTATCGTTAACCTGCTGGTAAAGCATCGGCGCACACGTCCCCGCGCTCTGAAGGCGCGGTTTCAGGTGGTGTGTTTTTTTAAACTGTCGCCAACCCTAGCTCTAAGCCGGATTTCAAACAAGTCTTGTGTTTTTTTTCAGAGGAAAAACTCCGGACTCTACCTTTTCGGGGCAACTTCAGTGCCACAACAAGCACCGACTACAACCTGATGAATATACGGGATTTGGGAAACGTGATGAGCTCAGACAATGGAAACAAACATGCACGTAAACGTGTCTTCATCCATGTTCCTCCATCTCTGCAGCCGAGCCGAGCTCACCTGTGTGGATCATCCCTGTCGCCACTGAAGCCAACACAAGTGAGACACACACACACACGTGCACACCCACACACACACACACACTCATGCCCTGCCAGATTAGCGGTGTCCGGTCTGCGGTTCCATTACACTATGTTCCATACTAAGACATAAGACGCACACTGATTAGCTGCAGAAGCATTCAACCTTCTGAACCCTGGACTTGCAGCCTGGCACACGCGTGCACGTCCATGAAGCTGACACGAGATCCTGCTGATTATTCCGTTGGATGTGACGGGGTGATGAGTGACACGCCTGCATTGCTGATAGCAGTCTGTCTGAACAGATCCTGCCAAAGGCACTGGTGTGTGTCCGTGTGTTTAGGAGGCTGTGGTATACTCCGTGTGAGTGCGTGTGTGTGTGTTTGTGTGTGTATGGGGGTAGGGGTGGGGTGGGGGTTCAATTAAACAAAATGCTTTGAAGTTAGTCATCCACACTAACAGAGACTCTCCATCAAATCATTTCCGTCTTCTCCACATTTGATTTTTTTCTGATCCCCTACCACCTCCCCCCACCCCCCCCACTGCCTCGGCTCACTGTGTGTGTCTATAACACAAGCAGCTGCTTCACTGCTGCTGCTATGTGTGCATAAGACTGACGGAGAGGCAGGTAGACACACGGCAACGCAGAGAGGTCTGAGTCTGCTGGACATTAAGGTATTAATGCGAGAGGTAATTATGCAGTCTGATCTCACATTTAGGATTTAAGAGCTAACTATGCCAACCGTCTGCCAGAGACACACACGCTGATGTCAATAAATAACTGTCATGTGACAATAAGATGGACAGATGGATGGCTAAATAGACTGATAGATACACGGATGCAGGAGAGCCTGGTGGTTTTCTCTCAGCACCGACGTTCCACCGAGCAGAAACAGATAAAAACTGGGTTAACACATGACATTAGTCAGGTAAGCATCATCGTTTTCATTTAAAAATCTCTGTTTCTGTATGAAACAGATATCTTCAGAATTATTAAAGAATAATTCAGCTTGGAAAATTGCTAGAAATAGGAATCCATTAAAATATTCACCCCATTTTCTATGAATCTGATTTAGAATTAAAGCAAAAACAAAATACTATTATTTTCAAAAATATTATTAATTCATCAAAATTACTATTAAATATTTCAGTCTTAATTTATATCATTTAATTTCATTCCTACGGGTGAAGCTTGAAAAGTCTGACTAAGATAAAATGAAGGACTTAAATATCAAGAAGGCCCCAAAAATATGAAAAGGAAGGTTTTTCAAAGAATATTAGTTCAACTTGGGAGGATAATCATTCCCATTTTTATATCTATTATGGTTTTATTTCTTTGCTCCCTCATTATATCAGCCCTCATTTCCCTCTCCGAGCATCACCTCCTCTTCCTCCCTCCTCCTTCCTCCTTTCCTCATCACCCGGGCACCCCTGTCGTTTGTGTGACTGTTGATCCTTGCAAAGAGGACAGATCAAATATTTCTCCTCCAGTGTATGAGGCTTTCCGCTGGGGCCTTGCAGATATGATGATTGGGGCTGACGGATGGACGGGGGCCCCGGGTTTTGAAGTCTGAAACAGACAGCGGTGGCTTTGATAGCCCCCGCTCCTCTCGCACTGGATCACCAAAGAGACCAGGCAGAAGGAGAGGAGACAACAAGGGGGTGGGGGCGGAGTTAAGAAGAGGAGGGTGCAAGTGAGCGCGAGCGGGGAACAAAAGCATCTGTGGAGCGGTCAGGGCTGGCGGCGGTGCAGCAGCAGCCGCCTCTGCAGGCTTTAAGCACTGCTCTGCCCTCAGCAACCCGCTCCACCACGCTCTTCCCCAAGTCTTTGGTGAATCCCTCACTCTTCCCAAAACCCATCAGCCCGTCCAATCATTAAAATCTGTTAGGAATCCCCCCCAGAAAACAATGTTTTTGGCCTTAAAGTCAGAAGTAGGGTAGACTGAGTACAGTAAGACGAGCCAACTACTTGCGCATGCAGCAAGCTTTTGCTGTGATTCTTGGTGTGCGCATGCGTATTAGCATCTGTTTTGAGCGTGGGAAAATTCAACTTTGTGTGAAGATATTTAAAAAAAACATTTTTGGACAGGTCAGATTTTGATTTTACCATGTTGCTGTCACAGTGAATACTTACTACCTTTATGTTACTTTTAAAGTTAACTTCTATATCTGCAAACGTTGTTTTGTGCACTTAAAACTGATATATTCATGACGTCTTCACATAATTCAGTGAAATGTGTGAGGTGGTCATCAGGGTACTGTACACCGATGCAGAATGTTATTGCTTTGCATGCTGTTCAGCAGCACAGACATACTGCAGGATTTTAGATTTAAGTCAGAATTAGGCAAATTTAGAACAAATCAAAGGCAGTTTTTGTTTTTTTTTTTTCCATTTGAACAGTCTCCTACTCTGACTTGTCAGTCTGCCATTCTGTTTATATTTGTACTGTTTGCTGCAATCATTAAATAATTTGTTCTTTCTAAAAAAAAAATAAGTTTGCATATGCTATTGTTGAATTCAATCAAACTGAAAACTTAAAATAGTGTTAAAAAAAAAGTTGTAATTGAAGTTTTTAATTGTTCATTCCATCAGCAGTATCAGCTCTCCAGACATTTCAATGGTGTCTCAAGTACTTTTTATTCTATGGGTACAGCTAAGACAAAAACACACCTCTTTGTTTTTTTTGTTTTTTTTATTATTAATTCTAAAAATGATAAATAACTTATGGATATTATTTCTTGGTTATTTTTTAGTACACAAATAGAGGATGCATTTTGTACAAAAAACTTCTGTCCAGACCCTTTTTGATGCAAAATTTTTGCGTGGAAAGGAGCGAAAACTGTCTCAGTCTGCCCTAACTGTAGGGCCGGGCATCGACAATCGATGGGAACCGGGACTAACTCTCTGATTCTCCCAGAATCGTCCAAATTTTTAAATTCTGATTCCTATTTTTGACACCCAGTCCGCCGAACATCATAGAATCTGCCGGATGCAGGACGCTTGGTAATACCGAGTTTCTGGTACACCTGACTACGCTGATGCACGCAGCACAACTCAGCGTCTTTTCGCTATTTTTAGCGAGTTTTAGGCCCTCTGATAACTTTCTTATAAGAAAACCACTAGTGACGCGTTCTGGTCTTATTGGAGACTTTGGAGACGGACGTGAATGAATGTTTTGTTTACTGCGCGCTGCCGCGGCCCCTCCCCCGTCTCAGAGCACACTGGAGGCTGCAGGAACTGCAGACACAACAGATGTTCACCTCTGCTCTATGAACCAGACTGAAAATAAAACTAAAAACTGCCACTGATTGTCAGATATTAAAGTCTCTTAGTGAAGAATGTGGACAGAAACATTGAATTTAAAGTACTGTAACATGTAGTAGGCTTTTAATTAGAAAACAGCCAGTTTAACAGCTAAAGCTCTTAAAATGGTGAACTTTAACCAGGTCTGTTCACGTTTGGTCAGGAATCATTTTCATTTCTTTTTCTGCTTTTTGTTTTCAGTTGAAATGCATTTAAATGCCTTTGGTAAGAACATAAATAGAGCTGGAGTTTACTATATTAATGTCAATGTCTGTAATTTCATATAGTCCTCCACTAAAAAGAAAATGTAAACTCTTGTTTTACACTGCCCCTTAAGGGGATCAATCTTCTGGTCAATTTTGAGATTTTTGTTTTTTCCCCTTCTTCAACATGTCTTCTTTCAGACTAGTGTAAAATAAACATTTTAGGGGTTTATTTTGTGATTCTTTGTCTGATGCACCCGAATCCCCTCAAACTGCAGCTAAAGTTTTTTGTCTTACTCTGGGAAAAAAATCTCCAATGCAGCAGCACTTACAGAAACCAAATTTTCAAGTTTTGCTCCTGATTGTATTCTTAAAGTTTTCACAGAAGGATTCTTTGATATCTCATTTACAGCCTGATTTGTAGAACATTTCATCCCCAAAATATGCCAAAAAATGAGTTTTTTCTAGTTGTTGGCAGTATATTCTCAATTGTGAAATGATCTATAGAGATATCCAAAATCCCCTCTGTAAAATCTTTTGACTTTAATATGTGAACAAAATTCAAAAGAAACTTTGAACCTGGTTTAATCCAGTGTTTAGATTTTTTTCCGTAATGCCAGTTAGTTATTTTTTTTTACCCTGTTTTCCTGTCGTGTTTTGCCTTAAAAGAATCGGGAATCGTTAGGAACCATATTTGAAAGAAGAGAATCGAATCGGAATCAGAACCGGAATAGTTCAAACTCAAACGATGCCCAACCCTAGACTGAGGCCCCCATATCACAAAATTAGTAAACACCAACAAATTCTGTGAAATGACTGAACAAACCCTGCGTTTGAATTTATTCTGACCTGTTGCCGATCAGGGACAAATGTCAGAGAGCTTGTTCCAGCAGACCGCTCAGCAGTCGCAGGTAAACGAACCACAAGCAAAGACGAATCATGGAGTCGGTGACCTGAGACTGTAATGTCAGGCCCGCAGCAATCAAAAGGTTACGGTGAAAAAAAACCTCGCAAATGTAAACCGTCCGACTCCGAACCACCTGCGACTCAGTGTCTACTTGTTCTTAAAAGAAAAAAAGTAAGTAAACCCATGTGTTTTCTCCTCTCCGTGCACCACGGCACAAATGAAAGTAGGTGACACCCGACAGATGGCTTTTGTCAAGCCTGGAGAGCAGAGAGTTAACCCAATCCTCCACTTACCCTCTCTCCATCCCTCTCTTCTTTTTTAAATGTCTCCCATATAAACAGATTTTGTTGCTGCTTAAAGTGGGCTCAAAATTAAAGCATATCGTTTTACACACATATTGCATGCATATTACGGAGCCCCAGCTGGTGGCAGGCTGCTCTTAAGAGCCATATGATTAAGTTAGAGGTTGGGGTATCCGATAAGATTTGAGCTCTGCCTCTCTCTCTCTCTCTCTCTCTCTCTCTCTGCCTATTTTACTGCAAACTTATTAAATGGAGGAAGCGACATTATTTTTTTTCTGAGTGTATGTGTAATTATTGTCACACACCTGTGACTCCCTGCCATCCACGACAGGGAAGAAGAGAAGGGAAGGAGGGATGATGAGGAGGGGAAGGGGGAGGTGGAATGAGGAGAAATGTCGTTGGGAGCAGCGGGAGTCCTCGTTTCAGGAAAAAAAAAGAGGAGGATAAAGAGGAGAGGAAAAACAAGAGAGCTTGTTAATCAAGCGCTTTCTGTCACTGGCTGTACACTGATATCCTAATGATTCACGCCGAGATAGTGACATCACAAGGGAGAGTGACAGAGAAACAAAACAAAAAGGAGGGGGAGATGACAGGCCCCGAAAAGGACAACTAGTTTTGCGCAGACAAGATGACAGAAAGCAAGAAATATCAGAAAAAGGACATGAAGTGGGAAATGTCCGTCTGAATCTGGTGCTGCATTCCTCACAAACAGCCGCTTGTTTAATTCGAACAGAATGTTTCTCCAGCAGCGGCGTTGTGAAAGTTTCCCAGCCAAGTTTCAGCCTGTCATTTTTTCCCTCTTTGTCTCGTTTGCCGTTTCCCTCAGCAGACCACCTCGTCGAAGGCAACAACATGTGATCTGATCCTCACAAGACAAAGGAAATTACCTATTAAGAGGGAGAGATGATCTTCCTTTAGCCATGCTCCAAGAAAGTGACTCATGATGTTGTAATTGTTTACCTTTGACTCGGCCCATAAGTCTCTCCTCCCATCCCTCTCAGTTCGGCTGTAAGATAATATTTTGTGTCGCTGCTTTCAGAAGCCCAGCTCTCACTCTTCTTTTTTTCTCTCTATCTCTTCTAACAGGACAGATGTCATCGCCCCAAACAGTCTGAGTCATTGTCCGCCTCCACACCCCTGAGTAACCCAAGGACGTAAGGAGGAGAAGGAGTGTAATTTTACATGTTAGACATTTAGCTGATGCTCTTAGTCATGGCAGTTTGAGGGTTCAGTGTCTTGCTCAAGGACACGCGGAAAAGACCAGTACAGTAAAAAAAAAAAAAAAAAAAAGGACTAAGTAGGGGCGTGGATGAGACCGGGGATTTTTAATCATGACAAATCAAGTCGTGAAAGAGAGATGAAAGGAGAAGAGAACATAAACAAAAAGAAGCCTTAAAAGATGCAAAGATATGTCGCTTATGTGTTATTGAATTTAAGGAGGATTAATCTCACGGAACAGGTGCTGAAATCTGGTAATACACTGCAAAACCGCAAATCTAACCAGGTATATTTTTCTATTTTCTAGTCAAAATATCTCATCACACTCAAAATAAGACAAAATTATTTAAAGAGAAACATTTCAGTGAGATATAGGAACTTGTTTTAAGACAATTCGTCTTATTTCAAGAAATCTGATCAAGAAAATTTTGCAGAATTTTTTGCTCAATACAAACAGAAGAATTCGGGCCACTCTTGAAATGAGTAATGGATCTTTTTTTGCTTGTAATAAGTCAAACATTCTGCTAAATTTTCTTGATAAGATTTGCTGAAATAAGATGCATTGCCTTAAAACAAGATGTTATATCTCACTGAAATATTTCTCTTTAAATAATTTTGTCTTATTATGAGTGTGATGAGATATTTTGACTAGAAAATTAGAAATTAGAGGGAAAACACTTCGCACATCTACTGTATATGGCGTGACAGGTGCGTAGGAGAAAAAACGACCAAAGTATGCAAGAAAAACTCCTGCACACCGTCCAACTTACATTTGTTTATTTACAACGTTTCGGTGCAAGACCTTCATCAGGAAAACCAAAAAAAAAAAAAAAAAAACCTTGTTCAAAGCCAATTAGTCTTTTTTTTTTTTTTTTTTTTTTTCCTGATGAAGGTCTTGCACCAAAATGTTGTAAATAAATACATGCAAATTGGACAGATTTTTTTAATGTGTTATTGATTTTAAGGAGGATTAATCCCAGTCTGAACAGGTGCTGAAATCTGTTAATACACTGCAAAAACTCAAATCTTAGCAAGTATATTTTTCTAATTTCTAGTCAAAATATAACATCACACTCAAAATAAGACAAAATTGCTTAAAGAGAAACATTTCAGTGAGATGTAGGAACTTGTTTATAGGCAGAGCATCTCATTTCAAGAAATCTTATCAAGAAAATTTTGCCTATTACAAGCAAAAAAAGATCATTTTTTACTTATTTTGAGAGAGGCCAAGATTTTTTTTATTTTGCATAAAAAATTCCCCATGCTGCAAATTTCTATCCAATTTGTTGAAATAAGATGATTTAAAACATTTAAAACAAGTTCCTATCTCAATGAAATGTCTCATTTTGAGTGTGATGAGATATTTTGACTAGAAATTAGAAAAATATGTTATCATTATTATCATTATTTCTTTATTCCAGACACATTGGTCCATATCAACAACAAAAACAACAACGATAAAAGAAGCAGAAAGCAGATTAAATGATCTCTGTAGGAACAAACACTTGTTCCAGAGCTTCCAAAAACTGGAGCAACACCTCATGTCACCGAATGTTGGATCAGTTAAAATCATTAAAATTCCATTTTTTGAATCCAATAATCCACGAGTTCCTACCAAAAATTCCTCTGACTTGGTGAGACTTGAGTTTTTGCAGTGAGGACGTGTTATTGATTTTAAGGAGGATTAATCTCAGTGTGAACAGGTGCTGAACTACATCTGTTATTACTGCGGACGGAGGGAACCTGTGGCCTCCTCTGCTTTACATATAAGAGTTTCCTCTGATATGAGCTGATATCACAGGTTGTGCGACAGCTCCGGCAGATATTCACCGGCTTGTCCCCCCCCCCTCCCCTGATGTTTTCCGTCAGCTGGGGTACTGTAGTTTGGCTCAACTCAAACGGTTTGTGTGTCTGAAGCGAAGCGAGATCGTGAAAACCAAGGGGAAGAAAACAGGGTTGGAAATAGCGTGTTTAAAAGAGCGAGCTGCATGTGCTTTTTTTGGGTGCAATGTTTTAATAGAAACCAGATGGTTACAGATGCAGGGCCGAGCGCTTGTGATGACATATCTTTAATATTTTAGAGTGGTCTTTGCTGTAAATGTTGCAGCAGCTGTTTCCCAACACAGTAAATTTACAGCATTTTTTTAAGCTTTTTTTTTTCCTTTTGTGTGTTTGCGAGGGTGTGTGACTGACAGCTATTGGATTTACTGTAAATTACAGAAATGAATATGGAAAAGTGATGAAAAGGCAGTCAAAGGGGAGGAGGCTGTGCATGAATATGTGTACGTGCACCCCGACTGTTTGTCGCTGAATCAATTCCTCCTCAGTCTGAGCCCTGCTGATTATTCTCTTATTTTAGTTTGTTGGCGTCGGCTCACACACTGTTGCAGATATTCAAATGTAAAGTGATACTAAAATAATGAGATGGAAGGAGACAAAGGTTGATGCAGGAAGAGGCGAGGCAACAAAGATAAATATATATTTGTTTTGTATTTTGGTTGCAGTCATTGGTTTAGCTTTAATGTCAGCGGTGAGGATGGAGGGCTTTCGTTTTTGAGTCGGAGGTGATTGTCATCAATTCGCGTCTTGGCATTTAAGCCACCCTCTTCAAATATGAACATTTGAAATGCAAATGCAGCAACGTATGTCCAAACAAATTAAAAAGACCCTGAAGAGTAGAAAACACCCTTCTGAAGACAGTTTTCTTTCTTCTACCATCCATGTGTCATCAAACACTCACACATTGTCTTTCTTTTTCCAAAGATATTACTCATAAAACACAAAACAAACGGTATATTTATCTGGTTTTGTTCCCCCAGCAGAGGGAAAGGAAAAGTCCAAGAAGTGCTGTTTTTATCTCGCCCTTGACTTCACTGTTTGCGCCTCAAGGGATCTGTTCGATTAGGTGCCTTTTTTCTTTCCTTTTCTTTTCTTTTTTGCAACAGACACAGTGAGAAAATATGATTCACATTTTTTCCCCTCTCTCCATCTCTCTGACGCTACAGTTATTTAAACATCAATAGCCATGTGTCTTCTTTAGCACACACTCTTTCTCATATTGATATTTGTATATGATCATTACTTTTGGCCCTGCATGCTTTGTTATACTGCGTCAGCTTCAATAGGTGTAAGATCCAATACTGCAACCTCTGCATTCCCCCAAAAAGCCAATAAACTAGACTTCGGTGTGTGAGGGAATCTACTGTAGGATAACACCATAGATTTAATAGAACGAAGGAAGGAGAGCTGAAGTAATACCTGCAAATGTTAAAGCTAAACTTCTGAGGTCCAAAGAGTTAAAAGAGAGAGAGAAAGAGAAATGAATTAAAAAGATGTCTGCTGCCTCACTTGTGATGAAGTTGCTGAATATTTGTTTTCTTAATTAACAAGCTGAGCTTTGTTATTTTTTTTCTGTCAGATGATGAAGGAGGAAAGAAAGGAAGGGGGGGGTGGGTGGTGGGTGAGTGGGTGTTCAGTGATGTGTTGATTATTGGATAGAAGCTTTAGAAAAAGAAGGGGGGAATATACATTCCTTTAAAGAATGATTTTACACTTGTAGCGTTTACCTGAAGTTTTAGACGTCTTTCTTCCAGCTGGACCAAAAAAAAAAAAAAAGAACAAAAACGGAGAAATACGGCTGAAACATGAAGGGATTAAGTTTGTGAGAGGAAGACTGAGAGACAGGTGTGATGAAGAAGAGGATGAATAGATGCGGGGATGGAGACGGGAGGGGACTACCTGCAGATAGCCGGCGTCCAAATGAGAACATAACAACAACTTCAGAGAGCAAGCAGAGGGATTGTCAAGCAGATGACAACGGTATTAGAGAGGAGTCAGATAATTAAGAAACCCACTTAGTGTTTTGTCAAATGTGGCCGTCACTGCTGGAGATGGAATTTAACGGGTTTTTTGGGGGTTTTTTCAGCTCCATACTGCCGATAATGAGTCTGGAAAACAAATAGGGAAAAAAGATGAAAGGAAGAAGAAGGAAAAAAAAAGTTAAAGACTGAGAAAAATCAATCAAAGAAATGAAGTAAAAGTTGTGTTTGTGTTGGCTCGGAGTTTTGGGCGTCGGTGATGGAGCTGTCCAGTCAGAGAGAACCAGACGCACGTTGGATCAGAAGCAAACGAGAGCAGTGGCAGAGGATGGGAGGTATTGATGGATGGATAGAGAGGCGGGGGGGAGGTTGGGGGTGGGCCACAGAAATAAAGCAAGCTCCCATCTGATGAGCAGCTTGTCCATCTCTTGAATCTCCATCTCTTGCCAAGTCGGCTTCCTGATACAGAGACCAGATAAGAGCAGTTTGTTCCCCTCCTTTTTCATTTACTGCTCATTTACCGCGCTCCCCGTTCTCCTTAAAGCCCGTCTTTGTGGTGGCATGGATAATCAGGTGCTCGCTTCTTTCTCCTTTTTCACCATGCCCCCCCTCAAAGTGATAATAAAATTAAGGAAGGGCAGAAGAAGAAAGAAGACAACAAAGATGCGTGCATTCATCTCTGCTGCGGCCAGCAGCTCCAGGACAGATGATGTGGCCATCTTGAGATCGTTTGTCATCTGTCGGGCAGAGTTGACCTTGCAACAAATGCCGACCGTTGCACTCATATCATTTTTTTTTACGGCGAGAAATAAAAAAAAAAGATAGAGAGAGATAGAGGGAGACAGAAAGAGAGAGGGCTGTTGTTTTCAGTAATAAAGACAACATTTATGCCTTCCCTTCACACTGCCAGTTAAAAGAGACACAAACATGGAAATCCATTATGGAACGCTTCTTAAAAGTGTGACCAATCCTTGTTCAGTCAATTAGAGTCTGGAGACTGAGAATATGATGTTTGTCTGTTTACCCCCCGATGCATACAGATCAGCCTGGATTTTGATGATGGCAAGAGGGTTTTTTTTTTTTTCCTTTTTTCCACTGATAGAGACAGGGAGAAAAGAAAAAAAGAAGAAGAGTGAGATGGAGGGATGGCGGGGCAGCGCAGCCAAGCTCTGCTTATCTCTTTTCTTCTCGTCTGCTTTCTTGCATTTTTTCCCTCCCATATACAAAAGCATTAATGTGCACAGCTATGTGCTTTGCCATTGTTCTGCGTTTAAATGCTTAAAAAGGGACGTTGTTTGTGTAACTGGCAGAGTTAGCGGCGTGCGGCGATGTCCAAAAGCCTGCACTTAAAGTTGCTCAGTGGAAGGGAAGAAAAAAATAGGCCGCATAAAGAGAGGCAGTTAATAAGAACGGTTACCCCAGAATGAGCGGGGATGAGGTTTCACATTAAAAAAGATTTATCTTAAAGTATGGTGTTAATCCCTTCAGTTTTAATCCCCCCCCCCCCCCCCCACCCCTTGGACCATCCCCTTACAGCATCCTTTTCATTCCTACCACGGCATAATAAAAACCTATAAACCGTAAAGTACTTACGATTTCTGGAATTTGGCAAATGCTTAGCATCCTGATTTTATAGGGATTCCTGGCTTGTGAATCACGCAGCTCGGAGGACTCATCTTTCTCACAACAGATCATTAAGAGAAAGCAAAGTTTTGGGGGCGCAGCAGAGGGCAGACACACTCTAAAGAGAGTTTCTGGGCTGCAGTTGATATTAAAGACTTATAGCATTAATCTAACCTAAATATTTTTGGTTTGGCAATTAAATCTTATCTTTTTTAGTCAAATCAACTTAAAAACCCCTCTCTGTCTCTAATCTGACATCAATTTATCCTTTCACTCTAAGTAAACTTATTAAGTTGTTTCAACATTAGCATGCATGAACTCAACATATATGGACCACAAAGGCTCATGGGAAAAGCAAAATCAACAGGAAATTACCAGTTCATGATTGTTATCCAAGCGGCAACCTCCGGTGGCCAACTATGACACCCCCGGAAAAAGCCATTTTTTGTAGTTCTCCCTTCATCCGCTAGGGGCTGCAAGACTGAGCAAATCCCCACAGACTCCAGTGTTAAAAACGCCACCTTCACAGCAGAAATAAACATGTTTAGCCTGGTTCAAAAATCATTTTTAGGTTTATTAGGTCAAGTTTACCTTCATGTCAACTGTGAGGAGGTGAATTTTTTATAACTCATTCGTTTAGATGTCATTTATTCTTCAAATTACACATAATTAGGGGTGTGTCCTTATGATTGACATGCGGCAGACCGGAAGCCCGGCCTGCCGACCGGTGGCATCTAGTTAGCTCCTTGTTTGCTCTCAGTAAGGTCTGAGTTTGTAGCAGAGTCGCACAACAGCTGTTTTGAGTCAGATAATAGCAAGTCTAAGCGCGTCTTACCTTTACCCCGCCACTTAGGAGGCTAATCTTTGTTAGCTCCTGTTAGTTTCGAGTTAGCTCGGTTAGCGTTTAGCCCAGAGTATGTCAGCTGTCAATCATTTGCCTCGCGGCCGCACTGTGCCCATTTTAGTATTTTTTCCGGTGGTGACGACACACGTGACACGGCAAGATGGCGACGGTAAGACACCTCCAACTGGCTTCATTCTTAGCTCCACAGAAACCAATGGATGACGTAGCGGAGGGTTCGTCCCTCTCTGTCTATGTTGTTATCCTATAAATTTGAGTAAACTATTCACTGCCTTTGTTATGTTCACATTCAGAGAGAGGTGTTGAGAAACTGATCCATGGCTAAACCACGCCCCCAAACACGATGAGCCAATCACAGTACGCACAGCTAACCCAATACACTTGGACATTCTCTGCTTGAAAGTCCATTGAAGTGCATTGAAGTTTTTGTTCGTTTTTATGCGTCTTTATGTGTTTGGGGTTTTTTTTTAGTTTAAAATGGTCAAACGGTGTGCATGGGGTACATGCAACTCAGACACTAGGTATCCTGAGAGGCTGGGCGACGGGGTGTATTTTTTGCCATTTCCCAAGCCACATCTCAAACAAGAAATGTGTCTGCTTTGGATAAAGTTATGCGGCAGACCACAACATCAACTGAACGTGGATAAAATTAACAAGGATGTCTACATCTGCTCTAAAGTAAGGCAACATCGTATTTGAGGCAACATGTTGTCACTTTGCTGGAAAGAAATATGAAGTTATCTTTAACATCCCTAACGTTAGTTTAAGTTTGCTAACGCTAGCCAAATGTGCTAGTTTTTGTACTTCGGTAGTGGTACATAAGAGGTCAGCTATAGCTGTCATGTAGTATAGGTGTGGTGTAGTAACGTGGGTAACGACATGCCTCTGACTTCCAAGGGAGCGCACCGAGGGAGCGCACACTAGTCACATTCCAGAGACCCCCCCCATTCCCTCTGCTTCCCATTGCAGGAACTAAGGTCTGACAGGCAGGTCCCTCGGCCAATCCTAGGGGTGCACGCCACTTCAAGGATTGGTTGGAGTTTTCATTGAAAATTTAGAGATTGGAATAATATCTTATTTTGGATCCGTCCTGTATTTCAGAGTTCCATTACCTCATTCGTAGCCTTTTACCCTGTTTAAAAAATCGTGTAACAATGCAACATCGGTAAAGGTTGCTTTAAAGTTGCACCACGAGTGTGAAGGACAGTAAAAGGAGAAAAACTCACCATCATATCTGATGGTAAATAATGTTCAAGATAGAACCAATACCATCTCCTTAGAGATTGTGTTCCACTGAGTAATTTCGCAGTAAGAGGAAAAGAATAATACTACAAAGTCAATTGTTCAAAATCACAGCATGAAAGTAATGGACCGTATTTAATTAAGTTTACCCAAATAGAAATTTTCAATTTGCATTGGCTAAATAAAAATAAGGTAACTTGAATTAAAAATAACAATTCCTTCAATTACATTTATTGAGTTCACTCAACTTAAGTTTATTGGATCTGACCAGTAGACGAAATATTTTTAAGTTGGTTCAACTTGGTTCTTTTGTCAGTGCAGGACGCAGAAACCAGAGGAAGGACCGCGACGGGTACGTGTTTGCAGTGACCTATTTGATGATTACGGTGATGGCAGCGGTTGTGATGATAGGTGGCGGAGGGGTGTTGTCATGCTCTCTGTCACACTCGGCTGTGTCATACAAGCTGGATGGATGCCTCTGTCCACTGCAAGCTGCTTGAATAAGGAAGCATATGGGTGTACGAGAGCCTCGGCCCACCTCATGAATATTTGATTCATATTTCCTGTGTGTATGTGTGCAAAAGAGAGAGAGAGAAGGAAAGAAAGGGAGGGAGAATATTTTTCTCTCTCTTTCACTTGTCATTGCAGAAACTCACAAGGCTTACTTTGTGGCATTCTAATCGTAATTGCCAATCCTGAATACAAATCTCTCAGCGCTAAACACATTGAGTGAAACTGAAATGACAAAATGAAGCTCATATAACGGTGTAATCAAAGATACATTCAGGGGGAAAAAGATGAGGGGGAGAAGAAAAAAAAGAGTGTTCTTCCGTAGCCAGTAAGAGATGAGGATCAGGGGCCAGTTATTAACTTGGCCAGGAACAAAGAGCTCCAGTGTTGGAGGGCAGCTTAACGCCGAGCCAGTTACTGTACCTTTCAAAACTAATATGTAACCATATCTGTTTTAAAAGGACGATTCATATTACTGTGAATGCATGAGAAAAGTTGTTCCCATCTCTGCAGCCCAAGAAACTGAATCCCACTCGTAATAACCCCCCCCCCCCCTTTACCCCAACACCACACACAAACACACATTCAGTTGATTGCAGGCCTGGCCTTTTGTAGAAAGTATCCCATTTAAAGAGATGGGGACATTAAATTTGTGTTATGATGTAAAACATCTTCAGCTTTTTTGACAGAACAATGGAGCTTATTGTGCTTTATTGTTACCGAGGCAACTGCAAAGGTCAGTGCGGGTGTGGCTGGACAGACAAGGACGGCACTGACTGAAAATTGGGTTATATGTGATCAACTAAGTTATTAATCAGATTAAAATGGATTCCCTCTGCCTGCTGTTTAACTAGGCAGGAGGGGGGAAAAGGAAAGAAATAAAGATGGAGCGGAGAGAGGAAGAACAAATAGGCCAGTGTTTACACATTCAAGAGCAAAGAAAGTCATTGTTTTGCGGGCTGAAGTCATGGTGGCAGATGAGTTTGGATAAGGAAACATCCCACCGCATGCAGCCAGGCTGTCTAAAAGCATGTGCCCTTGCCATGGATGCCCCCTAGCCTCATCCAGGTAACCTCTCTAATCCTGATTAAATCACTGTAATTAGAATAAGCAGTGTTCCTCCACCCACATATTTCCCTAATAAAACAATGCAGCAGTTTAAATCCGGTCGCTGGGATTTGCAACGCAACAATGCAGTTTATATCCATCTCTGCTGAGGAATTAAGTGTATTTTCTAACTGCTAATGTTATAATGTTGCTGGCTTATTTGTCTCGATGCTCGCTATTCTTATTCTTATTCCCCCTGCGGTTTGTGCTCTGTCTCTCTCACAACTTTGTTTATTTGAGTCTTATTTATTTGTTTCTTGCAGCTTTTTGATGTTTAAATCAAACATGTTTTTAGCGAGTGGTTGGGATCATTCCTCGCTACGGGAAATAATGCAAGTTATTTGTCCTTAATTGCCACAGAGCTTTTCAAACGCAGCAACTTGCTGCCTATGTGTCTATACCTGTGTATAGTTTTTGTTTTTATTAGTATCACTGCGTGCTCCATTGATGTGGAATAACAGAGGAAATAAAAGTTGACATAGTTTCTTCTTTTTTTAAGTTTTGTTTTACCCTCACAACCCCCTGTTTTCCTCTCCCTCTGCCTTGCTCTCTGTTGTTTTTTTATATATCTGTGTTTTTCCTTGAAGTTGCTGCAGCATTGTCTCATTATGTGTCGACTAGCTGTGTAAGTGTAGTTATTATGCCTGTGTGCCTTTGCCTGGCGGTACTGTTCTCGCTCTCCCTCTCTCGCTCTCTGTGCTGTCTCTCTCTGTTTCTTCCTCGGAGGATGAGGAGCTTTATGAGTACAACTCCTCTGAGGCATCCTCTTCACATCTCCAGGGCGCCTGGGGAAGGGAACGTTGCATTCTTAAGAGGAGCAACTCAAACCGAACAAAGTCTACAGGAGTCAGGGAAGAAAAGAAACAAACAGCAAACTAACGAGATGGGAAGCAGAGATCATGTCAAATATATCGGGTTAGAAGGCCAATTTATAACCCATTGTCTCATGTTTTGCAATATCGAATGCAATGCAGACTCGCGTCACTGTGAGTGCACGAGGGAGACACTATATAGACATGCATATATACATAAAAGCACTTGATTTGCGCGCAAACCACACTGACGTAAGTGCGCGCACATCTATGTATATGTACACTCTCCATGCAACCTCCCAGCTCCCACGCTGTCTTCACTCCTGCTTCCCCATCCTGTTTCTAAAATAATGAATAGAATAATTGTCATGTAACTTTGCAATCATCCACTATTCGTCTCCATTTCCTTATCAAGTGCAACTCGATACCGCCTTTCATTCACTCTCCGGTACTTCCAGGAAATGTGATGTGGCCAATATTATTGGTGGTATTATCGAAGATGGCTGAGAAAAAAGTAAGTTGAAGAGTATGAAGCCTTTTCAGACAGGACCTTTCAACACGCCGGTGATACGCGTGGAATTAGCGAGAGGGGAATATTTTTAGCGCTATCACATCTGTTGAGGGAAAAGGGAAAAGGAGAGAGAGAGCGGGAGCAACAGGTACCATCTTTATGGCTTGACAGCAGCTATTACACTTGATTGCTCTGAAAACTACACTATTTGCACTTTTGGGTGACAAGGTGATAATGCACCTCTGCACAAGTTAAACTGGTAATATTGTTGCACGTGGGAAATAGCACCTCGCCTTCACCAGCCGTCAGAGCTGTCATCCCGGCATGGTGGAGGCGCACAATGAGAGCCTGGGGAAGTGTATCACCAACAGTCGTCTTCTTCTTCTCAGTAAAAGACAGACAGACAGGCCTCCAGATGGCTTAATCACTGGAGGAGCCTGTGCCCTCCAGCAAAAAAGGAAAGAAAGACGGAGAGTGAGAGATTTTTTTCTTTTTTAAAAAAGGAGGGATCCTGGAGTGTGGGAAAGGGAAATGTAGGGATCTAAGAGAGAGGAAGGAGTCGCTTTTGGACATGCTTTGGTCTCAAGTGAGAAAGATCAGTGGTTCCCATGAAGGCGTCAGACTGGTCAAACTGGCTGAATGTTAAAGCAGGAAAAGTTAAATATGAGCTTTATCACTGACGGTGACCCAAGGCCACAACCGACATCAGATCGTTTATTTCACTGGAAAATGTGACCCTGAAGCTCAGAATCTTCCATCATTGATCAGAATTTCCACTGGAAACTTAAATGAATAGTACACCCACCGAATGATGTGCCTTCATTTTCTACTCATCCTCATGCTGAGCAAGACTCTGGAGCACTTTTTTAATATCTCAAATGCAGCCAAAGATCTGGGAGCGGTTTCTTTATCCGCTGACTTTCATATAATAGGGGTGACTGGCGCTGCGTTCTTTCTTTCTTTCTTTCTTTCTTTCTTTCTTTCTTTCTTTCTTTCTTTCTTTCTTTCTTTCTTTCTTTCTTTCTTTCTTTCTTTCTTTCTTTCTTTCTTTCTTTCTTTTAAGCCAATTGCCAACCCCTCTTGTGTTTGTCCGCAGCTCGTTCACTCTTAGCACAAAGTAAACCAAAAATTTCTTCTTCTACGCTTGCATTATCAGCAGAGTAGGCGCTGAACACCGCGGCTTCCATAGTGTTGTGAACTCGCATGGACGCACATGGGAGAAGTACAATGTTCTACTGTTCAAGCTATAAAAATATACTAAATGATGTGGTAAATTCTGGACGCTACCCACTCAGGACATTTGGATTTGGACGAGCAGTATGGAGGAATGTTGACAATTTTTTGTGGACTTTTATGGACCTTTTTGGTTTGAGCCTGGTCACCTCCATTATATGAAAGTCGGTGGATAACACCCACCCCCCCCCCCCCCCCCCCGATCTGCCCAGATCTGTATTTGAGATATTAAAAAGGTGCTCCAGAGTCTTGGTCAGCATGAGGGTGAGTTGAAGATGAAGGAACATCATTCTGTGGGTGTACTATCCCTTTAACAAACAAACTGAATTACAAAGTCAATTATTTATTTTCTGTGTGTGATTTTATTGCACATTGTTGAATAATTTTAAGGAAAAAATGTTTTGTTTACACCTTTTCAGAACATCACAGTGTTAACTGTGCAGGATCTGAGATCCTGAAGACGCCATGCATGCCCACAGCACCCAGCTGTCACTCAAACCAGTCAAGCCCTCAGTTATGCATAATTCAGTCTAAATGAGTGCTTTTTTTTAAAGGTGAAATGGTGCGGGTGGATGTGCTTTGGTCACAACATGGATGCCAAATCTGTCTGGACCCACTCTCACTGGAAACTGTAATTTGTACATTTGCACGTCCACTTGTCTTTGTGTGACATGACTGTGAAACTGATGCATAAATGATGTGCATATATGAGCAAAAATCACATATATTTTCACTAACCAAGACATCTAAAACCTTGTTTATGAGTTCAATGTAACCATTTTATTTATATTTAAAGTGTTTTCCTAAAACCTTCACAGGTGAGGCTGAACTGCTATGAGAGGTAGCAACCATACGCCATCCTCCGTCTCATGAGCAAGCAAAACTAAACTTATTGTTATGTAGAGACATGTTGCTGGTGAACGATGTTATAATAAAGCAACACGTGTTGGTTGAATGTCAACATGTAATAAGACATTGCACCAGCTGCATATGTCATCCTGTACGCTGCATCTCCACGCAGGTGACGGGAAATGAAAGTGGAAAATGTAATGATGGGAACGTAAATATACCTGCTGTCCGAAGTTTAAGGGCTCATTCACACCAGCCTTTTCGATTCGGTTATATTATATTATTACATTACAAATGTTGGTAGATGCAACTAAAATAAGCATGTGTAGGACTTCTTAGAAACAGCTTGTGCACAAAGGTGGGGCGACGATGAGGTGAAAGTTTTAACTGACACATGTCAGAAGAAACATCCCACTTCCTGGTAAGTACCCACAGAAATACTGCGGTTTTAAAAGTAGTTTGCTGTGAAGTATGCCCGCACAGTAGACCATGCAGTACCGTACTAAAGCTGAAACCAAAAATAAAGTCAACATGTTATAAAAATGTGTGATGTGCAGCTCAGGCGACCGGACTCGTTCGGCTAAAGTGCAGCGTAGGGTTGGGCATCATTTGAATTTTAATGTTTCTGGTTCCCAACGATCCCAGTTTTTCAATTCTTTTAAGGGGCAGGGTAAAAAAAAAAAAGAAAAAAAAAGATGTTAACATTTTGTTTTTGTGGACGACTAAATAAAATAACAGACATGTACATTAATATAATAAACTCCAGCTCTATTTATGTTCTTACAAAAGGCATTTATTTGCATTTCAACTAGAAAAAAAAAGCAGAGGTGAACATCTCCTGCTGTGTCTGCAGCTCCTGCAGCCTCTCGTGTGCGCTATGAGACGGGAAGGGGCCAGACCAGAAAGTGTCACTAGCGGTGATTAAAAAAAAGTTATCAGAGGGTCTGAAAACGTGCTGAATATAGCAACAAACATTGAGTTGTGCCGTGTGCGTCAGCGTAATCGGGTTTACCAGAAACTCTGTATTGATGGGCGTTAAAGCAATCTCGGTCCGGGAGATTACCCCCACCCACCAACTGAGCTGAGTCCCCAGTCGGACCAAGTCTAGTGGACTATTCTGGTGTGAATGCACCCTCAGTTCACTGCAAAAAGTCAAATCTTAGCAAACATATTTTCTAATTTCTAGTCAAAACATCTCATCACACTCAAAATAAGACAAAATTACTGAAAGAGAAACATTTCAGTGAGATGGAAGATCTTGTTTAAGGCCATGCATCTTATTTCAAGAAATCTTATCAAGAAAATTTAGCTTGTGCCATTGGCAGAATTCTTTGCTTATTACAAGCAAAAAGAAAAAAAACTCTTGTCCACTCTTAAAATAAGTAAAAGAAAGATTTTTGATTTTTTTCTTGCTTGTAATAAGCAAAAAGATTCTGCCAATGGCATAAGCAATTGTTGGAATGTAATCATTTCCAGCCTGGGCTGGTAGAAACTGCAGTTTGTCACTTTTGGGTTGGCTCCACTGAAACGCCAGCGAGGGGGAACCCTGTCCTGGAGGTCTGCAGTCCTGCAAGTTTTACATGTTCCCCTGCTTCAACACACCTCCAGACCCTGATGATCTGTTGGATCCATATGATCTGAATCAGGTGTGTTGGAGCAGGGAATCATATAATTCCTGCAGGAGGTTCTCCTGTCCTGCTTGAGTGGCCAACCTTCCTCCTTCTCCTCCTCTCTTTTGGTCACACTCTTCCTGCATGAGGAGGCTGCAGGCCTGTTCCGTCGCTGTTGTCAATAATCTGCATCGTTCATGATAGCTGACTTCAATACAAGCAGATAAAAACACAGAACTGTTGAGTTGAGGACAGGATAAAGATAGCTGGATAAAACCATGTTGTAGAATTAGAAATGTCACGGTTGTGATTAAGCCCTCTCTCTCTTGCAGCATGGGCTGCAGATGGGGTCGGTGGGTGATTAAGGCATATTTTTGCAGGTCAGTCAGTGCAGATATTAAAAAACTCTGACATATGCATCACTAACAAACAATTTCAGTTCTCTCTGCTTTATACAGACACCAGCATGTGTGTACAGTTGTGTGTGTACATTTTTTTTATCCCTACGTTTCTTCCACTTAAAAGGGAGAAAATGAAAATTACTCCAGTAATGCCAACAATGATCCACTACATCTGCGCTTCACAGTGAGTCCGCCATCCCACCATATGCCTTTAATTACCATCAGTGCTTTATAAAACCTGTTACACACACACACACACAAACAGCCATGCAGGCATACCCACACACATACATTGAGCAGCATTTGATGGCGACTGGGAACTTGGAATTTTGGCGCCTTATTGGGAGAAAAAAAATGAAAGAAAAGTAACATAATGTCAGGTTTTTTAATCTGTAACATGGGGAAGGTTTCTCAGCCACGACTTATGAAAAGCAGACGACAAGAAACACGGGAGATGATGCAAAACACTAAAACATTTCAGCTGGGGTCCCCGCTATTACTACTGCTGCTGTTATTGATTATAATAGACTCTTTTAAGGTGTCGGTTAAAGCAGTGAAGTGATTCTTAACCATGGGGCCGCGGCCCAAGCTCGGGCCTCGAGCGCCACCTAGAGGGCCGCGAAAAAACTTTCCTTTTCCACATGTGGACTGCGAGGGCTGTATATTTTCACTGTTATTTATAACTGGATGAGTTGCACCATAGCCTTCTACCCACCTGGTGACGCTAATTTGTCAGAGTTCAACAAATAAGCAGAAAAAGACACTCAGCTAGCCGCTAGCCTGTAGCAAACACTGTAAAGATTAAAATGAAATAATGAAGACAAAAATGGTCCAAAATCACCCCTAAGAAGGCAAAAATCCACTCCAATCTATTAAATACGGATTAGTGAGTGATAACAAAGCAGAGCTGAGAAGAGCTGGACGGAGCACCAGCTAACGCTAATGCTAATGCTAACGCTAACGGTAGCCCTGAAGCCTGCATCTGCAAGCTTCATCTAGAAACAAACATCTAACACTTGTTGGAAAGAAAGAATTTTTAAGAAAAAAGAGAAAATCAGCTGTTGATGCAGAAAATGTCTGTTATGTTTGGAAGTCCTTAAAAAAATTCAAAGAAAAGTTTAAATAAGTAAGCTGTTTAATGAAATTCTGTGCTTTAATGGCCTGTCTAAACAAATAAAATACAGGTTTCTACAGATTATTTAAATTTAGCCTTTTCTTTTTCAGTGTGACCTATTACTGCACCATTTATCTCTTTTTTAAATCAGTTTCCATCAGTTTTTCTCGTTGTCCCTCTTTTTGTTGTAAAATGCTGTAGATTTTGTGTTTATAGCCTAAATCTGATTTGTTCTTGTGAGTCTGATTTTATTCCGTGAATTATACGTGTGATATAAATGTGTTTGTGACCATCTCATAAAATATTTTTAGATTATGTATATGTACGCCACATTTTACTCGGTTCAGTCTGTTAAAGGCAGGTGGATTTGGTTAAGTTATTAAATAAATAATCCAAAGATGACATCATTACGCTGATACAGGGTTAAAATATGAATGGACCCTGGACCAGTTTGGACTGAAAACTTGGGCCCCATCATGAAAAAGGTTGAGAACCCCGGATCTAAAGTGCTTAAAGGAGGATGTCCTTTCAAAGGAGTTTTTTTTGTCTGCACAAACAAACTAAACACTTAGCGGGAGAACTATGAAGCACATTGTGAGAGTACTTCTTACTGAGAATTACAACATTTCCCTCCATTCTTCCTCTTCCCTACTTCTCAGTTTGTAAGAGGTGCTCAGCTATGAGCTCTGCCATTTTCTTCTCACAAAATCCTCCACACGTCCTCTCCAGCTTGTCAGTCTCAACGTTCTTGTCCTTTCCACGTTTAATATATTAAATGAACAAGGGGGCGGAGGTAATGTAAGTAATACGACGTGAGGAGCACTGTTCGTGGCATGTACAGCACTGCTTGAATAATGTAATACTTCATGTTTGATAATGCATGGCTATAGATAGGTCTGCACAGCAGCCAAGTATTGATTGTGTTAAGC
The DNA here is from genome assembly GCA_023101725.1 of Atherinomorus stipes. Taxonomy (NCBI): domain Eukaryota; kingdom Metazoa; phylum Chordata; class Actinopteri; order Atheriniformes; family Atherinidae; genus Atherinomorus; species Atherinomorus stipes. The sequence continues at coordinate 852,330 of JALJCO010008508.1, read as the reverse complement.
ACATCTACAGTACGGCGAACGGTGTGGGTTCATATCAATCTTTACAGTGTACTGTACCTCAGTAACCAGATACCTTGTCTGATTACAGGGACCTCAGGGCCACTGCTGCTGTTAATGACATTTATTGATAAATCCAATTCCTGGGCCAGTTCAGCGAGGTGTGGCTTAATGCTACAGACATGTCAATGTCTGCGGGTGAATCCGTATGTGTGTTTATCTGTTATGTGTCAGAGGGCAAGTAGATTCATGCGCATTGTACCCCTTTTCTCTTCCTCTGGGCATACTAATGAAGAGACGGTCACTCCAGACGTGCGACTCGTGCCCTACAACAGTTCCCGCAGATTCAGGGGAGAATTTCGATATTAATGATTTATGCTGTATTTGCATACAAACCTAATGCAAACCCACTCCAGATAATCACATTTTGCCAGGTCTCAATTGAGTTTTACGGATGTCTGTGCTACCCCCACCTTCTCCACCCATCATATAACTGTGGAATGCGTGCCTCATACTGTTCAAGCTGCAGCTGACCCCCACAACACAAGGGGTTTACAAGTGGACACATAAAGAAGGACTGTAATGGTGCATTTTACTGAAACAAGTGTGCCTATTATTTCTCATCTCTGCAGAAACAGTCCCAACAGTCGAACAAAACTGACGGTGGCATCATGAAAAGCAGTGGAAATTTACTTCCTACTGAACGCTGGTGTGATTTTGAAGAGCTTATCTCTGTTTTATCTGTGTAGTTACACTTCTGTATTTTGATATATCATCTATTTATGGAAAATAGTTTTCATAATGTCAATTTTGAAAAATGAGCATTTAAGACAAATGAGAACTGATACAGTCGGAACAGATGGAGATGAAGACAAGCGGTAGGTCAACATTTAAACATTTGCATTTCTTTTGTCCATTCTTTGTTTACAACCTAAACAAATAAAGATTGGCATGAAGCAACCCAGAACTGTACCAGCAGATTATCAACCTTCAGCATAACCACAGAGGATGACACCACAGCCCTATCTCAGTCATACTGGAGGGACCAAGTTTCACAGTCAGAGATGTGAATACATGTTAGAAGAATAAGCACAATTCTCTCTTTTGGGTTAATGTCTGAAACTGGCAGCGACATAAATGTGAGGAGAGGATGATGCCCACACCTTCCTTTGGATTAAATGTTATCAGTGAACTTTTTTTTTTTCTTCTTGTCCTGTCCAGCATCATAGCAAGCAGAATGGAAATCCGATTGCTTCATTGTGTTGGACAGTTTTGCTTTTCCAAGTGGAGCTTTACGTTATCAGTGAACTTGTGTCCCTCCCTGACTCACCTGTTTCATATTCATGCTACAGCTGCACCCAGTCACTGGACCAAACACTGTCATCTCTTGCCTTCATTTTTAGCATCACTTTTTTTTGCTGTACTTTATTTATTTATTTATTTGAACAAACTAAACTCTAGCTTCCGTAACATCAAACCAATCCAGCATGTCACTTTCATTATTTAGTTTTTTTTATATATATATATATATATATATATATATAAATTTGCTCTTTAGTATGACAGAGTGTTAGGGCCATATGAAGAAAATATATTTTATAGACTTAAAATTGTAATATTACGAGGAAAAGTTTTTATTTTACGAGCATAAAGTCATAGATTTATGAGTATAAGGCTGTAAAATGAGAATAAAGACGATATTTCAAATTAAGAAGAGTAAAGTTGATAAAAACGAGGGTGGTGGAGCATTTGGTGAAGATGTACTTTAGCATAGGTTTTACAAACCAGGAGATCCTCAATCTCTTGGCACATCAGCACCAAGGTTATCATAGTTCACTAAAACTAACACTATCAGATACAGAAATGACTAAAATGTGACTAAAACTAATAGGCATTTTTGTCAGAGAGACTAAGACTAAAACTCAGATAGCTGCCAAAAACAACACTGCTTAAAGGGATATTGTGTAAGTTCTCCTGTTCTCTATTCACAGAAATAGATTATTTAGTTCAAAAGTGTTTTTCCATTAATCAGTAATCACTCCCATCCACAAACTGAAGTGCTCCTCTAAGCTCTGAACTTGCCGTTCGTATCATTCATATATACATCGAACGGGTCGGTTCGGTGGGGGCTACTATGTCGTGTCGCCATGTTTTTACTTTCAGTAGAAGCGTGACAGCAGGAAACCACAGAAACTCACCGGAGACACCGGAGTTGTCGGCTCAGCCCGAGGTGATGCCTTTGAAAAGTCACCGCGGGTGCAGTGAGGAGGAACCGAGTGTTACACTGATGCTGGGTTCACGTACAGTCGGACAGACGGCCGCCAGTAACAAACCAAATCGTTTTAATCACAGAAAACAATACGACATCGCCATGACAACATATCAGATGTGGACTGAAGTCTCTGTAACTGACAGACCACGTGTTCACATAGAGGCTTGTTTATGCCTTTACATGCAGTGGCCGTCATCCGTCTGCCCGGTTTCACGCGAACGCAGCATGAAAAGTACGAGGGAGCTGCTCGGGATATACGATTGTCACACAGTGTCCCATTAATACTCAGTCATACTTTAGCTATGAATAAAAAAAACTCTTGTAATGAGTGGGAGAACTTGTAAGAGATTTACTTCTACATATATAGTGTACGATGTTGTACTGTACCTCTACGCTGAGCACTAGATAATCAGTCAATGACAGCTGTGACCTGGGATGTCACATTTCACTCACAGACAATCCCAATATTTGAATTTTACAAGTTTCCTCCAGTGTTTCAAATTTCTCTGTGCTATGTTCAGTGGACACAAAATGACTTGTGTTTTACAATGAATGCCTGACTCAGACTAGGACATGTTAAAAAAGGCCTTTGTTCAATAAAGAAAGCCTTATCTATAAAGGTCAAGCATTCCTAGTAGCAAAGGGAACTACCCACATATCTTGCCTTTACGTTCCAGGCTTTGGGATTAAACCATGAGTATGTAGGGCATTCTTTCACAAAGGCATACTCTCTCTTGTCAAACATGAATGTGGGCCTGTAAAGATGGGTATTACATTTAAGTACTATTAATTCTATCTTTTATAGTTGTTTGAATAAAAGAGTGTATCCATGATTTGGTCAAACCGATTCACTTTTCACTCTAAAGAATGGCTCGTAGGTGCCAGTACCAGAGCTAATTCAGCATCATTTATCTCTATAGTGCGTAAAAGTCTGTAATTCAAAAGCTCAGCACTGACCCTGAGTTTTACTTTCCTTCCACAAAAACACTTAACAACTAGCAACCACCGCTAAACAGCAAGAGAGCATTGTAAAAGAAAAAGAGAGAGGGGGAAAAGACTTCCTTCTTCAGTCTCAAGGAGTAGCTATAACCTTAGCAGAATCATGAAAGTTGACAGTTCATTTTTCACAGGGTCATAGATCGACGAGTCTTATAAAGTAATGGGCTTTTGGGAGCCGGCTTTATGAGAGCTAAGATAGTTAAGAGACATGTGGAGGAGATGGCACGGGGAACTGAGGTCCTGCTCTGACTCATCCAGGGTTATTCCCCTCATGCTGTGGAGCAGGAGGGAGGCGCTGCACTCGCAGTAATATAAACGTGTAATAAAGATTAATCTGTTGCTAGTCGCCGGGCTGATAGCTTCTAAACTTGCTAGAAATAAGGCTGAAATCACTTCAGAGCCAATCTGGAGACATTTAGTGAGTGTCTGAGATTCCTTTGTGGGTGTCAAACAAAAGAATAAAAAAAAAGTTTATGTGTTTTTCTTGTGTGTGAGGTGGAGATGTGTATGCAGTGGTGGGAAAATTCAATCAATGTTTCAATTTGTTTTTATATGTGTGCAGTTTTCTCCTGATGTTGTTGAATATACAGTAAGTTTGAGTTTCATGGTGCCAGAAGGTGTTTAACACACTCACCAGGTGCATCAGACCTCTTCATGCCCCCCGAGACTCCGCTTCCACCTCCCAGGCCGTTGAACGCGGGCAGGTTGTCGTTGCTGTAGGCTCGGAGGACAGACAGCATGTTCATTTGCTGCTCAGCTTTCAGCAGTCCTGGAGGACCTCCTGGAGACAGGAGGCCCAAGCCCTGCTGCCACTGCTTCTCCAGCGGCAGTGCTTGATTCTGGGGCTGGGGAATCAGAGAGCCCGGCGTCATCACGGAGGAGGACGTGCCGCTCCGAGGAAGAGCCAAGTCGTCGCGGAGCTGCTTGGGGTGGGTCTGATTGTGGTCAGCAGCTGAACTTCCATCTTCTTCTCTCTCCATGTCCATTCGCTCATCTTCATCTCTTTCCTCCTCTTCTTCAGCTGCTCCCCGGTCATCTTCCTCTCCATCTGAGTGATCCTGCAGCTGTTGTCGCTTGGGGGTGGTTGAGGGGGTCTGGCCGGGACTGTGCTCAGGCTTTGCAGCTTCCTCGTCTGAACCAGCGTGGTCATCTTCAGCATCTCCGCAGGAACCCCTCTCACCAAACTGGTCATCTCCAGCTGCAGACACTCCTCCAAAAGCCTGGCTAGGAAGTTCCAGACCCTGCTCTGCTTGGCCAATATACCCCTGGATGCCCTGATTGGTTCTTGGAGACTCATCGTACAAGCCACCAAACCTCCGGTAGAAGTCACTCTGGAAGGGGTTGTATGGCTGGTCCATGTGATCTCCATCTCTCTCAAGAGCCAAACCAGAGGTCTTGGTGTTGGAGGAGTGAAGGATAGAGGTGGTGGGAGAACCCTCCTGATGGATTTCTTTGCCCGTATCAGACCGCTGGACTTGGGCCTTACCCAGATGGTTGGCCTGGAGGTGCAGAGCCATGAGCTCCAGCGAGGAAGTTGAGAAGGAGCAGAAGAGGCAGCCATGCCAGGCCACGTTATCATGGATGGTGACTGAAGAGCCAGGCAGGGATCCAGATGCAGACTCGGGCCGGACTGATACAGACAGATCAAGCGGTTCATACTGGGACCCGGGTTTGCCAGGCTCTGAATTCTGCTTGACTTCAGGCTTTTCCTCTCGGTCCTGGTCACTGGAAACGACGCGTTTGGCTTTTGGCTCACCGTTATCATGGTAGCGCTGGGCTGGCAGCTGCACTGGACTGTGTTTATCTTTAAGATCCTTCTTCATGGAGCTGAGGACGAAGCTGTCCATGAAAGCTTGGAGAGAACCTTGAAAGTGGACTCCATTTCCCATCATGCTTTGGTACGCCCTGCTTAGGTCAGAGAAGCTGGCGGCATTATCTGTTGCTGTCGAGACTACAGAAGCTGGACCGTCGGCGGTCTTCATGTTCTCCGCTGAAGAGGCAGGGTCGAAACGGCGGTCGCCACGATCTCGCTCGTGCGAAGACATCATGCTAGCTGACGCCCACTGATGCGGCAGCAGGGGACCCGCTCTGAAGTCGAGGTTTGGAGGCATACCCTTGAAAACATTACGGAGGACATCTGGTCGGGCGAAGATGCCGCCGCCTGGCTTTCCGTGGTCCTCTTTATGATCGGAGGAAGTGCTGTGGCCAGAAGTGGTGGAGCCATTTTGACGTTCGCGGTGGTGGCGCTCCAGGTGGTACTTCAGACTGGCAGACTGGGTGCCGGCATAGTCGCAATGAGGGCATCGGTAGGGTTTCTCTCCTGGGAAGCCAATGAAGAGACACAGAGAAGGAAGGGGGGAGACAAGGAAAACAGTGAATAATTAACCTGCTTATTACATTAACTGGATATCAGAGTCTATTTATTGGAGCAGGGAACATGGACCCTAGGGTCATGTAACCTCCCGGAACAAAGAAAATTAGGTCAAAAGAACAAAAAAAAAAAATCATTACTACTTTGGAAAAGAAAGGATATTGGCATTTCCATATCTGACAAATGTAGGAAGTCAAGAATTTTTTAAAAAATGAAGAAAATATGGAGCCACATAACAGAATAAAGCAAAGATAACAGCATGCATTCAACCAATGATTCCACTTCTTCACTTTCCAGCCCCACTCGACGAGTGCATGGGTGTGTGTACAGCAACGGGGGTAGGGGTGTGGAGAGTAGGCATCTAAATATGGGTCGATCCAGAGCCGCCAAGTGAGCCATCACTCATATCAACACCGTAAAACATTTCACCATATGGTGCTTTCAGTCCACTACAAGAGATAATATTTTCATCTGACAACAAAACTGTCTCGACGCTGCGCTGGGCCGAGGATGCGGCTCGGTCTGCGTGCGTGGTTTTTCCAGATCTATGAGGAAATGTGTGTGTGTGTGTGTGTGTGCTCGGTGTGGGGTCACGGTGCCTGTGCTCTGGCGTTGTTGGCTGTCAGGCCTGTGCCTTGGCAATGCGAGTGCAATTTCTCGGACGTTCCCTATTCGCAGTTTATCTTCAGTAGTATAAATCAGCCACAGCATAAAATAACCCTGACCACGGCCACACAGCAGTGAACCCACTGCAAAATATGACGAGTACACAGCAATGTAAAAACAATAAATTAATAGATAAACAGAATTAAATGGACAGAAAAAATATGCAAAGAACACATGTGGAACACATGCTTCTTCCACTGAAGCCCTGTGATGAAGAACAACATGATTCACTACAGGATATACAGATCAAAGTCATTTATATTACGGTAAAAGATGGGTGAATCTGTTGTATAACATCTACATATGTTTATTTATTCTTCACATCCATATTCATGAATACTCTTGATAACGGTATAACACCAGCATTATTCTGCCAGAAGTGGATCTTCCATTGGAATGATACTTATGTTGAAATAGAACACATCCTGCTAGCAATTATAATAGGCTTGGAGTCTGAGCCAGATTTGGATTCATTAAACAATGAACAGAGAGGAAAAAAATGCTAAGCTTGATTTTTTTCCTTCCCTTTTTCTTTTAAATATATACATATAAAAAGTTCCTGGAGTGGAAATTCTGTTAGAGGCATAACAATGACTGCGTGTAAAGACAGTAAAGATTGGTGGAAAAAGAAATAAAAGAGGATTGCATGGTTATAGTGTTTGTATGCATATTCTATATATACAGTATACGCCAATAAAATGTTTAGATTATGCACATGGAAACCATTTTATAGAAGAAAAAAAAGGCATTGTTACGCAAGGCTGGTTTGAATGATTTAAGTCGGGCTGTGTAGTAAATCATGGATATAATTAGCAAATGGCATACTGCTCAAGTAATTTATCATTATTTAGAGGGCACCATTCCAGAAAAAGACTCTGCGATCTGCAGACCTACTGCAGAGTTCTCAAATAAAGGGCCACAAACACCAACTCAATAGAATATTGATACAGAAGAGAAAAGAATAGGAGGCTATACAAAAGAAAATTGAAGGTAGAAATGCTGAAGAGAGAAAGAATAAGAGCGATGCTAAAACTGAGAAGGAGGGCATGCAGTGATACAGATAACCCTGACTGAAGAAAGAAAGGCACTGACTTGATATCTTTCCTCTTACACAAGAGTGCCTGTGAAGCATAGAGTATATTTAAAATAAACCATACGAGATGAGCTTTTAACCCAATAAGTGCTTCTCCTGTGAGCTGCCGAACAGAGGCTCAGTGCTGATTTAATAAGGAAACGTCCCTGATGCAAATGATCATTCTCAATTCCTCTAACTGGACAAAATGATATTCTAGGAGCCAAATTAGACAGAAATTAGACTGATAAGATTTTTTTTTCATCCTCTGTCTTTTCTTTCCTTATAAGAGGTTGTTAATGTTCATAAGGGAAAATAAAGATTAATGCACCATCTACATATCCAAAATGAGAATGAAAAGCATAGACAATTATACGTCTGTCACTGCCCTTTGATGTTTACAGCGTATGGTGAATAAGAAATAAATACAAATGCCCTCACAGAGTGATCACTCTACGCCACATTTCCATTAAAATTCTGCATCTAAATATGTGGAGCAAGTGAAACAGACGACTTGTGCACTTCTGCATCTCCGTGTGTTTATATACGTGTGCGTGTGCACCATTTGGAATCTGTGCGAACACATGTTTATGCATGCGTGTCAGCCTGAGCCTGTGTGTATGTGTGCGTGTGTGTTTGTGTCTTAGAGAGCCATTTGGACTGGCTAAGACATCTGCTCCATCATACGTCAGGGGCCTGGTGTGACATCTGGGGAATATACTGTATCCTGCCTTGCAACATTACACACAATTTACTGCTAAAGGTCATTATGTACCCGTTAATCCACTTTTAATTGATATCAGTGCAAACAGCACAACCTCCCAGCCACATGACGGATCATTTCTGCAGCAAAAACCAAGGAAATTGCTATATGGTAGTTAAAAATAGAATAGTAAACTTTTTTGCTGTTGTTTATCTCCAGTTTATTGGCCTGCTTCAAACATTTTTAATCTCTCAAAGACAAATTATAGATGGGTAAGAATGGAAAAAAACATGAGTTTGTATCTTTATTTAGTTTTGACTTAAAGAAACTAGAGCACATACACATTTAAGCGACACCACTGTGGCTGTAAATCACTGTTTCTCTTATTGCAGGAGTGCCCTGCTCCACTGTATGTTTCCACTTCCAGATGCATGCAGGGACTTCATCTGGCTTTGCAACATAGAAGCAAGAAAAAATAAATACCCAAAACCTGTACAGAGGGGCAATTAAGAAGATGGCTTGATAGATATGACATGCTGGAAGGTGAATTTTTGTTTTGGCTAGAAAGATAGAAAAAAAAACTATTACAGGTTGAATGTGGAACATTTCTTTCACAGCTATATTTTTAAACCAATACCTTCACAAGGTGTTTGGAGGGGTGCAGAATGAAAATACAGCATTTCCTTGAAAAATTATATTTAGATTGAAAATAAATATAAGTTAAATTTTAACGGGTTTGACAATGGCGTTATATTTACACCTACAAGCCAATACAGGCTGCCATTGCGGGTTGCCAAATACGATCTGTGGGGTGACAGTATGTTGGGCACAGCTAGACTGGAGCTGGGAAAAACGGTGGTGTCGGCAAGTCCAGCAGCTGTTTCAGAGCCCGGAGATATTATCCGTCTCTGAAGAGGAGTGACCGAAAAACAGCAACAACTGGAGTAAATTTAGGTGAAGCTACACGAGATGGACATACATAAACATTTTCCAAAACGTGAAAATGGTGACTTTCGTTCTGGATCGGTAAGCTAGCTCGCTTGCTACCGTGGCTAATGTTAGCTGTCCGTTAAAACTCCTCTGCAATACTTGTTGAACTTTTTGATCTTTTTTTTTTTTTTTTTTTTCTCTTATTTTAAGACTGGCCAAGATTTTTTTTTGCTTGCAATAAGCAAAAAAGTCTACCAATGGCATAAATAAAATTTTCTTGATAAGATTTCTTGAAATAAGATACATTTGTCTTAAAACAAGTTCCTACAGTATATCTCACTGAAATGTTTCTCTTTAGGTACTTTTGTCTTATTTTGAGTGTGAGGAGATATTTTGACCAGAAATGAGAAAAAATAAACTTGGTAAGATTTAAGTTTTTGCAGTGCACGTGATGTCGCAAAACAAAACAACAACAAAAAACCCACTTCAATCAGGCCAGATGGAAAATAACATCTTTGAAAACTTGGTTAAATCTGTCAAATCAAACTAAAATGAGGTCCCTGTAATGCATCTTAGCCAATCAAAAAGAGTCTTTTCTTTGTAAAGAAGTTAAAAAAATGTGCATGAACAAATGAATTTTGCCAGCCAGTGCTAGGCTGCACATCACAGATGTATCAGTAATGTTTGGACAACCATGAGCTGAGTGGTGCAGAGCCCAATCGCTTCTAATGCTTTTCAGGGGAATCAGTCCATATGAGTCTTTTAATGGGAAGTGTTGACAATAAAACTTTAATATCGCCTCCTCTTTATCCTTTAGGTAAGTAGTTAGTAGTGAACTGACAATGCTGATATTGTCTAGACTAACTGTTCAATTATCAAAGAGGGGAAATCACGTCATAAATGCACTGCATATTCACAGGGGAACTTTGGATATCAAGTGTGCTCTACAGGGCGATATTAAATCTAGCACTGTTACTGTATTAAAGACATTGGATGGCAGAGGAAGGAAATGGAGAAAAAAAAATGAAATGCACTAAAAAAATGTTTCAGGAGGGAGATTATCTGAGCTAGAAGGGAAAGGGAGGGGGCCCAAAGGAGTGAGAGCAATGGAGAGGGAGATCACAGGTCCCTCTTGATTCATCCTGATTACAAGGTTAGGTTAAGGTTAAGTGACACGGGCAAGCCATGCCTCTTCTCTTTCTCTGTCTCCTTTCTTTCTCTCCCCCTCTCCTCATTTAAAGGTGAGCCAGGACTCTTATTGGTTCAGCTTCTGCCTGAAGTTATGCGTGGCTATTGTCAAGAGTGAGGACCTTTTTATTTTTTACACACAGCTGCTTACTGCTAAATAGTGCCTTGTCCAGAAGGGGACAATCTGGGCCTCTAATTGCTGTCACTGAAGCCTAGATTCATTATGTGACTTTCCCATTAAAATGTGAGCATTAATTTGTATAATGAAATATCACCCTCTGCAGTGTGTTCATTAGCTCTGGCCCCACACTGTAGTGCCACAGTCGCACAATGTTAGCTACCTAGAAAACTGTGGTTAATTTTGCTAATGGATATTTTCCCACTCGCTGTTCAAGAGGAAATTAATACTGTAACATTAGCTCTTTAACTTTTGGAGAAATTTAAATTCACTTCATTCCTTTCAAGATGGTGTTAGGCGCTCATTAATCTCTGCGTTGCATTGCACATTGTTGCCTCGACCGGCTCGGTAAGCAACTCCATTGTGTCAGTCACTTTACATTAGACGAAGAAGAGCTCGCCTGTCATCTGTGAATTTCACCGCATTGTCACCAGAGCACAGAGAGGATCTTCAGCTGCTGCAGAAGTCATCTCGAGGATGTAATCAGGATGTCACCGTGGAGCTGCTCTGATTAGGTTATAGGGATGATTTAAAGGCAACATGTTGGGGATGCATCAAGCATTTTTTCCCTCGTGTGGAAGGCACGATGCTAAAACCGTGCTTAGATAGGCCCACGTCCAAGGATACATTCCAGCCCAAAAGACAACATCCTTACTAAACTTCCTTATTTTTGAGTAGGGGGCTCCAGATGAAGCCTTTCAGTTTATTGTACAGTATGTTCAAATATGAAAGAATGAATGTAAAATATACAGTCAATGAAATTGGATCAGCCTACTGGTGTGGTTTTCCAAATGAGTTAACACCAGGCCGGGGCTGAGGTCTTCACTTCCTCTGTGATGAAATATGGCCCTCATGGCTATTTTCACTGCTAAAGCAGACATAATTCAGCTCTCTAACCAGCGGATATCACATGCTTTCCAAAGCCATGTCCAGCTCGTGCAGTGTTCTGACACGGCTTATCTCACCTACCTGCACGTTTAACTCATGTCTAACAGCAAAGAGGAATGCCAGCTTTTTATTCAGGAAAGTCAATGTGATATGAACAGGTGTCGTTTTAAGTGATCCCTCTCAGATGGAAGGGATTTCCTTTTTTTAGAAAACAAAAATTTCAAAGGGACAAGAGGCAGGATGAAGAAATGAGACTCGCGAGTGATGCGACTGGTGCTGCGGATAACTGCAGCCACCAGCCAAGCCGGCACGGGAGCACAAACTGATGCTGTAATGTTGTTTACTACGCTGATAAAGTCTTTTTCTTCGTAGTTCTACTTTTTAGTGTCTTTTAGATGATCTGGATCGTTTGCTGACAGCAGGAGAATCCATAACTATCGCTTAAGCCTGGAATACACTGCGATATTTTCAATCGTTGCTCGCAGCCCCAACTCAAATTGTGCGAATCATTCGCAGAGTTCAAAAGTTCAAAAGTTGTGATGTCTGTCCTCATACTATACGAACCGTCGCTCGGATGCGATCTGACGACTGACACTGTACGTCCTCAAAGACACGTTGGGATCTCGAACAGTCCCGACATGCAACGCAATAAATACAGCTAGTCGTAGAAGAAGAAGAAGACGACAATAACAACAAAAACAACAGCAGCAGCAACAGTATGCTATCACCAAAAAAATGCACTGCCTTGACGATTTGCACTCTTCTTTGTGAAGAATTCGCCAAAAAGAAAAGGCGATGACGTCTTGTGTGGACGAGGAATTGGCTGAACAGACGTGGGCTGTACGGTCTGTCGGTTCTACAGCGAGAACTCCGTCCAAATGACGCGCCGGGTCGCCATGCTGCCTCTGGTTTACTTCCGTTTTTGTTTCACGTTTCTGAAATGTGAAAAACCGGGAAAGAGTTCTCAGCTGGTCGTGGCTCCGCTTCAACATGTAATTCACTCACGAGCCACCACCAAAATATCAAACAGGTTTGATTTTATGGTGACTCACGACTTCTGATCTTGAGCTCATGATGAGATGCCAGTTACCTCCCGTGACCCCCTAGTGAACTGTATGACGCACGATTTGGCCAAGAGTCGGCCCGATCGCCAAAATTATCGCACGACTGGAAAATCGGCTTAAAAACGAGCAAAATCGCACAGTGTATGCCAGGCTTTACAGTGATTGAATTCACCGCGACCATCTCCTTCTTGAACTTAAGCTGTCGGGGTCACGTATGCAGCATCAATGATGTCACATCCGCAGGACAGCACGTGGGAAATTCACCACCGAATTGCAGCGAATTATGCAGCACACAGCCTGTTCAAGGCAACGGAGAGAGACGTGGGTGGGCTCGTTCTTTTTGGTTTTTAACGCTTTATCACCCATTAGCATTAAAAACTGGACATGCATGTTTAATCTGTCACTATTCCTGCCACTAGTCGCTTTAAATTTTATTTCTGCCCGAAAATTACTCATACATTTTACCCATATAGTTTTCTGGATGTTTTTGTCAGGTAGAATCATACAATATACACCACTCACAAAAAGTTTGAGATGTTTTTTTTCTGTATGACGTCAGAATGAAGCTAAAATCCTCTCCAACCTCTGTAGGTGAGCTAAATCAGACTTTCTCTAAACTGTTCATTGTTCATTGGTTAGACATTTATTGCACATCATGCTGTTCTCCAAAAATAGTGTCTAATCTGTGACCTGACCTCTAAATGTTCTGGTTTCATGACGTCTTGTTTCTAAGCATCCTCTTCATTGTCGTCTTCATCGTCTGTCCACATTTAGATGCCATCAGAGCAAGACGATACCGAACACATGACAAGTTATTGAGACGTCATTTTTATGATGTGGTGTACCCACCATTGTTGTTAGCTTTTCTTTCAATAAATAGTTTGAGATGGAGGAATTATCACGTCATGATTCCAGTTAATGTCCAACATTCATCATATAAGGACAAGAAGGTCTGAACATTTACATTTTCCTTAAATTATAGCTGAAAGTTAAATATCCCTAGCTTTTTGTGAGTAGCGCAGTTTGTTCCATGCAGCGCCTGCTACGGTGTGTTTCTATTCGCTGTCAGGTTGCCAGTGTGCAAGACCCAGGGATGGATGGGGGTGGGGTTCTGAGATACAACCTAACAGAGAAGGGAATTGCACTGTAAGCTTTGTTTCTACATATTTTGACTTTCTTGTCTTCTAATTTTTTTACCACCTCGCTTTCTTATTGTTGAACTTTAAGGTGTTAAAAAATACCGATACTGAAGCAGCTCTTTTCTTAGACCATATTTCCATCCACCCATTGGCTCACGAAGTTCAGTGCAGGGTCACATGTGGCTGGAGTCTGTCCCAGCTTCTACCCGGACAGGCTACCAGTCCTTAACTGGGCAATGGCACATACAACTAAATAAATAACAAAAAAATAACTAAAATATTAAAATTCACTTTTAATAAAACAACTTTTAATAAAATCTTAATCTTGAGTAGCTGGTCCACAACACTCTCTGCCCCCCCCCCCCCCCCCCCCCCCCCCCCCCCCCCCTCCCAAAAAATAAAAATAAAAACAGCAGTAAAATACATTTTTGCATATTTATTTAAAGCACAACCTTTAACTACCTTAAAGATACTATCAACTGGTAATTAATCGAAGCCTGTACATTTCTGTCAGAATTACTCAGCTGAACTTCTAACCTTATTAATCCTATCCAGGTGATCCAGGTAAGCTGTGGGTAAGGATCTTAATGTCTCGGTCAATAATGCTTTGACCAGACAAATGTAGGTTACTTATTTCTTCCCTTGAAAATGTTCAGCTTAGCACATGCAGACGGGATCCTGTGCTTCATCAGCAAAAATACCCCCAATCCAAATTTCAGTGTTTCATAAATCATTCCAGTGACCTGAGAAATAAAAATACCAATTATCCTTATTTTCTCTGTTTTTATATCCTCAGGATTTGGGCTCTTGATCTACAAAGTAAAGACATAAAGAGCCGAATTCATTTTTAATGTAGGCTAGCATCCACTGATAATATAATATATATTATATATATATACATATATATAAATTAAAGTAAACTTTAACGAGTTAATTACGATTGAATAATTACGAGAATATTAGCGTGTAAATTTTTTTTTAACCTGTTTAATGGCAGTTTGCATTCGAAGCAAGGTGGAACCTTTGTCAGGGACGACTTTTTTGGTACACCCGGTTATACTGACGGACATGGCCAAACTCCACAACTTTGTTGCGATATTTGGAGTTTTCAGACCCTTTGACTACTTGTTTTGTCGAAAAAAACTAGCTATAGGTCTACAAAAAAGTTTTCTGGTGTAATTGGAGTTTTAGAAACAGGCATGAAAGATCATTAATTTAATCTTAAATTATCATTTTTTGTATTGCAAGTTTTCTGAAATTTGATGTTTAAATATGCAAAAGAGGTGTTACATAGCCAAAAATGCGCTAATTTGCAGACATTTTTAGGGGGAAAAATCTAAACAGGATTAAACCAGGTACAAAGTTTCTTTTGATTTTGTTCACATATTAAAGTAATAAGTTTTGTACGGAGGGCATTTCGGATATCTCTATAGATCATTTCACAATTTAGAATATACCGTCACCAACCAGAAAAAAACTCATTTTTTGGCATATTTTTGGGATGAAATGTTTTATAAATCAGGCTGTAAATGAGATATAAAAAATCCTTTGGTAAAAACTTTAAGAATACAGTCAGGAGCAAAAACGTAAAAGTTTGGTTTCTGTAAGTGCTCCTGTAGTGGAGATTTTTTACCTGGAACAAGAGAAAAAATGCATTTTGAGAAAACAGCCATTAACATTTTGAATTGTAAAATTCTCCACATTTTTATTCTATAACACTATTTACAGACATCAGATCCAATCAGATTCATGAGCTGGAAATATCAAGTTTGGTTGAGATGACATCGTTCAGGAAAAGAGACGTTTCTAACGAAACCTGACATGACGGGGTTCAGACGAGCACGGTGCTGCGCTCCGTTTCAAAACACCAACTTTAGCTGCATTTTAAAGAGATTTGGGTGCATCAGACAAAGTATCATGAAATAAACTCCTAAAATGTTTATTTTTGACGTTTTTTTTTTTTTTTTTTTTTTTTACATTTGTGACTAGTCTGAAAGAAAACATGTTGAAGGAGGGAAAAAAAAATCTCTAAATTGACAGGTTTTTTTTTTCTGTAGTGCCTCCCCTTAATTACAAAGCATCTAATTCATAATTTTATTTTTAAAAATTAAATCCCAACCCTAATACAAACTATTTCAATTATCATATTTAGTAATACCCCCCTAGGATTGAAAAAGTATTTTTATTTGTATTTCCATTCACTTCATCCTCATCACATTCATAAATGATCAGTGACGTCACATCAGACTGGTGTGCTGTAAAATCTTCACCTTTGCACAACCATCTTTGTGTTTTACAATCATGACGTCACTTCACACAGTTCAGGTTAGTTTTTCAGGTTTATATTTACCAAGTCACTAAACTCAATGCTCGCTCTCTCGTTTCACCAGTGGGTGTCCTTGGTGTGAGGTGTCCTCTGTGTAGCCTAACTGTGACTTTAACCTGGATGCTCAGTGGGCCGTTCGCAGCATGGAGAGGGCTGGAACCCTGGCTACTGTCCACGGTCCACCTCATTACTCTGATGGGAGGCTTAACCTCCCAGCAACAACCAATGGCAGGGCTGGCCCGGCTCCCCCGGTCCTGGTTGGTGAGACGTGTGGATAAACGGTATGGAGGTCGGGAGGGCTGGACGGTTGACTGGAAACTAAAACTAAAACTATTAGGCACCCCATCTCACGCATATCCCTATACTGTGGACAGGCCAGCTTTGTTTTTCCTTGAAAGTTATTGAGAGTTAGAGAGTGTGAAATTGCCCTCTGAGTGATGTCATCGGAGGACACTGAACCCTTGTTGTGTTAATTAGAGCTCAATGAAATGATGAGTTGGAAAAAAACAGAATAACAATGGCCTTAAGCCTAAATGAGGGACACAGTTAGGAAGCAAATATTCCTACTCGTGAAAAGCTTTCTCAATTTGGATTTATGTCAATTTGAAGAAAATGTGTTCCAATCCAACGGCTGATAAGACTGCACTGAGGATTAGAGTTTGTGTACTGAACAAGATTATCTTTAAGGTGACAATAGCGGTTTGTGTAACTGTTGAGCTGGGATCACTGGCTTTAAATGATACTGCTTCATTTCAGGACATTGCATATGATTTTGAATTTGAAAAAGAAGTTATTTATAGTCTCTTTGTTTCTTTCTTTCTCCAAAATTCTCATTTACGAATCAAGCGATTGATTTATCTGCATCATATTCATCATATCACGACAAGACTGATTCCAATATGTGATTAGGCCAGTATTTAGAAACCAATATGTCAGCCTAACCCCAGAAGACACGAAGCACGAGCGGTGAAGTCTTTTATTTTGGCTGCAGGGGACGTGACGGTAGAGACTGACCTGTGTGTATCCGCAGATGGACTTTGAGATGATGGGAGGTGCGGAAGGACTTGCCGCAGTAGGGACAATCCTTGGAAGATGAACCTAGACATCGCTCACGAACCTGGGACGGAGGCGGCTGAATGCTCCCCGCGGCCTTCCCCAAGTCCTCCCCAACATCTGGAGACAGCACAAGCAGAGCAGAGACAAATGGAAAGCATGTTGAGTGCCACTTCAAACCAGCCCTCCACACATCTGAGCACAACACTTTTTTTCCCCCTCGCCCGCTGTCTCTCTCATCGTCCCTCCTTTCCTGCGCTCAATGTGCAAACTCAGTACAAAGTGAAATGCATCAAATGGGTTCATGGGCCGAGCTATTTTCTTCACTGACAGAACGCTGACAGTTCATAAGCTTTTCAGATTTTGCAGGAGCACTGTGGCTGTGAGACACAACCCCCGTTAACTCAAGCGCACACACCCTCAACACCACCGCCGCCTGTTTTTGCTTTTTTTATCCCCGCTATAATCACCGCTCCTATTAAGCATATGCTGGATCACAGAGAAAATTAACAATGGAAAACAAGACAGACAGAAAGCAAGAAGAAAAGAGAGAGAGCGAGCGATTGGGCTTTGTCAGCATCGCAGGATATCCTTGCATCTCTTCCTGCGACCTGATTTTGACAGGTAGCTGTCGGAGATATGATAGGGTGATAACAGTTTTGACCCAGCCCTCCGCCACTTCCTCCGCATGCCAAAAAACGATGATGCACAGTTTAGTGCAACAGCAGTCTGTTATCAACACAATCACCCTCTGAATATGAATCTAAAGATGAGTGACGACAACCTGGGAATGTGTTGACAGCAGCATAATCTGAGGTGAGAGTGTCACCGTCAGATTGCTCACGCTGGCCTTGTTGTACTGATGCTTAAGAGCCTGTGATGTGCAGCATTTAAAAAGCTCACAAGCAGTTAAGTTGAAATAGAAAAAAAAAACAAACACAAAAACAAAAAATGAACGTACAACAGATACATGACTTGTATTTTGAAGCTGTAAAATTAGAAATATGCGAACGAGTTCCAGTAGGTTTTGATGAGCGTCACTGTGCAGGAGGTTCAACATCTACCCACACAGCACAGAACTGTCACGAGAGATTTACAGATTCTACAGCAAAGTATTATTTCTTTAATTGTGGTTTTCTCTCTCGCTCTTCCTTTATCTTTCTTTTTTTTTCTTTATTTGTGGGACGGCTGCATTTCTCCAAGGCTTCAGCAGTGATATTACTGAACGCTGTGCAACAGGAATGCTGAACTTGCTTTGCATGACCCACTGAGTGCACATATATTAAAAAATAGTATTTATTTTCCAATCAAGCCCATGATTTGACATGTGCACGGGAAGAAAGGGACAAAGCCCGAAAGAAAGACATGAAAATTGAGCAATCCACTTAGGCAACTGTGGTGCACAATTTAGGTTTTTTTTTTTAGATGCCAAATCTTTTGTATGGCTCCCCACCCCGGTCCCCTCTCGTGTGTTGCCGAGTTAAATAAGGTTTAGAGAATGGAAAGACCCAAGTCAGCAAGTCCTCTTCAACACTGACACTAAACACACAACTGCATCCAGCAACGCTGCTATCAGTCTGAAGGCTATTCATCACAACTGCAACTGAAAGGCAACCTAAATGTAAATGTGACAATACACAGACACTAAATACCAGCTGCCTCTACTTATACAGCTGCGTGGTTTCATTCTGCTGGCTACTATAGCAGGAAGACGGGGGAGGGCGAGGGGGGGTTAAAAGTAGAAGATGAACTGTGGATCTTGGTTTAAATCTTCCAGTCAGGGGGTTGTCTGCAGGAGAAACTGGGACAGAGGGCTGGTGGTCCAAGTTTAATTACGGCAACTAGAATTTTCTGGTTGTTAAAACGAAGAACTAAAGCAAAATAAAATGAAAAAATGGCGACAATTACGCCTAAATTTACAAACAATACAAAATCAAGTGTACCCAGTCTATCGTTTTTAATCTCTGTATATGCAGTCGTCCTAAAAATTATTCATACCCTCTAATTATGTAAAAGGCTACATTCACAATAATAATTCAAATGACAAGAAAGTAAAGAAACTAATAATAAATAAAAAATTGCAAAATTACATTTTAGTGAAATAAATTATTGCTTTAGAATTATGGTTGGAAAGTAATAATCTAAAAAAATAAAATAAACAAGGAAGTTGTCACATTAGAGAACCTGTCAGTGGACCAACATTTCTGTCAGCAGGTGCAGACATCTGATTGGACGTTACAGAAAACACCCGATTGTCTCAAAGTGTTGCTCAACAACATTTTAGCTTCGGAGCCCTGTCATCATGCTTGTTTACTTGTTTATTTTTTGTGTGTTTGTTTTGAATATTTCTTTCAAACCACAATTCAAAATCAATGTCATGATTTTCATAGAATTTTTATTTCTTTTTACTTTTGTCAATTTCATCTTATTTCACTGACAGATGATTTATTTTCCTTCTTTATTTGGATGGTATGAATAATTTTGAGGACGACTGTAAATGCATTTCAGATATTCCCTTTAAATAGGAAATAATTAAATAAATAATTAAAAAAAAAAAAAAACAATTCCCCCAGTACTTGGTCCAGGACTGCACCATACTGTCGCCATAGTCGTCTGCTCATAAACATATTTTGAGTGGTCTACTGTACAGATCCCTTTTTGGCAAAGATTCCCAGCATCATGTAACAGACACTGGCCCACCTGCCCACCCCAGATGGGGCTAAAATTAAAAAATCCAAAACACAGATTAGAAGCAGGACAAACACTAGACACACACAAACATCTCTCTCTCTCTCTCTCTCTCTCTCTCTCTCTCCCAACACACAGACAGACATGTCCTTGTGTGTCAGGGTTAATAGTGCTCCTGTAAGAGGAAGACTCACTACTGAGAGGATGAGAGTGTGCTCTCCTGGCATATAACAGCCCTTCAATAATAAATGGGCTTCACACGTTACCGGGCACGAACACACACATGGTACACAACGTTGGGAAAAGCAAAACACAACTTTGGGTGTGCTCTCTTTGCTCTTCTCGTAAGTGTGTAACTATGACTGTAGGCACGCGTGCACGTGGCAGCGACGTGCACGTCATTCCTGGGCAGTGGCTGAGCGTCCAGCATGCATGTCTTTAATCAGTCGACTGATCCGTAGCTTTAATGCGGCTGTTCCAATTACTGTAAAAGTCATCCTGCTCCATATAACCACAAATATTGACACTTTATTGCACAACACATTTATGACATTTTGAAGGTCACATTGTATATTAGGCATCAGCGTCCACACAGGGGGTGTGTGTGATGTCTTGAATCGCCTGTTGACACTCAGCTGTAACTATCCTCTGAGTATTGATCTCCACTCTCCGTCTGCTCTTTATTTTATGCAAAGATTTGTTGTTGGAGACACAACATTAAAGTGATTGTCACAGGTGAGTCTTTGGCTTTTTTATGTCCAGGCTGGTAAAGGCCAGCTGCTTTTACTCCAAGATTTAAAAAGACTGGAGTGCATCACTCTCATCTCCTTTTCTTCGGAGAACTGCTGGATATTTGGGTTGAAAACGAGGAAAAAAAGTGGCATAAATCTTGGATTTGCCCCTGAAATATTCATTCATCTATTTATTTATTTAATCATTTATCTATTTATTAGTTTATTAATAAGTTTATCTATCCATTCATTCATTTATTATTCTATTAGTTAATTAAAAAAATTCTCTATTCATTTATCTGTTGTTTATTCATTCATTCATTTATGACTGAAATTAAATCAGGTAATAAAAAGAGAGAAAAAGAAAAGAAAACTAACGTTTTTAGGTTGCCTGTGTGTGACACAGTCTAGATATCTCATGTTTGGTATTATAAAAGATAAGTTTCCACATCTTATTCCTCTTGCGCTTCTAAATTCTTTGTAAATGTCAAAGGTTCCTGCTGTGTTGCCATGTTTTATTTCCACGAGCCTCAATTTTTAGCATTGATCCCCACAAACGATCAGCGTTCGCATCAAAACTACAGCCGCTAAAGGATAGCTTTTAATAAAATATTGAATCCACTTTTACTTTTGCCGAACTCTCCCATCCAGCTGGAGCATTCAAACGTTTTTTCTGTATTGTCTTTGAGCCCGTCGCCTGCCTCTACCCCAGGAAAAAACATGACAAACGCACAACTGTGAATGTGCTGCTACAAGAGTATCACAGAGGGGGAAAAAAAGAAAAATACATGTATAATTCAGTTGTATCTGATCTGAGACCAGCTCCTCTCCCCTCTGCCTTTACTGGTGTCACGGCAGCGTAATGGAACATGCCAGAACAAAGGCTCTGAGATCAGATTGGAGCAGAGTTGAGCAGGCCATCTGGGAGGCAGGCTGAGTATCAGTCACTCTGCCTGCTGTCTGCTGCACTCACACTCATGTACGCACACTTCCCCTCTGACTAACTGTGTGCTAGAGTGCAAATGCGTGTGTGTGTGTGTGTGTGTGTGTGTGTGTGACACCTCACTCCCTTCTGACTGCACGTCACCAGAATCTTGCAACAACCAGTGCATCGCCATCGTGGGGATACACCACCTAGGCAGCCTCAACAACTGTGACAAATCTACAAATTGATATGGATCTTCATGTGTGCACGTGTGTCAGTCTTCTGGTGGGCACCCGTGGGAGCGCGCACACTGCCTGGCGACCACACCCAGCTCCCATTAATGGAGGACAAGAAAAAAAGGAAAGAAAGGAGGAAAATCATCATTGTCAACAACAAAAATAAGCAGCAAAGCGACTGTGTGCATCTCTGGTGCCAGGGGTTTTCGGGCTGGCGGGGGCCACGGGTGGAGGGGTGGGGGTGGGGGGGGGGGGTGCCAGTTCGTTAATGGTGCTCTTTCAATCACACTTTGCACTCTAAACGCTCTGTGGTTTTGATTAGTATGATATCACTTTCAGGAAATAAAACTAGGGGGTAAAAAGCACATCAGTCATAAAAACACAAGATGTTTTGCTTTTTGCTCGGCCATTATTCTAATGTGTCACGTGACTCCTGTCGAAGCCCATCGCCTCTCCCTGTAGCCAAATAACTGATTGGGGAGAGGACGATTGTGTGTGTGTGTGTGTGTTAGCGGGGGCTGGAGGGGTATGTCGGGGGGTGGCGGAAACAGTTTGAAAAGGGGAAAGATATTAAGAGAGATTGGGTGAGAGGGAGGGAGGTGGGGGGGGGGGGGGAAGAGTAAAACGTGATGACATCATTTGAAAGGCATTAGGCTTTTAAAAATGCGCCCGGGGGGACTTGATTTCCTTACACCAGAGCAACACAACACCATCCGGCCTGATGCTTGCTCTCTCTCTCTCTCTCTCTCTCTCTCTCCTCTCTCTCTCACACACACACTCCCTGCACCCCCTTCCCTTCATTCTTTTTTTGATTTGGACCGTTGCCATCTTTGTGAGCGTCTGGTTCATGCGAGTTAATCAATTTGAGGTTTAGTTACACTGCTGATGCTAGCATTCCAGCCACTGCTAGAACGTAATCTGAACTTGCAGAATTTATTAACCAAACACCAATTATCATTAAACACCACTGCATTATCCCCCTCCTTTTACTACCTGACAACGACTACTAAATGAAATTTTAGATTAAAGTTATTTGGCCTGTGATTTATGGGCTTCCAGAAAGTCCCAATGCTAGGCTCTCTTAATGTGCAGATACTTTGTTTTATTTATTTATTTATTTTATTTTATTTTCTCTATGGGAATACACCAGGGATTACAGAAGTCTCTGAGGTATTACAACAACCGGGTCTCCTCCAAAAAGAACGAGGAGAAGGAGGAGGAGGGGGTGCAAAAAAGAGCATTTGTGCTCCGTTTTTTTTTTTTTCTAAGCTCAGACTTGTTTTAGTGCTGACCCTGCAGAGAAGCGGAAATTAGACCAAAGACCAACTTAAATGTGGGAGCCAAAAAAATTAAGTGAAGTAAAAATAAAAACTAAAGATAAATGCAAGTTTTTGTTTACCGCTGCAATGTTTGTGAGATTAAAACAGCAGCAGAATGTGTTACATATAAGGCGGTGGGGTAAACAGGGGCACCAGATGTTCTTTGATGTTAATAATGGCATTTATTATTAATATTAATTAGACCGCATTCAGCAATACATTTGGGCCATTTCCAAGTCAATTAAGCAAAATGGCATTCGGGAGATGTTGAAACGACATTTTAAGGCAGGTGTTCAGCGGTCCCCTAATAAAACATTTTTTTCAGCTCCTGAAAAACAACCCATTTTGAGGCAGATTTTATTTATTTTCTCTTTGTTTACTCTTCCACAGTGTTTCTCTCTTCTCTTGTGAATGTTGCAGTTGCAACTGTATCTCAAAAACAACATATTGAGGATCGGTTCTAGATTTAGAATGCATTATCTAATTAAAATATACAGTATTTGGTAATTTTGATAATGCACACATGTTAACACCCAAATGCAGCAACAAAGACGGAGCAGTGGAGAACGGGGTTAATCCGCATATGAAGCCACCGTTACCACCATCCTGATGAGTGTATAAAGAAGAATCCTTTGAGGTTTTGTGGGTTATTATGACACAACCCAAAATTTTTTACTTTTTTCAATCGGTTGGGTGAAGCAAACTAGGGCTGGGCAACACGGACCAAATGTCATTTCACAATATGATTATTTTAGATGACAATATACGATATATACCGATATTTTTACCCTGATTTGTCTGAAAGTTTCATTTCATATCAAACACCTGTTTTTCGTGATAAAACATGTTTATCGTAAAGGTATCGCTCCACTGCAGTGATGGAATTGACAAAACACTGGTTAGAAATGTTCATTAAATTGAAGTGATTAAAGATAGTTGGCTGATTTTTAATGATTTCTTTGTAAAATTCTTGGGGAGGATTGTCTTCCAGACAGTTTAAATCATAGGGGTGGAAAAAAATGTTGATACACTATAATATCGCAATATTTTCATATGCCGATACCACATCTATATTTAAAAACGCGGTATTGATCTATTTTATTGATAAAATCTCATGAGATATCATTATTTTGTTATAAAATCTTATGAGATTTCACGAAACACCACGAGATTTCATCGTTCGGTTACAAAATCTCATGGTATTTTGTGAAATTTAATGAGATTTTGTAACCAAACGATGATATCTCGCGAGATTTCATTAGTAAAATAGATCGATACCATGTTTTTAAATATAGATATGGCATCAGCATATGAAAATATTGTGATATTTCAGTGTATCGATATTTTTTCTAACCCCATTAAAATAACCAGGTGACCGCTTTGTAGTCAGTCAAGGTGCAGCTGGGTCATTGCGAAAAAATATGGCCAAAAAATTTGCACAACTAATACCACTATGTAACGATATGTGTAAATATCATATTGACTATGATATCAGTATATTGCACGACCCTAAAGCAAACTAACACACCTCGACCGGGACCAGGTTTGTAGTTTGGTCATCACCGGTAGATACAGATTCTACCAAATCTAGTTAGACAAGAGAAGCCGGGGGGTTAGGGGTTAGGGGGGGGGGGGGGTTCTGTCTTTATAATCAAAAAAATACTTGGCTATAAGGATAAAAAAGCTCTCTTCAGTCTAATCTAGACCTCTGAATCCGGTCCTGCCACACCTCTCAGATTGTGTGTTTATGCCGGTGTGTGTGCGCTCAGCCCTGCTTTTGGCAGCAGGCCCTCTTTTTTTTCAAAGCTGGTGGAGGCAGCAGCCTTACAATGGTACATTAACAATCTGTGCGTTCATTTATCAGTGTGTGCGATTTGGACTCTACGTTCATGGCGCACTGCACTTTTCATGGCTGAAAATTAATGAACAAGCCTCCCCTCGCAACAAACATGCACCTGTGCTGCAGAGATGCTAATCACAAACATTTATATTTATTAGTGAACACCCGCACGAAGACTGGAGTTGCAGAGGAGAAAAAGAAGAGAGAGGATGAGCAGGGGGGGGCTGAGGGATGAGAGATAGTTCTTTTAATGTGGGTAATGAAAGGTAGTGTTTGGGATTATGTTACAGTGGTTAATCCACACTATTTCTTTAAAAACAAACATTAACAGAGCTCAGTTTTTCAGAAAATATCAATTTCTCAACAAAAACCTGGAAAAATCATCAAGTTTTTTCTTTTTTTCTGTTAAAAGGATATTTTTTTCCTTGCCCACTTTTTTTCCCCTCTATTCCTCTCCACCCCTACCCCCCCTCTCTCCTCCACCACCCCCCAAACTGACAGAAGGTGGCTCTCTCCCTCAGTAAAGGCTATGCCTCTGCCCAGCTAGGAGAAGAGGAATGGTGCCATAAGTTTCTCCCTGGCACTGGCCCACCTTTGTTTCCCCCCTACTCAAGTCTGTTTCAGGCTTCAAAGAGCATTGGAAAAAGACACACACACACACACACTTGCAGTCACACATCCAAGCACACAAAAACGTCTGAGGGAGCACTGATGTCTTACTAACTTTATCATTCTAGCAGGGTGATCATAGCCCCGTCGAGAGGCTGTGGATGATGCTTAAGGGTCTATGAGAGTGTGAGCCCTTGTGTGTATTTGTGTGTGTGTTTGTTGGGGGTGTCCACCACTGTTTGCATGTATGCATGAGAGAACAAAAAAGGCAGATGGGAACAGAAGTAGGTGTCTTTTAGGACACGAAGACAAAAGCAATTACTAATGTGTTTGTCTGTGTGTTGGTATATACACACACTTGCCAACGTTGGTGTGTGTGTTTGTGTGTAATGCTATAATAATCAGGGTGTATATTCATCATGTCCCCTCTCAGTCTGTGTTGGCAGGAAGTGGTGTGGTTACCATTAGTGAAGGATGACTAGGTTGCTGCCTCACCAGGATACTGCTGGATCTTATTGATAGAGAAATGCAATGTAAGGAAGGGAAGAGAGAGACAAGTATGGAGGACAAGAAAAGTTGTGAAATCCGGGCAAGATAGACACTGTGGAGTAGACTGATTGATTGATATGTGGAAGAAGAGAAAAATGGATAGTATAGGAGCAAGAAACTGTAAGGAAAAACAGAATAATTGGACATGAAATAGAAAATAAGGAATAAAATAAGGTAACAAAGTAGAGCAGATGTACATAAAGTATTGTGTGAAAAAGTGTTTGCCCACTTCCTGATTTCCTTTTTTTCACGTTTGTCACACTTATATGTTTCAGATCACCAAACAAATTTAAATATTAGACAAAGATAACACAGGTAAACAAAATGCAGTTTTTAAATGAAGATTTTTATTAGTAAGGGGGTAAAAAAATCCATCCAAACCTACATGGTCCTATGTGAAAAAGTGCTTGCCTCTCCTGTTAAAACATAAGTTCACTTTGGTTTATCACATCTTTGGAAAGCTGAGTTCAATTTCTCCAGCCAAACCCAGACCTGATTACTGCCGCACCTGTTCTCAATCAAGAAATCTCTTAAATAGGACCTGCCTGACACAGTTAAGTAGACCAAAAGATCCTCAAAAGCTAGACATCATGCCGCGATCCAAAGAAATTCAGGAAAAATGAGAAACAAAGTCATTGAGATCTATCAGTCTGGAAAAGGTTCCAAAGCCATTTCTAAAGCTTTGGGACTCCAGAGAACCACAGTGAGAGCCATAATCCACAAATGGTGAAAACATGGAACAGTGGTGAAAATTCCCAGGAGTGGCCGGCCGACCAAAATTACCCCAAGAGCACAGCGACGACTCATCCAAGAGGTCACAAAAGACCCCAGAACATCATCCAAAGAACTGCAGGTCTCACTTGCGTCAATTAAGGTCAGTGTTTGTGACTCCACCATCAGAAAGAGACTGGGAAAAAATGGCTGCATGGCAGAGTTCCAAGACCAAAACCACTGCTGAGCAAAAAGAACATAAAGGCTCGTCTCAGTTTTGCCAGAAAGCATCTTGATGATCCCCAAGACTTTTGGGGAAATACTTTGTGGACTGAAGAGACAAAAGTTGAACTTTTTGGAAGGTGTAGGTCCCATTACATCTGGCATAAAAGTAACACAGCATTTCAAAAAAAGGAACATCATAGCAACAGTAAAATATGGTGGTGGTAGTGTGATGGTCTGGGGCTGTTTTGCTGCTTTAGGACCTGGAAGACTTGCTGTGGTAAATGGAACCATGAATTCTGCTTCCACCAAAAAATCCTGAAGGAGAATGTCCGGCCATCTGTTGGTGACCTCAAGCTGAAGCGCACTTGGGTTCTGCAGCAGGACAATGATCCAAAACACACCAGCAAGTCCACCTCTGAATGGCTTAAGAACAACAAAATGAAGACTTTGGAGTGGCCTAATCAAAGTCCCCACCTGAATCCCATTGAGATGCTGTGGCATGACCTTAAAAAGGCGGTTCATGCTGGAAAACCCTCCAATGTGGCTAAATTACAACAATTCTGCAAAGATGAGTGGAACAAAATTCCTCCACAGCGCTGTAGAAGACTCATTACCAGTTATCACAAACGCTTGATTGCAGTTGTTGCTGCTAAGGGTGGAACAACCAGTTATTAGGTTTAGGGGAAGATCACTTTTTCACACAGGGCCATGGAGGTTTGGATTTTTTTCCCTTCTTAGAAATAAAAATCTTCATTTAAAAACTGCATTTTGTGTTTGCTTGTGTTATCTTTGTCTAATATTTAGATTTGTTTGATGATCTGAAACATATGAGTGTGACAAACTTGCAAAAAAAAAAAAAGAAATCAGGAAGGGGGCAGACACTTTTTCACACAACTGTAGATAGCAACCTTGATATGACAACTTCCCCAGTTCCACTGTCTCTTTAACACTGAATGACGCAGAATTCCTCCCTAAGCCACCTTTGATTTCCTATTCATTCCTGAGCATGCTAAATCAACAGCAAGCACAATAGGCCAATCATCAAACTCCGCTGCAGTACCACCACTTTTATCCCACCCTCAATCCATCTGGCACTGGTCAGACTCTATACTGTACATGGCATCAATGCTCTGCACACCACAGCCATTAGTGGTGATATTCTCCATCAATGAAAATGAATCAATTAAGCCTCATTAAGGATGCATATAAAGCTGGAGTAATTATCTGGTGAGGAATGTAGCTGCCGTGATCGATAGCTTGGGAGCATAAATGCGAACTTAAAGACATATATTACCACAAAGGAAGAACACTTTTAACAAGGTCTCTTTGGGAGGGGTCTGTGATGGGTAAACTTGCGTCATGTCATGCATGCATGGGGTGGGTGTGTTTGTGTGTAAGTCAGACAGGCTGTAGCCTGGTACGCCAGTAAATCCTGAGACCAAGGACGTGTCCTGTTTTCCTCTTCTATGAGCTTGTCCAGTGTCTCAGAAAATGAAATAAAAAGATTTATACTGTGGCTGCAAACCCCCCATACGAGTATGTATGGCCCAATCTTCACACTCACCAGCCTGCAGTGTTTGAAGCATGCCCCTGATAAGTGTGGGGGAACAGGGCCATTCCACTCTTAGCTCTGATGCAAATCTGTATGAAACTCTTTATGTAAGTCTGCATATATGTAGACCTTCCTGAGGGACTGAAGCAGTAGTTTAAAGTAACATATAAACTGTGAATGTGCATAAGACAAGCATGCAGAATGTAAAAAAGGAAACGTGAGGAAGTTTACATGCAATGGAAAGCATCTGGCTTCTCTTTGTGTGTTTATTTATTGTATAATTTTAGGCCCAATCCCAGTGTTTCCCCTACTTATGACCGGTACACCCTCGAATTGAAGACACAGGGGTAGGGCTGTGTAATCTTCCCTGGAAGGTGGGACACCAGCATCATTTATGTTCGGGCATGTAAGCGACTGCTTAGTGACGTTTGTACATACGTGTCACCATAACAACACACCCAGTAGCAACATGGAGGTAACGGTTCCAGTAGCTGTTTTTATTGTTCATCATGCTTCGGTTGATAAATAAACAACCACATAGAGAAGAAGTCGCCATGATGACTGTTGTCTCTTGTGAACTGAAGCTTGCAAAGGCTTCCGTATATTAGCCTAGTTAGCATGGCTAGCCAGGCTAACGTTATGAAATAATGTGTAATCTGAACATACAGCCATAGAAAAGATGAAGAGACCACCCTTGTCATAAAAAATACTGGTTATGCATTCGAGTACCATGTGGTGTGAATCATGTGACTAAAAGAGACAGAAAAGGAAATCTAGAATACGTAAAAGCTGTTGTAATAATAGCTGTTGATGTAGAACTTAATCAAAATCACATATCAAGTAAAGCATGGAAAATGGCTGATATCAGTTCTTAAACTAAACTCTTATAAGCTATTTTTTGTTTGTTTGTTTTCGTCATATTTGTCCAGACAAATGTACTTTTAGTAGTACCAGGCATTAAAATGACCAAAAAATATGAGAAAAAAATGGTGGTGCCTTCATTTTTTCCATGGCTGTATGTACATTTGTGAGTTTTCTTCCCGTCGCTCTCAGGAGGTTGCCAGTGTGTTTTGATTCAGTATGCAAATGATGACGTAAAACTGGGGAATTTTCTTTGGCCCTTCCTCGGTGAGTCAGCATTTGAAAACCCTCACTCTGAAAAGCTTCATACCCCCTACCCCTCATTATGTCCACTACCCCTAGCAATTGGAACACCACTACCGTCACGGGAACACTCAAAATTTAGGGATAGTGCTAAAAATAGGGCTCGGGCGGGTATTGGAAGGGGCCCTTAGACTCCTGGGTTGCACAGTGATATGGTGGTTGTCACCATTGCCTCACAGCAAGGAGGCTCCTGGTTTGAACCATGTTGGGTTTTAAGGCCCAATTATGCTCCCTTGCGTACGTAAATAATGACATCCATTTCAAACGTTGTCATGTGTCGCTGCCCTCCTGCTTCTCCGTATGTTTTACGTTGCCATGGTTGCTGAGCCAGTTCATCCACTAGTGGGCAGTGCTGAGTTCAGAGTTCACTTCTGCAGCCTGACATTAGTTTCAGACTCCAGTTGGTGGCGATAATGCTCCCATATAAAGTTGTTTACAACCACCAAACACGCCCGACACACTCAGCCGTCCAGCTGTTGTCTTCTCCTTCTTCTTCCCTACTGTACCTCTTCTCTGGTTTTTCCTTTCGCTCGTCACATGTCAGAGATACAGCATAACACTGATCCAGCGGTTTTCACTGGTACTGCTCTGTCTTCTGCATCAAGTGATGGCTCCACAAGCCCTCTAAAAGCCGAACAGATAACATGCGTAACCGATGCAGGAGACAGACGAACCTGTCCGTCCGTCTGCGTATCTGTGTTCTGCCTCCAGGGCCTTTAGACCCTTCAGGATTTTCAGGTGTTTTTTTGTGACTGACACAACCAAACATGGCTGATTTTGTAGTAATTTTTGTAAAAAGTTGCAGCCAGTTGTAACATGTTTCAGTGTTATTTCCTAGAAAATCACCTGAAATTTATTTCAAATATAATTAACTCTTTTCCAACAATCTTGAATTGAAATCAGTGCAGTGGCAGAGTATTTCACTATTTGTCAGAGTGGTGTTGAAGGATAACTTTTTTTCCAACCTGGACCTTATTTATAGGAGTATATATGTGCATTTACTCACTGGTAAAATGTTTGCATCACTTTGAGTCCTTTGGAAGATAATACGTTGAGTCGCCCTTCAGTGTACATCCAGTATAATGGCAGTCACTATACAGAATAAGGCATTATCTGCAGCAAAACTCCTTGATTTTTGCCAATACTTTCAGTGGAATGAATGAACGAAGGAGTACTATTGTCCTGTGAGTCCAGATTTAGCTTTCTGTTAGTTATCAGGGTGTTCTATACACTTTTCGGGGCCATGCATTCACATTGCATGCTTCTATAGTACAGCTGAGAAGAGCAGCTCATGACCCAGACAACAACAAAAACACAATTTGCAAAGCTCTGAACTCACAGGACAATAGTACTCATTCATTCGTTCATTCTTCTTAAAGACACACAACGGAACTTTCAGCAGTTTTCTCAGTGACGCGCCCCCTATCGGCGGCTAAACTAGCATCCATCTTGTTCGTACCTGTACTGTAAGCTCACTCCAGCCAGTAAAAGACAGTCTTATCTTGACTCTTGTTTTGTCCCTTCCTCTGTTTCTTTTCCTCTCTTCCTCCGGTGATGTTTCCTTGCGTTTCTTTACCGAATTCGACATGATGCGCATTCAAAACACCCGCGATGTTGATCCCTGGTTTACATCCGGTTGCTAGTGAGTGACGCGGTGCTGCAACCAATAGTTGGCTGCAACGTCACGGTCGCGTCCCGGATGGGAATCTTACATAGTGCTGTTTCTGAGCCCCGGGACGCCTCTGGGCACTGACAGCTCGAAAATGCGCATAATGAATGTTGGTATGACATCAAAACGAGTCAGAAACACAGATTTTTAAGGTCTAAAAGTTACGTTGTGTGTCTTTAAAGCGTTGATGAAATCAAGGTTTTACTGCAGACAATGTCTGATAGAGAGGCTTCCACATCTCCGCCATTTTACTGGAGGAACACCGAAGGGCAACTCAATGCAATGTCTTCCCAAGGAGTCAAAGTGTTACAGAAACTTTACCGTTGAGTAAATGCACGTTCGTATATACTTGAAATAAGGTCCAGGTTGAAAAAAAAGAAAGTTATCTTTTAAAGCTTATTGTTCAACATGCAGCAACGTACGTAGCTCAGTCCAGGCTTTGAACCTGCTTTGAGAAGCTGCTTCCTGAACACTGAGGTGCTGTGCATGTTCCTGTGCAGTGATGTCAGACAGAAGATGCGACACATTCTTTCACACAAGTCAATACTAATAATCAGAAACTCAGAAGTCAAGTTGATGATGTAGGCCTGTATTATGGAGGAGAGCTTTGATTTCTACAAGTTGTGGTGATGGGATGAAATTGCGAGGATTTGTTGAATTAGTGATGATGAATGGCTGAATTTTCTTCTTTTGTTCTACTCTGTTCATTATTGGCCTGTTTTGCTCTGTTCTATCCAACACTGTGTGCTTTGGTGATGATTGCCATAAGGAGTCCAGGGGTCTGCCCTCTCAAGGACAATAAAGTTTGAAGTCTACAAGATTTGATTTGAACATTGCAAATACGTGGAGAGACTTGCCTCTGTGTGCTGTTTGCATGTTTAGTCTGGATCCTTTCTCCTAGTTGATTCACCTGTGACCTGGTGACCTGTCCAGGTTGTACCCACCTGGAATATACTCCATGACCCTGAATAGGAATTGTGCATATCTAGGAAAGGGATGGATGTCAAAGTGTTTGCATTTTAGATCAAATGCCTGAATAGAATTTATTATACTGTATTCATGGATTTCTTGTCATCTTAAAACAGTGATCAAGCCTGGGCGTGTCGACTGGGCTTAGGCAGACATACTCGTACGGACATGAGACAACGGCCACCAGAGACAACAATGCGCTCTGAGAATATGCGAGACAAAGTAAGCCTCAGTTTTTAGCAAATACAGGGGGGAAGGTTTGAATGCTAGAGGTCCTCACTCACCAGCTACCCACATACAAAACACACACACATTTGCATGCACAAAGTAACATGCACACACACAGACAATCCCATGCATAACGCCTATTAAAGAGCACGCTCTGTCCCAGTCGCATAATTTTAATTTGTTATGAAGGTCATTGACAGCAAGTAATAATCACCATTGGGGATCTAACAATTTGCCATTTCGGAACATTGAGGCACTGATGATTCAACTATTAATAGACTGAAGCCGCCCAACCCACCCTCACCCTCCTGCCCACATCCCTTGTCCTCTTAAATGACTTAAATCTAGTTATTTTTTAACGCATACACATGTGCAGCATGAAAAAGCCCGGGTGACTCTGATTTCTCTTTTGATTTCTTTGGGGGGGGATTTATCACATTTGTAAGCGAGTATATAGGAAGTCTAAAAGAAATCTGCACAGAGGTAAGAAACTTACACTGAAAAGAATTTTTAGAAGACAATCCTTAAATCCCCCCTTTACATCTCTCTTTATGCTTTTACAAAGATGAGGGGTGCTGCCTGTTCTGAGCTGATGAATTGTTAAGCATTTTCCTCCCTTTTAGAAACAAAAATGTAGGGAAACACAATGACAAGTTTTATTATAGACCAACTCATTTATTCACTGCACTAGCATCACCCAAGCCATTCAGACATATGTGTCTGGCATTTGTCGGCAAACAAATAAGTCCAAGCTTAAGCTATTTTTATCAAGTGAGAGAGCGTTTGTTCTTGTTAAGTGATCATCAGTGTTTGGGGCGAATAGAATGGGAGCTGGAATCCTTTATCTTTCAGAGGCTCAACAACTCAAGACTAATTACAAATTAATCTGGATCGGGATATCTGCAATGAGAGGGCCCCAATAAGAACTTGTAGTGAGCTAGAGGAACTAGTTGTTATATATTTGTAGGGGAGCTCAACACATGAAGTAGCAGACAGGCCAGAGATGGAAGCGGCCAAAACCCAAAAGACAGAGTAGCACATAATTGCCTGCTTTTCTATATCCAAGCAGTCATATCAAGGCTGAGGATTGTGGATATTAATAATTGATCATTAGCTTGATAGTGCAGGGCGTGCTAAAGTTTTTAGTGGTGAAAGTTTGGTGTGGCTGTTTCAGGTTTCTCCTCTGGGCGTCGAGCACTTCTGCTGTACTTGTGGAGAAAGTCAAGTGGTGTTTTTGATCAACTGGCTCTAGAAAAAGACTCAAGTCCGAAATATTTTTACATGTTTTTAACACCATGCGGTTTTCAATCTCATCTTTTTATTTAAAAGGATAAGGGACATAAAAATCCACATGATGCACCAGATGCATAGGGTTGGGTATCAAGAACCGAGTATCGATGGGAACCGGGACTAACTCTACGATTCTCCCAGAATCGTTTAAATTTTTAAATTTCGATTCCAATTTTTGATGCCCAGTCCGCCGAACATAATAGAATCCGCCGGATGCAAAATTTGTTAGTACCAGGTTTCTGGTACACCCAATTACGCTGACGCAAATGGCACAACTTGACAACTATGTTGCTAATATATAGCAAGTTTTTGGACTCTCTGATAACTGTCTTTTAATAAAACCGCTAGCACCAAGTCTAATGAGACTTTCTGGTCTTATTGGAGACTTTTGAGACCGACGTGAAAGAATGTTTAGTTTACCTCTCCCTCCCCCATCTCGTAGCGCACAGTAGCGGCTGCAGGAGCTGCAGACACCTCTGCTCCATGAACCAGGCTGAAAATAAAACTCAAACCTGCCACTGATCATCAGATATTAATTCCTCTTAGTGAAGTATGTGGACAGAAACATTTAAAGTATTGTAACATGTAGTAGACCCCAGCCAGTTTAACAGTTTATTAAAGTTCTTAAAATTGTGAACTTTAACCAGGTTTATTCAAGTTTGGCCAGAGATCATTTTTATTTCTTTTCTACTTTTTTTTTGTTTGTTTGGGTTTTTTTTTTGTTGTTGTTTAAATGCAATTAAATGCCTTTTGTAAGAACATTAATAGAGCTGGAGTTTACTATATTAATGTTCATGTCTGTTATTTGATTTAGTTGTTTTTACCCTGCCCCAGAAAAGAATCAGAATCGATAGAAACCGGAATTGAAGGAAGAGAATCGAATCAGAACCGGGATCGTTAAAATTCAAACAATGCCCAACCCCACAGATACAGGACAAGTAGTTTCAGCATTTTCTGTGTCAACGCAGCAAATCTGTATCAGAAGCAGGCCTGTTATTTCTACACTGGATGGAATCGGTGTTACCCCCTTTCTCTCTGGCTATCAAAAGCATGACTATATCATGAGAAGTGATTTCGAACACTTAATCACAAAATAACCCTTGAAAAAGAGTGAAAATCTGACTTGTGACGATGGCGGATGGTAGTTGACTTCCTGCTGAGGAAATGGGCTTTGATTTGCTGCCTGGTAGCTAGGGTATGTCGCTCTCAATTACCCACTCTGTCTCTACAGCTAGTATACTCTGTACTCCCCCCAGCCCGATGGTAGCGGACCTCTGGGCACCTTGACTGTCGTTTAACTACTTGTGGCATGAGGCAGCTGAGGAAATTGGTCATTAAATCCAACAAGCTAGGGCGAACCCACTCCCCCTCCCCACATGCCCCAGATCTGTTTTCAATCAGATAGCCCTCCTCCACAAGAGTGATGGAAAGAAGCCTAGCATAGCAGCCCAAAGCTGACACCAGTGTCATTGCAGCTCAGTACTGTTAGAAGTTGGAGTTAACAAGGCAAAGGGCACTCATTCAGTTTGTATTTATGTATATATTGTCACTACAAAGGTTTCCCAGCAGCAGGGGAAATTTGTGCACCAGCTATGCATGTTGGACTTGACTTTAATGGCAGTGATGGTAATCATAACACACTTTGCATCTTTTAAAACCGTGTACCAAATGACAAATTACCAGTGAGTGTATAGGAATGTAAATTGCTGAATTTTTTAAGGATTTTAAAGCTGGTGTAGTAGTTTTAGCAAAGCTAGGCATACTTTAGATCCAAGTTGGGATAACTTTAGTAATCATATTGGTTTTATGATTGGTGAGTACACTGATTTAAATGCTACAAAGGTGCAGGGTGCATTGTAACCAAGGTCAGGAAGAATATGGGAGGGCGGGGTAATTGTGTTCCTAATGGTCTGAGCCTTATTAGAGAAAAAAGATAAAAATGCCTTTATCAACAGAAGGCTTAATGTAAAGTGGGGGGAGGGTTTGTAGAGTGGGTAATGATATTGAAGAGGCATCTGCAGTCATTTTTATGTTTTGCAGCAGGATCAGAAAAAACTTGGTTTATGCATTTTTTACTGAGTGTGCTGCAGCCTTGAAGGGTGAA
The DNA here is from genome assembly GCA_023101725.1 of Atherinomorus stipes. Classification (NCBI taxonomy): domain Eukaryota; kingdom Metazoa; phylum Chordata; class Actinopteri; order Atheriniformes; family Atherinidae; genus Atherinomorus; species Atherinomorus stipes. The sequence goes on along the minus strand of JALJCO010008508.1, from coordinate 816,675 downwards.
GTGGCAAAAAACTGCAGCTAAATGGTAGCTTGTACAGAAATACATACAATTTAAGTTGACCCATCTGAAGCAAAAAGTGAAACTCAAATCTAAAGAGGACCTTCAAACATGTGTTTGTTTCTCTGTGGAATCTTCTTTTATTCATTAAAGCCCCTTTCCAATGTATGCTGGAAAACAATAATAGTGCGGGCTTTGTCCTTTAAAAAGATTGAATTCAAACAAACTATTTTACCTCAGAGATGTAGCAGACATGTACCGACTAGTCCCCATGTCAGAAGAGCGGATATGTTGCGGCGCATTGTTTTAATTGAGTGGCTGTGTTGACTTATCTGGAACATTTCCCGATGCCTGAACATGGCAATAAGTCCGCGAGAAAGTGGCATGAAAGGACAACTCCAGTAAAAGAGCAGATGGATGACTGCAAAGTACATATACAACATTACGTTTATACTCCGACTTATCCGCAATCCCTCATATTTTTCTCTTGGGTTCTGTCAATTGGGATTGTGTCGTCTCCATCTTTTCAAGGATGGAAGTGATGTAGTTTTCTCAAAATGTGCAGATATTTTTTAAAAAACTAAACAAATCAGATGTAGAGATCTACATGCATCTCTACGTAGAAATGCTAATTTGATTTTTCATCATCAGATAGCCATCGTCCCAGGATATTGGATTCTTTGTCTTTTTTGTACCTGGTCCCCAAAGGATGAACCCCCACTGAATTTGGTAAACCATTAACTTTTATCCATTGCAACCAGCAAGAAGTATATTTGTGACATTTCTATGTGGTAAAAACCTTCATCAGAGGATGGACGAGACTTCTGTGATTTCTCCCTATACCACACAGGTGGACGGAGTCAAACTATCAATATAAAAGGAGTTCAAGAAAATCTCCAAAATACAAGAGCATGGAAAACATTACTGATAGAAGTCCCAGAAGTGAGAAGCTTTTGATTATTACTGGGCTCTCAGTCCTACAAAAATGTGTCGTACAAGTTATCATTTAACTGTATGATTTGCATTCATTTATTAATTACATTGTGTGTTTGGATCAGAAGTTACAGGCAAAGAAAAGAAAAGTTTAGGTGTAAGATAATATGATTAGATCATAAAGAAAATGCAGTAGAACAATAAATTTGGAGATGTAGACACACACACACATAGATACAGACATATTCACTTACAACAGGTTTGTATTGAGGTTAATAAAAATTGCCTTTACAAGAAAAGCTAATTACACAGAGCCTGATTACTCCCGTTTTGACATGAGGTCTTTTTCTTGGATCTCTATGACTTCCCAAGACTGACTGATCTCATCTACAAAGGAAAAGGGCAGACATTTTGCAGGAAGGTAAATACTTCAAATGTTAGCATGGGGAGTGTCTTCGATTTGTCCTTTAGGAAGATGCTAACTTGTGATACACCATGCCCTCCCTCCCCCCTCCCTTCTCATTCATCTGCCTCACAACTCTTTGCTCTTTTCACTGCTTCATCTGTCACTGCAAAATGCAGGGCCAGCAATATGAAAAAAAAGAGAAAAGAAAAAGAAATACTGCACACACTTGTTGCCCGGACTTTATCTCTACATTATTCTCACCGCTCCTTCCGTTCATTTCAGAGAATAAGATAAATGAACAACGTACATTTTGTACACCTGTCCTCCCCTCCCCACCTTCCTCTTCCCCTAACGATAAGGGATTTCATTAACGTGAGAATGCTTGGGCTGAAAGAAACATAATTGCTTCAGTGTTGTTGTCCTCTCTGCTGCCGACGCCCTAATTTCCTCCTCGCCTAACTCTTGACTGTTAAGTGATCATTATATCAACACAGGGGATGGGCCAAGGGTAAAATATTGACAAACTGCGGTCATGCTCATGCTAAACATTGAGCAGAGGTGTGTGTTTGTGTGTGGTAGCAGGTGATGAAATATCTAAGAGAAAAAAAAAAAAGACGAAAGGGTCAGACAATTGGGGGAGAAGTGAGAAATGAGGAAGAAAGGAAGGTGTTAACAGGGTGACAGCAAGGATGTCAAGTGAATGATATGATCAATCGAGAAAGATCACAGATCCCGGTAATAATTTAAAAACCGGGCCCAATCTGTCACCCAACACCACCTCCCTATCTGTCCCTGATAGATAACTGTATGTAAAAGATACATAATTTTTTTGACTTGCCATTTACACAGCATTGCACCTGAAAGCCAAGCAGCATAATAGACAGTTTAAAATGTCAGGGAAGTAAGAGTAAGAGTAAGTAAGAGAGACAGGTCAACCGCTGAATCTTAATTAGAACAGCTCCATCTAATGGCAGCAGCTTTGTGGACCGGCTGATGATGACAAGGGTATCTAGCAGACACATGTGCATACACACGCAAAGGCTTCAACACGTACTGTAAATACGAACAGGTCTGCTGACATATTGTCACTTCAACAGACAAATGTGCATATGCACACACACGCACGCGCAAACATATTTGCATGGTTGCAAAGAAACATTTTACCTTTCTGAATCTATTTAAATAATTTGAATTGTATGAGAAAGAAAAAAAACTGGGTTTGAAATGCTTGGAAGTTCAGCAGCGGAAGTGTACGCACACTCACCCTGCACATAACAGTTTTAACATCAGTGCAATTAGCAAAAGATTCTCCTATTCAAAGTTAATTTTATTCCTACAGCTGACCAGTCAATGACCAAATCTGTCTAGTTATGGCAGAGCATCACAAGAATGTTCAGTGGTAGTCTGGAAAAGCATGTATAGGATTTACCTATCTATCCCTGAGCAGACCTGGCTGTTGAGCCGGAGCCAACGCCACATGATTGTGTTAATTAATCTGCCATTGTGAGCATGGGGAACAGCTGCACGGGCTCTCGTCGCTGCGTTGTCAAAGCAAAACAATGCAATGTTAAGCTTCCCCCACTGAATCTTCCATTACAAAGGAGTCCCAACAACGGGGCTGAATTCATAAATCCACAGATCAATTTTTACCAGCACTAATGTCTGACCTTTAAAGCAAAAAAAAAAAAAAAAAAAAAGAGGGGGATTTCATTTTTTTCAGCATGCTTCATTTGGGCTTTAAATACGGTCAGATATGTGATACCTAGGATTTGGGCCAAATCCCCCCCCCATTCTTCCCTGGAAAAAAGAAAAGAACTGGAAAACAAACAGTGAGATGCAGAGGGAGAAAAGGATGGGGTAAGGAGAGGGAGGAAGAGATGGATGGACGGAGGTAGAAAATGAGCAGCAGAGACGGGAGATGGAAGAAAGAAAGGCAGGGATCAGTACAACAGAGACAAACAGATGAGAGCGAGGAGTCACCAGCTGGGCACTGGTATTTTAAAACAAAACATCTAACACTATTAGCAGGGATCCATCGATCAGTGTTATGTGGTGTTAATTTAGACGAGGGGAGAGAGGGGGAGGAGAAGAAACACACAAACACGGAGAAGAATTAAGCTTTACATGAGCTTCACAGGTGGATTCACCGGAGAACAAATGAAAAACATTCAAAATCAGGAAGTTCAGAGAATATGTTAACGTAGCTGAAGAGTTTTTCAAGAAAACAGCAAAGAGTGATTCGTTACCGCAGCGAGAAAATCCCAACACAGGCGCTCCAGGACAAAAATCTGACATTCATTTAGAGGCAACATTGACCGAGGGAATACATAAATAAAATTAGGTATACTGTGTTGCCACCAGAAATTATGTCCGCAATAACAGACTTCACAAATAAATGCTTTAGCACCTCTAATCGAGTTCACGAAATGTTTCACTAGACAACCATTTCACTGCATTCATTACAGCTTCACGGAATTACAATTTTATTGCTCACAGAAATCACAAAATTTGTCTTTAATGTGGCAACTGCACTCATCTTTGTGTTACAAACTATGAGATGCCTGGAAGAGATGGAAGATGCCCCCATCACACACTCTCTATGGTGAATGGCATGGCCTTGGTGCATACTTGGCACTTTCAGAGAGATGGTGATGCTCCCCGAAAAAATCATCAAGATGCCTGGCTCTCACCCCATTCTGTAGCCGAGCCCTTCTGTCTCGCGGAAAGCCCTCCAGCAGCCCACTGAGCACGCAAGATATTAGGAGAGGAGTGCTACATGCATGGAAATGCATCGTCTACCTGATGGATCCTGTCAGTTATCGGTGACTTTGCAAAGCTGGATGCGAAAGTGACTTTTGTTCTTTTTGGGTTTTTGACAAAAGAAAAAGAAATGCATGAAATTCGTAAATGTAAGGAATCTAAATGGCACATGAAGAAGGCAAGGCATTCCCTTCTCCCCGTGACACTGTCTCTCAATCTGCACTGTGTTTTAGTCTGCCAAACACCAAGTCAAATAGTGACACTGAATATAGCAGTGAATTCCAAATCTGTTGTTTAGTTGCCATATTTTTGATAGACTGCACAAATGTTCTGTTTTTTCCTCTTTTAAAAAAACAAAAAAAACAAGAGTTTTCATTTCAGTTCTTGGACAAGCAGCTCATAAAACCACTCCGAATGACTTCTGATGATGCCGTGAAACATGTTAGCGCACACACATGCACACACGGAGCACAATCTTGAAAGCTTACAGATGGGGAAGGGTGACATGGTGCTAACTCACATCAGAAAAGTGATGCTCGCTGCAGCATCTCACCTGTCCAACACGCTGGATTTCAGAAAGCCATCAGATGTTGCATTTACCGCAACACTGAACAGTGGAGAGCATCCGATTAGAAGATGTACGCAGCCTGAGGTTTGGTGCTCTTACTCTTGACAACTCAACAGGACATTTAGTGGAGCTGGAATGGGAATTGGTGACACCAGAAAAGAAGGCTGATATCTTGTCATTTTGTTCTCCCTCATGGCATTGTTAGTATTTACAGCTAAAATGTTACAGAGTGTGTATCGAATTGGAAGAAGCACTTTTTTTTTCCTCCTGTGGTACTGTGCTGTCGGCTCCCTGATTGTTGGAGTATAAAAATAATCGTCATGGAAATAGATCTCATTGACAACGTGCCATGTTCACACTGTGAGCAGCTTGTGCCTTGTGAACATAATCCAGAAACGTCCTCCAAAAACTTTCCTCCACAAACTTTCAATCCCTCATCCTCTTTTTGCCCTTCTCTTCAAAAGATGAGAAAAGGCAATGCCAGGGAGGAGAAAAGCCAAAATCCTCTCTTGTCAAGTACCAGCAGAACAGGTAGGAATGGGAAGGGTAGGCTGGGCTCAAGGATCAAGAAGGAAGGGTGGTGGGAGGAGAGGGGGACGAAAACACAGAGAGCACGAGCAAATGAGATTGTGATATTGAGAAGGAAGATTGACCAAAACGGCTTTCCTATCCTGGTCCTGAAAATCCACTCCTCATCTCTGTGTCTAATATGAAATTCTGGCTCGGGGAGTACTGCACCAGCACAATCAGACCCTACCTGAGAGACCTGCCAGGAGAGGTGGCATTTGGTCGATCCATCCTCCCATGAGGGTGGTTTGTGGCTTAGCCCCGACTTAGCTCCATGTCTTAAGACAGAGGATAGGAGGAATGGAGAGGACCACTGGGAAAAATGTGAGTCTGTGAAAGCCCAGGATAAACCTGTGTTCTCAGGAGGGAAGACACAAACTCCTGGCAGCTGGATTCAGGCCCCGGGGTTAAACGTAGAAGCCTCCAGAGAGCCGTGGCTTGAGAGCCTTTGTGTCTTCCTTCAGTACTTTTTTTTTCTTAACTTGTTAACCTAGTTTGTAGAAAGAAGTATCCATTGTGATGTTGTGAACACATCCAAAGTCTATCCAAATGTCCTTGAAGACAATGCAAACTCTTGTAAAACATCTGATTTTGGCAGCTCTGGATATGCAGAACCAGACCCCTGTAAAGCCGGAGTCTGAGAATGCTCACTTTACACTTAAAACACAAATGCTAAGAAACACACTCACTGGCTCAAACTACTTCATCATCAGCGTAGACATATGCTCACTGTGTGGGACCGTTAACTTTAGGGCAGATCCAAAAATACACAGGGAAGATAGTGGCGATGACGAGACTTGGGTTTATTAGAGGAGCTGTAAATGAAAGTGAGGAAGGCATCTCATCAAGCACATGTTCAACACTCCGTCCATAAGGGAGCTTTACCTGAGGCTGTCACATTTAGAAGGTGTTACTCTAATAAGACAACAGTTGCTTTTATTTACAACAAGTACAGGATGACAGGAAAAATACTTTAACACATTTTCTGTTATGCCCTTGGTGAAACAAACACCTTTGTTATTTTGTAAACAAAACATCTAACAAACAGCCTCTTTTGTGAGCTAAAGACAGATTCAAACATATGCTCTTGACGAAAAAGGAAAAAAAATACACATACACAAACACAATAGGTGTAAACCGTCTAAATTGCAATTGCACTGCATCTTGGAAAACAAACACTTTGCTTTGTTACCAAGACAACTGAGATAATGTGATTCCTGCAGCATTGTCAGGACTGCTACTTGCTACATTATGTGTGACAAGCTTAAGAGTAGATCTAGGGGCGTGAATGCACAGATTCAGGCTGCAGCCTATTGCGGATTGAAGATAGTCCGGCAAACCATATTTGCATGTGTAACCTTGCCAACGAGTTAAGCTCAGAGGGCTAACATTGTTTCCACGCTTGCAAAACCCTGGTCTGAAGTCAGCGCTGACGTATAACACCCTCTAATGCGTGCTGTGATTCCATGGTTTGCCTTACTCTTACTTCTCATCCTAATTCTTAGTCCGGTGAACTAATGTAGCTCCACTCTGTTGCAGGACTTAAATATGTGTCGTATATATCTATCTGGACAAATAGCAAATTCACAATACAGACTACAGGCAATATCCTCTTTCTTCTTTGTCTTTTTGCTTTCCATGGCGACAAAATGAATTCAGCTCTGAACCTAATTAATCCACAAAGGTTTCATGTCTTAATCCCCAAAGTCAAGGGGGTTATTGTCCTCACAAATGAGGTCAGTGTTCCTCCCAGTGGAAATAAGCGAAGGAAGGAGCAAAAGGGAGGGACTACGGATGCTTACAGTGCTTTCTACTTCCCTCACTCTCCTGTTGAACGTTGCTCTGATACAGTGACAGGGGGGCCTGCAAACAGTGTCAGGGCTTGCCTGCTCTCTGCACGGGGTTGGCCACATGCACATAGAAATCATGATGTGAAAAGGAGGGTTAATATGTCATAAAAGCTAGAAACATGACTGGAGCAGTTAAATCAACAGCAGTGCATGACAGCAGTGAGAGAGGGAAAATGAAACGCCTGCCAATCTTCGGCACGCGGACCTTTTGAACCAGGTGGATAAGAAGGCTGGTTCTGATGGTAATTGTCACCAAGGCAAGTCACTGTCAAACTCTGAGGCGAAGAAGCATCATCCAAGTGTGACAGGACGATAGCCATGATACAGCCTTCCGTCTGGTGGGATGACAAGGGGGGATGTGACACACATGGCCACACCATGCTGCCTGTGGCACAGTCATCACCAGCGGCCCACACAGGGTCTCTGTGGGGTCCAAACCCTGGGAATAGCACTGAGCCGGCCAAATGCTCGCCCAACACCAACGCCGTCGGCGCGCCGCGAGTCCCGTCTCCAAGGGACAAATGGGGAAGAGTGGATGATTGACCACGATAGTCCACATCCGTTCTCGTTGAGACCATCCTGATGAGAGCCTTCCAGAGATCATCCAATCAAGGCTTGGCTCAAGATGGGGGGGGGCGGGGTGAGCAGGGGAAGTTGCTGGCCAATGATAACTTGGTTAAAAGGAAGGTTAGCCAATAGCAGACATGTTGAAAGAAGGGTCAGCCAAGAAGGCTCGCGATAAGAATAAAATCCAAGATGACACAATCAACAGCTTGTTGAAATCTGTTGCAGTCAAAAGTCCAGCCACTGGACAGTATACAGCAGGCATGGTGGATGAGTGCGAATCTGCTGCCGCCAAGGACGCCCCCAAGGGATGGCCAGGGGTGGCCAGTGCCCCCCTGAACAAGAAGCTGGCCACCCTTGTAAAAATTATATTTTTTTTCATTTATATCAATTTTTATGTACTTTTAACACGGCGCAGCATACTTTGCTTATATTTGGATGTCAAAATCTTTATTAGCTAATAAAGATAAAATAAATAAAAAATATTACACTCGACCTACCATTTTCTGCCATTGGTGTTTTGCCGTAGTCCCCCATAGGTCTATCACTTTAAATCACTTCCCCCCTTCTTATGCAAATTAATCCAGGAAGGCTCCACCCAGACCTGCCCCAACCAGTTTCTAATGCCCCTTTCACATCAGCACCTACTTAGCCCGGCCCTCATTGGGCCGACACCACACTACCCCCGTTTAGATTGTTCACATTATAACTGAGGTGTCTCCAGCTCTGGTTTTCAGTGTGAGTAAGGTCGTCTTAGTGGCTTGTAATAAGCAAAAAAAAAAAAATTCTGCCAAAGATTTCTTGGAATCTTAAAACAAGTTCCTATATTTCCCTGAAATGTTTCTCTTTAGGTGATTTTGTCTTATTTTTAGTGTGAGTGAGAAAAACATACTTGGTAAGATTTCAGTTTTTACCGTGTATTGTTGAAATTAAGGAAATTTGCTGCAGATAATGCCTTAAATAGAGAACTATTCATTCTGCCCCTTTCACTGCCATGATATGGATATACATGGATCTATGACTAATCTAAATAGTGTCCAAAGGAGTCAGAGTGATGCAGAAATGTTACTGGTGAAACATAAGTTATCCTTTAATAACCCTTGGCCACCCCTAAAAAAAAATTTCTGCGGGCACCCCTGGTCGCCGCAAACACAAGGACTGCAGCACAAATGTTCAAATCTGCATTATCTTAAACAGAGGTGTGACAGTGTCATCATCTGCAGCTGTTATACAGATAATTACTTTTACTCGCTCTCTATGGAATATACCGCGTCCTGTCTGGATTTAAGTGAGTTAAGCAAAGCCTTATTTCTGGTAAATTGCTTGTTTAGTATAGCTGATGATGTGGCAACACACACCGAATGTATCAGCAGAAAAACCTGCCCTGTTTTTGATCACTGATAATTACTGTATGTGCACTCCAGGAAGAGTAAACAAAGTGAGACACTGAAAAATGGAGGAGAGATTGAAAGCGGGGTAGGACTCGTCGCAGACGCTCTCATCTCCAACTTGTGTGTGTGACTGGTGGAATAAAAAGTAGTTAAGATTGTCATCTCACTATGACTGAGTTTGAAATATGAGTTTAAACTGACAAAGGGAATTAAAATCTGTGAATGTCACGTTTTTTGATGTCTAATTTGAAAATCAGCTATTAGAGTTGGTGTTTGTTGATTTTTATCAACTCAAGGGTTATTACATTTCACAAAAGTGACAATTAAAAATCCCTCAATCATTCCCATGAGCTTTCTTTTAGCCATACCAACTTGAAAATTGATATTAAGTGACAAGGGATGATGAAACACAAGCGTGAAGTCAAAATATAGATGACAAATATTGGATCACGCTGGGAAATTATTCTCTTTTCTGCTCAGAAGTCCTAAATAGATAACTGTGTTTAAGTGCAAATGACATATCTGAGGGTCAAAAACAGGTTTAAGGATCTCAGTCCTGGAAAAAAGAAAGAAAAAAACAATCCAAGGAGGAAAAGAAGGAGTTATTGAGCTGGTTTTCTTTCCCTCTTTTCCTCTCCCCCGCGTTCTCTACTCCGCTGCCTGCATGCTTCCCCTTCATCTCAGAGGATATATAGAGGAGAAAAAGATTTAAAAGGACTGGAAAAAAGCTCAATTGTTTATTGATTTTATAATAGGCTTAGTGCAAGAGAAATAAAGTGGGGGCTGGTGGGGCAGCGTGGTCAACCGGAGGCGATGGCGTGACAAACACGCGGCTTACGCACAGGTAACACAAGCTTGAGTCCAAATGCCGGGATATTGGCTTGAGCCCTTTTCTGTTTTTCCAAATACCCGTTCGTGGCATTGTTATCCGTGTTTTAAACCAGTGTAGACTTAATCGCTCCTCTCACAAACGGGGCACGGCCTGATGGCCTGCAGCTTTTCTGCTGTTGTTGTTGGGGGTTTATTGTATGAATTTACAGGATGACATAATGAAAATCACAAAGGAATTGAACTGAGTGAGTCACTGTTGAGGAAATACTGTCATACAGGAGGTGTGAGGGGGGGTGGGGGGGATTATTAAGTCAAAATACTGTAAACTAATACTTGCAGAAAAAAGCTCCAACATGTTTGTGCTCTGTACAGCCGAGTGTGTGTGTGTGTGTGCGGGTGAGTGTAGGGTCTGATATATGGATGATAACACTAATTAGCTCATTTTGTTTGGGGCACAACACTCATTAAAAACCCAGTGGGGCCATTAAAGTTACCATCCCTCCAAACCATTGCTGCCACCATATCCATCTCGGCTGATATCTCACCCAGCTCTCCCTGCTTTTTAATGGCCTCTGCTTCAGGTTGTTGGGTTGAGCAAAGATTTGTGGGGCTTGGATCATCCCCTCTTTCCCCCACTCGCCTTCAGTCCAAATCTCCAGATTTCTCTTTTTAAATTTCCCCTGCTTTTCTCTCTTCCTCCATATCACTCACTCTCCAGTCCCTTTCTGTATATAGAGTCGTACAAAAGTAAAAATGAATAAAATTAGATGGAAATCATAATACTGATTCTGACTTTTGGTTCGAAATAAATATCAGAAAAAAATACCCAAAAAATAAAACAGCTAAACCAGCATGATGGGGCTCTGAAGCTAAAATTTTGTTGAGCAACACTTTGAAACAATCACTGCAATCAGGTGTTTTCTGTAACGTCCAATCAGACGTCTGCACCTGTTGACAGGTCGGTCCACTGTTTTTTTTTTTTTTGTTTGTTTGTTTTGTTTTTTAAAATGATTATTTCCAACCACAATTCAAAGGCAATATTTTATTTCACTAAATTTATCATTAGTATCTTTAGTTTGTTGTTACTTGAATTACTGTTTTAAATTTAGCCTTTTCTTTAATTAGAGGGTATGAATAAATCTGAGGACTGTACCTCTGCTCTGTAGCATTAGCTGTTGGAAGTAACTGGGGATGGATTGACAGGTTTTATTCCCAAAAAGGGGGAGGTGGGGGGCATGGTTGTTTCCAAGCTGTACACACCAATGTCATTGTAATACCATCAAACCTCTCCATGATTCAGTGCCATAAGGCACATGTTACAGCGCAGCTAGAGAGACGGGAGGCGGAGGCCTGCCAGGATTAAATGAGCAGGTGTAGCATCCCGCTAACAGATACAGCACAAGCCCGTTCTCTCTGGGGCAAGCAATGCTAAAGCTAACAAATTCTTCTCAACTAAACGGAGGGTTCAAGTAAATCCGCCGCACATATTATTTTCTCAATTTTCAGCTGGGGAAAAAAAAAAACTGATAGATGTCCACCATATTTTTGCAATTTGGGCAGTTTACAAGTGATTAGATCAACTGGAAGTTTGACTGGAAATTACTTTTCATATTTGACTTTTAAATTAACTTTTGTAGCCATATTTTTTTTCCTACGAAACAAGCAGAACCACTTTTTGCCGATCAGAGAACGGTAACAAAATAAAATGAAAACTCCATCACACACACCCCCATCACATATTCAGTATATACTTAATCCACAACAAACAAACAAGCTTCACAGCTGTAGTAATGATTACTGATTGCTGTACACTACATTTCCTTAGTTTTTTCTCTGCATACCTGGATCAGATATCGGCTCTGATATTGACAAATTAGCTGGATCGGATATCGAATGAATGTTGATCCAGTCATTTCTGTTTTTATTAATATCGTAATGAAGATAAAATTAAGCACATTTCTATCTTTTCATTTGTTACTTTTCTTTAAACAAGGCTAAATGTTTATGTCAAGCTTGATGCCTTCACTTACATGGCAAAGAATGCAGTTTACTCATTCAACGGTAGTATCAGATCGGTATCGGGTATCGGCCCTGGTATCAGTCAGAAAAACTGGATCGGTACATCTCTACTGATATTCTGCAGAAACATTTATGACTTCATCAGGAGACGGGGATTTTAAGGCAATGAGAGTCTTAGACAGTCAAAAAGAAGCATTTTTCCTCAGGTCTCCTGAACCTGCAGTCCTCAGTAAAATCACGTGACCCAACAAACACATATCTGAACCGCCTGGTCCTTTTCCCATCATGCTCCCTTCTGCCACGTTGTTGAGAGGCAAGGCTGAAAATATCCTTGGTCTCAGGTCTGGATATTAAGAGTGTTGATTAGATATATGAGTTTGCCATTTGCCCACAGAGCGTGGAGTGTCTCTGACAGAACTGGGGACCATATGGCTGGTGAGAGATTTCCCCCCTCTCTTCCTCTTCGCGCAGCCTGACAGCTGGATGGCTGCTAACTGGGGACGAGGAAGCTTGGCAGCTGCAGCTGAGAGCAACGCTTTGATGCCGCTCACCCTTTTTCACTCTCACTCTTTTTCTCTCTCTCCTTCCTCTCTTTCTTTTTCTCCCCCTCTCTTTACAACAGTCACACACACAAAGAAGGACCCGCACACCCACTTAAAAAACCCAATTTTTGGAGCAAACTTTCCACAGGTTGGATTAAGAAAGTTTTTGTTTTAATAAGCTGGCGTTTTTCAGGTTTTTTCTGCCGTTCTGGGACACGGGATTAACCAGTGACAAAGGACAAAATACACAAGTTTCCTCCTCATCTGTAAATCTGCTGTTAGTATTGGTGAGGGATGGGAGGAAAGAGGGCAGCGGTGGAAGCTGGTGGTGGAGGTGTGGGGGTACAGAGGAGAGAAGAGGGTGCAGAGGAGGAGGATGAATAGGCCTCTGGGAACACATTAAGACGTGCAGCTGGAAACTACAAAAAAAAAAAAAAAAAAAACTCTGAGATTTCTTCTTTTTTTTCTTTTTTGTTTTTGTACTTTTGTACAAAGGAGTCTTTCATCATTTCTTAAACAAAAATGAAAGACACCTTTGGATGTTTAGATGCAGATACCTGAGAGAGAACTGAATTCTTTTGAATAACACTGTAGCAGCAGGCAGGTGTTTCGTTTTTATCTTAAATCTCATCTGCATCCCGTTCAGTGCATTCACTGCATTTATGCATGAGCTTTTTCTTTAATGAAAAAGGCTTTAAGCGCAAATTAAGTGATGCTTTTAACTGAGGTCACCCTGGAAAATAATGTCTTGGCTTTAAGGGTTAAGAGACTTTCTCCGTACAGTCGTATTGTTTACACCAAAGTTTCTCTGCATTCCTGACAAAGTGTTTTAAATCACTCCGGTTACTAAACCATCAGCTTACATTAAGTACTGCTTAAGAGGGTAAAATACAATGCAACATGTGACTGGAGACCACAAATAGTTTTGATAAATGTTGTATCGCTGTCTGCTGATTTTCATGTCTCCCGGGATTTAAATAAACTCTTTTTTTCCTCTGTTTTCCTTCTCGCCCCATCACTCGCCTGCCTTCACCATATTCCTGTAATCATTCACAACACCCATCTCATTCTCTTCTTTCCCTCCACCTGCCACCCCCCCCCCCCTGCTTCTCCCAGGCCCCATGTTGCTGCCGGCTACCGACGAGTTGAACGGGTGAAAGTGGCACACCATAGCTGGTTAGGGTGGGGGGGTTAAAGGGTGAGGGGTGGGGTTAGTGGGAAGGAAAGAGGGAGATGATATATAAGAGCGAGGGGGAAAGGAAAGAGGAGAGCCGGGTTTGGCTGGAGCCAAGAGGAGAGCAGCTGGGCACGGCTAACAGGGAATGATAATGACCTCAGAAATCTGCTGTTCGCTCCACAACAATAGGGTGCTCAGTCGCCTGGAAAATTGTGTTCATCAGCTAGCTCTGCTCACTTACTAATTGACATTGCCAAATATTTTAAGAACAATTGGAATGTGGCAGGGGAGAGAGTGAAAGAAGAAAAAAAGAAAACGAAAGCTCAGAGATCTTAATCCCTGGACTTAATTCCTCTCATTTTTTTGCCTCTCCCTCTCTTTCTCCATTTTCCCTCCTCTCTTTCTCCTCTCTCTCCTTTCCTGATGAGCAGATAGCTACAGCTAAGAAAACAGCTAATTTTTCATGTAGCTTTCTGCTCTCATGTCAGCGCCCTGATGTTGATACAAAAGGCTTTTTATGCGACCTGTCAATGGGGTTAAGAGGAGGGGATTGAAAGGGGGAGGGGGGAGAGTGGAGAGGCAAAATTAGAGAATGATAAAGAAAGAGAAGAGGAGAAAGAGGCAAAAGAAAAGCGGTCGGAATGAGAAGAAGAAGAGCAAGCGAGAGATTCCTCCGTCATTATATCGCACCCCTGGCCCTCCATTTTTCATGAGGCAAAGGTCAATGTATTCTCCTGCTTTTTCACACACAGGAGGAAACCCAATCATGCCCAAGTTGACTTGTTCAAACAAAGCTCCCCCTCACCCACCGCTAACCGCTCCGTACCTCCATCCTGCCACTTGCTCCACCATCCAGTACCATCATTTGCATTCCCTGACTGAGAGCCTGCCTCATTTCACAGGAATCCCACATTGACGGAGTCAGACAGCTGTCACCAGACGGAGAGAAAAGGAACTTGGCATTCACACTCATTCAGCTTTGCCCTCCTCTCCATACCCCCCCCCCCCCCCCCCCCCAACCTCTCTGTTAAGCATACACATAAACAATCAAAGGGGAAAAGTTTGCAGCCCGTGCAGAGTTTGGATGCTAGCTCTGACTGGAAGCTTATTTAGTCTGGATCTGTGCGTTTGTATGTGCATCTAAATGCTGCGACGAGGTAAACACACGAGCTGCGACAGCCGTGTTCATTTATGCCTTCTCCTCTTTCTTCTCCCTCTTTTTAAGGCTTCCCCCGTTACTCTGAGTCTCCTCTCCTGCATGGTCAGTCATGTTAAGTTCTTCTCTGCATTTCAAACCGGCGCTGCCTTTGTGAGTCAGCTCCTCTTCCTCTCCTCCTGCTCACTTTTAGCATGACACCTGAGAAGATAGCTTGTTGATGTATTAAGAATATTAATATGCAAACAGTCTACCTGACAGTGTAAGGCAGCCTTCTGTTGTGGAAAGATAAATATTATGTTTTAATTATAAAAACATAAAACAGAAATGGGGAAGACAGAAGAAGAGGGGCATGTGTGTTTGTGTGTGAAGCGAGCTTATTCCGGGGGAAAGGTATGTTTTGGCAAAGATTTGGAGTTGAAAAGAGAGGATGGCATAATGCAACGCTGTTTACTGAGGAATGTGATGCCCTGTCATCTCCCCCTCCCTCTGCCTGGATTGCCCATGTCATTTTTTCATCTTCTCTCTTTCACTGTCTGAACAGTCCATTTCTTTCTTTCTTTCTTTTTTTTTTTTTTGGTCCTGACTTCATAACCAAGCAGGGAATCCTAACGCAATCATTAAGACATAAGACAGGCTGATAAATGTTTCATGAGGACAAGGCTAGCCACTGATAGCCACCCAGGAATACTGAGGAGCAAACCAAGTCTCGCAGTCCTTCCCTTGATCAAACACACTCGTTGGAATACAATTGAAATTTTAAATATCTAAAAAGCCTGGGCTAATTCCCACCATGGGTAATATTTACAAATTGAGTCTGAGAGATGGGGCTGGGGAGAGAGGCAGAGGGTGTTTTTTTTTAAAAGGAGAAAAATCAAATGAACTGTGCAGGGAAAAAGAAAAGGAGAACAGAGAAATAAATTGGCCTTTTATATTGTGCAAGCGTGTACAAAAATACTAAGTCTGCATTTATCCGAGACATGTCAATCAGAGCAGCACACTGACAATTAGTGCGTTTGAATAGAACTTTTATCATTTACCAGACACCAGAGTCCTGACCTACTGTACAAAAATACAGCTCAGGGAATGAATGTGCCTGTAACACAATGACTGTCTATTTAAGTTTGGTGACACATAAAAAATACAGATATGACAGGCCAGACTTCTTCAAATGAGTGGGGGTAGAAAGCTCAGGTTTTGTAACCACTGAGTTCTCTGATTATAGAGAAAAGAAGAATAGTGCGAGGGGGGGAAGTCGTGGAGCAACGGATGTCAATTACAAAGACAAAGTCATCTGTGCCGACGGGAGAAATGGGAAAAAATATGAGCGAAGTGATTCATTATTGTTAATGCACACAGCTTCACACACATGTATAGTGGCATTTTAACCATTTAATGTTAGACAGTAACAATAAAAGTCAGTGTAACAATAATATGGTGACATCTGTTAAATGGTCAAACCTTAAACCAGTAATTGAATGACTAACACTGACTTTTGGCAGTATACACCCAGCCATGTAGAGATTTACTTTTTTGATTCAAGTCATGATGGTCACAGAAAAAAAAAAAAAATCTCAAAAAAATATTAAAAACGGCAGTTAATGTGCTGCCTGAGTGACAGATGGTACAGAAACAACACAATTAACATGCAAGTTATTCTGATTTTCATGACTGAGATAGGAGTTTTGTTTGTTTAAATTTTTTTAAGAACTTGCTCAAGTTTTTGTTTTTCTTATCTTTTTATTCATGGACTTGAGCAGGACTTGGTTAATCCACTGCAGGCCTCATGTGAGCGTCATCATCATTAGTGTTGGGGAATTATTCAAATTTTTAATCGGAAGAATTGCATTAAGTTTTGCGATCAATTGCGATTAATCGCATCGGATGCCTTAATTGTCCTTTTCTGTTCAAGGTGCTATATGAAGAAAATGCTGTAACTTTTAACAGCAGTTTTCTCTTCACACAGTAAGGGCTAAAATATCAAAAACCCAAGTAATAGAATAAAATCAGATATCTGTGACAAAGCAGGATGAATTTCAGGGGTGCACAATCATTATCGGGCCGATAAATTATTACATCATTTGGATAAGTCCGATATCATGGCGTCCTGATAACACATATATTATTTTGATCAGCAGGGCAGTGCTCCGCTCATATTATGGGACGGGATTTATTGTGGTTTAAAAATGTTCCTATTTACTTAAATACGTCACCTGTCAGTCATTATTGTTGTTTACAGATTAACTTTTTCAAATTGTGTTAACATACGATAAATGTTTGAATCTAATTCGCCAGCATCATCTTCTATGTTCTTTTGAACTTCTTGATTGCACTTTTTCAGTTTGAAATCCTGATGCATGTATTTGCATCAGTTCAAGGAGTCTTTTTTTGCATCAGTAAGCAATGAACCTTATTTAAGTTGATGTGCATTTGAGATATGAAATCTTTTAGAAAATGTTTGAGAGGCTTCCTGATAATTTTTCACTGGAAAAAATTTAATATTTCTTCATTTAAGGAATGAAAAGTCTTTTTGGTTTTCTTAACAGTATTGATGTCATGATTAGGTATGTTTGTGTGTTATTGGTTATCAGTTATCGGTATTGGCCTAACTGCTAAATTTCAGTTAATTAATTTCAAAGTTGTATAAAGTTGCCTTCTTTGTCAACACACAGGCAAGAACATCTGATGAATTTCAGGCAATCAGGATTAAAACCTTCGAACTTTCAGATTGTGAGGTGAGATGCATCCAGAAATACACCATAGCTTCCATCTGTGCCCGTTTAGAGAAACATCATCCAGATTTCTTGCATAAAATGTCAAATTTGCATCCTTAACAAAACTGTTTAGCTTAACTGGACGCAGCTTTAGTTTGATAACTACAGAAAGAGGATTGTTCAAGTTATTTCTTTTCATTTTCAGCTTGGTGACACCAAGAAGCTCAACGTGAGGACAAGTGGAGCTGCTCTGAGCTAAATTAGCTTCTAATGTCTGGCTCTCTTTTCTGCTTATTCTCCTTCTTTCTTTCCTTTGCCAGTGGCAGACAGAAAACTCCTCTTCATTTTGTGTTTACATCACACACCTGCGTACGACCGACAGGTGGAGGTGGGGCGTTCGGCTCCAGTCGACCACTGTCATTGCAAACTCTCCACATTGTTTCTGTAGCGACCCAAAGTCGGTCGGCCCTCAAAGAACGCCTTCTGGCTCAGGGACCCTTGTATTTGATTTGTGTGTTCAGAGTCAGGGAGTAAGAACTTTGAAATGAAAACAAAGTCTGTTAACATGCAATACAATAATAAACAGCGTTACGTAATTAATGTTAAAGGGAAAAGAATGCATTAATGTGCCCAGCCCTAATCATAACCCTTTGCCCAATCTTATTCTGAGCACCACAAACACTGGAACTTACTCTGCTTACGCTTTCATCGATCAGTTCATTTGGAAATACACTCCGTGATCTCTTTGTTGAAAGAGGTTTTACGAGCCACATTCACCCCTTCACTCATACAGAACACACTCATATAGCACTACTTGTACAGATATTAACGGTAAATTAGTTTCCTCTAAAAGGCAGAAGCCATACTAAGGACTTTTAAGCAGCAAATATTCCTTGAAAATTGCTATTTTTCCAATTGTCATTACGGAGAACGACAACCTTCAGTGCTAGGGCAATTGCAGGAGGTAATCGAGCCCTGTTCATTACAGGAAAGAAGGAGAGCATCTTTCCATATCCCTATGTTACCTTTAAAATCCATTCTTGGCCATTTGTTTACAGCATCAACATGGTTAAATCCAGTATAGACAACGTGGAAGACTGCCTGATTTTCTCTTCTGTGCACCCATTTTCTTAGTTTGCTACTATAATCCACTGGCTCACAGCTGAGTTGTTTGGGTTAGAGAAGCAATATAACGAAGACATACCCGGGGTGTGTTGAACTTGCTTCATTTTGTATGCCTTTGGTCTGTCTCTTGGATATTTACTGTTTACAGATGGTAGATATACTCTTGTCCAGAATGCTTGCATATTGAATGTAATTGCACAACATGCATTTAAATGCATCCATCTATTAGATACTTCCTACACCTTCCTCATGAAGAGGGTAAAATGACTACTCCAGTTTATACTAAGCAAGCGGCGGGAAACACCATAGGCAGACTGCCACTCAATCAATGGGCTGACACGTAGAGGCGCACATTTATTTACCTCTTAAGAGCTGCCAGTATACTGCTTGTCTCTGGATTGTGCAACAGAGTCTGAACATTGAGAGAAAACTTCAACATCCTCCAGCTCAGAAACATATCTGCCATGACACATTTCTCTTTAGTTTTCTGACTTTGATTGATCTACATGTCTCTTGGGTAAATAGAAGAGAGTGAAATAGGTTTCCTTTGCAAAGATTGATGATGTCTTGATTAATATCAACTGAAAATAGCCAGCTGGATTGAATCTGCCATCATCTAATGTTAGTGGTCTGGATCTCGTTCAGCTCTACTTTATTCCTGTTTCAATGACACAGTAATTACACTGTAACAGTTTGTCTGCATGTGTAATTACGCCCCCATTGTACTGCTGCAATTAGATGAATATCCATGCTTTATAACCTAAGGCGTCAAGTTGGCAAATCCAATTTCAATTTGTATGGAGCAAGCATTTTGCCTGTTTGTTTGAGCCGTGGTAAGACCAGGGATATGCAGGCTAATCCCTGCCATGTTAAAACGCAAAAGAAAATGTAGACATGGGGGATTCTCCATAGAGAGAAAGAGAAGCAAGGAGCCAGAGGGAGTGTAAAGAGTCCTTTACAGCCTGAAAGCAAAGAAGTGGGAGTGGGGTTTAGGGTTAGTGGGAAGGTTGTGGAAAGACATGCAAGGAGGACGTCTTCTGCTTAAGGCCTTACATGCACGCAGCAAGGCCAATTTTTAACAGATTTAACGAGCAGAATGAAAAGAGCGCGATCGTGCAAAATGACAATTTTCTATGGTGGTTTATATTCAAGTGAAAGGGGCTCTCCTCACCACCAACCAACCAGGTCCTTTGGGGTATGGGTGTTAAAGACATGTTTACCTGTTGAGAAAGCCATTCTTATTACCATCAAGGCCTGATGACCTTAATGGTAAGTGTCTTATATATATATATATATATATATATATATATATATATATATATATATATATATATATATATATATACATACATAGTCATCCTCAAAATTATCAATACCCTGCAATTAAAGAAAATGCTAAATTCACAATAATAATTCAAATAACTAAAATTAAAAAAAAACTAATAACAAATAAAAATTTACAAAATTATAGTTTAGTGATATAGAATATTCCATTTGAATTGCGGTGGGAAATAACAATTCAAAAAACCAAACAACCAAAACATTAGAGCACCTTTCCCATGAACAGTTGACCAACATACCTGCCAACAGGTGCAGACATCTGATTAGACGTTACAGAAAACACCTGATTGCAGTGATTGTCTCAAAGTGTTCCTCAACAACATTTTAGTTCATCATGATTTTTTATTAGTTTTATTTTTTGATTGTTCTTAATATTTCTGTTGAACTGCAATTCAAAATCAATGTCCAGAGATGACAGATGACTTTTTTTTCCTTCTTTAATTTGAGTTTATGAATAATTTTGAAGATGACTGTAAATACATATATATATATATATATATATATATATATATGTATATATGTAATAAATGTTTAATTAGGAAGAGCTTAAATGGACATCTTTGCAAAGGGCCTTTGTTCTGCTCCTTTTTGCTCACTTTCTCTTTTTTCGCTCATTGCGTTTAAACCAGTACCACCTCAAAGACAAAAGTGCCAGAGTTGACCTTCTTTCACAGTTGAGATGTTATTGTTGATTACTATAATTTAAGTTTAACTCAGAATTGCTGTGGGTAGGTGGTGAAGCTGAGGATCACACAAACACACACATACACACACATAGACAGTTGCAGGTGCAAACACTTAGTGAGAAACGCAAACTCCTCTTTTATAAGCTGAGTTATTAAGATAAAGACAGTGGTACAATGGTACAGTGGCCACATCCTGTTCACTATAGAAGAGAGTGATATGCATGTATACTATACCCTCCAACATTCACACATTCACGCACACACAACAAACGTTTATGCAGAGGTGAAACCTGACACCTTTTTCTACACTTATTTCTCATGTATCTAAGCCTCTAATTTGAGAGTCCCTGAGCTCCAAATGCGAATCACATTGTGTAAGTCGTGAGGAACAACAAGTCAAATTTGGTGCTCCTGATTAAAAAAAACACAGGATGTGGTAAAACAAGCACCTAACATTTCTACCGATATCACAATCTTTTCTACTCTCAAATCTGTTTGCTCTATGAATTCAGATTCAGTGAAATGTGTCCCTGTTTACCCATGTTTCATCATTTCATACTCTGCTCTGATAATCTTTTTCTTTTGTCCTGGTGTGTAGCAGTTAATCAGAATATACATGCTTGGGCAAGGCGAAACAACAAGGAGGAAAAACTAGCATTTCAGCAAAGACAAACTGGCAAAAATCTCATGGAAAAGGCTAAAAACCTATATAAGGTTATGAACCAGTGTGATGACTTAATGGCACACACAAAAGAATCTAATGCAGTTCTTTCTAATTTGATACCACTGGTAAATACCCCTGCTCTCATTCAGAGTTCTTTTCATTTGTTTATTTTGTGTATAGTAGACAGTGCTTCTGAAGTAGCTGGAATGCCAGAAGCTATATCCATCAGATTCGAGGTGCTTGAGTCAAAAGACACAAAGTCGGAGATGCTTAGACGAGGGGGGGCAAGAGAAGAGAGAGGGGAGATATGGTGGAAAAAAACTTAGGCATTAAAATTCAGAAGATAATTACATCCGCTACACCCCCACCCTGTTGAGAAAGTGTTATGTTTAATAGTCTCTATAAAGAAAATAGGTTTTTATCTCACTCTCATTTTCATTAATTCCTAATTGGGGTGGGGGTTGTCTGTTATTATTTCTTAGATTAAAATAAACATAGCCTGTCCCATGTTCAAACCCATCACACTACACGGGCATGATAAGGACTTCATGCCTCTGTGAATAAATAAACAATTTCATCTCCACTGGTGGAATTAAGTTGCTTACAGCCTTAAGCTAAGCCTTTTTGATTTCTATTTAAATACATATTTATATATATATTTAGATTTTTTAAGGACTTAAGAGCGCATTCTCGCTTTTGCAAATGAAGTTGACTAATTTTTGACCTGCTTTATATGTATATCTTTAATTAGTGTCTTGTTTAGCTTAAACCGACTGATTATCACATATTCGTGACCTAATTACTGCACACGATTCTTAATGCCAGCATTGTGCCCTGAGGAGCAACCAAAAGTTACCTTTAAAAACTTGTGTAATCATTAGCAATGAGCCTCCCTTAATCCCACTAAACATATACTTATCTAGCCCCGGCCGGCTTGTCTTTGCTGGGTAGGGGAGAGGGGAGGGGTATGGATTTCTCCAATGTGTGTATTAAAGACATTTTTAATCACTGTGGTTAAAACAAGTTGGTCCCAATACTCCTCGTCTTTACTCATGTTCCAAAGGGATTTAGACAGCTAACCTGCAAACAAGGATACAACTGTGACGCTGGTCTCTTCTAAGTCTACATTCTCTGGGTTGGAATTACACCAGGGCTTTGGGGGGAGCCCTATTTTCAGGCGTTTACCATGACTTTGCAAGTCACGTGCACATGAATACATATTAGTGCATGGAACACAGTCAAACAATATGGTTACTGCCCAAAAAACCTGCTATTACGGCTAAAAAGAGATCTCCAGTGTGCCCCTTTTAAAAACACATAGGTTCCCTGTTTCAAATCAAAATTTCAGGTGAGACGCAGCTTCACAGATGCATTCAAGGGCAGCTGGGAAATAAGCAAATAAGGAATATTTAACTGCTGACAGTCTTCATGGGCTTCCGAACAACTGCATGCAGCTTGTTTAATGAGAATCAGGGATGTAAAGTTTCTTTAATAACCACAGATGAAGCATCAAGTGGTTGTTTTAGGGACGCTAACGGCACAAAACAAGCAAACAGCACTGCTGTCCACAGTGTTGAAAGGAACTGCGCTGTTTTTAAGATTTAATTCAACGCAGAGAACGCTATGATATTCTTTTAAAGAGATGTCAGACAGCTCATGGACTTTTTTTCAGTGCTTCCCCCTCAGAGTATCAGCTGCATGTCTCTATGGGTGCTCCTCTGCTCTTTAGGGGAGCCGAGCTCCCCTAGCTCCCCCGTCATTTGAACCCTGCTCTGAAGTCATCTATGTCTTGGTATGGACTGCAGCAATAATAGAAACTATGTCCATGAACTTGTTCATGGGACAACAGATGTCCACAGACTTGAATTGTTTGAATAACTACTGATCATCAATAATGTAGTATCTTATTGCAAACCTTATTGTGAAGATGCCTGGTGGTGTGTGGATATTTGATATTAAGTAATATAGTTAAGTAAATAATGTGTGGATCTGAATAGTTTGTGTTTACGTCTTGTTTTTTTATGAAATCCTTTTTAAACTAATTTCTTTGACACACTTGATATTTGGACAGTGAGGCAATAACACATCTAACTGTTCATAAGAACATCACAAGAAGAAATGTGTTGCTCTCCTACCTGATGATGGTGAGGAAGGATGCGGGCTGTCATCTTGGATGCTCCCTGTCTGGGAATGTCCTCCTCCAGCGCCGCTCTCTTCTGTGACGTTGGATGAACCCGGGGTGGTGGAGCGGCTGACGGATTGGCACTCTGGGTCACTGGCTGAGCCACGTCGTTCATCCAGGCCTTGCTGCAGTGCTTCATCAATGCTTCGCTTGTCTTTACCGTGTATTCGGGAGTGAACAACCATTTGATGGTATGTTCGGAAGACCCGGCCACAGTCAGGACACTCTGAAGGCTTTTCCTTCAGGCTAGACAGATTGGACAGGCTGTAGTCTATGTTTGGACCTCCCATGCCAGCGAGGGCTCCAGGAGCCTCAGCGCTACCGTGGTGTGGCATTAGGTCACGATGACTTTCAAAGCCTCTTCCATCTTCTTTCATGGGTATCATGGCTCCACCAGAGGACTTGGAACCTTGCAAGGAATCGGACAGCTGCTTCTGCTTGGAGCTATCGTTGGAAGCAATCAAGGAGTAGTCTTGTTTGTCTTTTGGATAAGAAGCTAAGCCCCCTGTACCACCCATCTCATCTTCCTGCCCTGGAGTTATGTGGGGCTGGTGCTGCTGCTGATCCTTAGGCATGAAAGCCCTGTCCATATCCATACCACGAGCCATTATCTGCCAGGCTTGGTAGCTATTGAGGGAGTCCATCTCTGCCACTTTTGCAGCTGCCTGGAGGCGCTCCATGCAGCTCGATTTGAGTGGTGGCACAAGATTCAGACAACCAATGAGTGAGCGCTTTTCATTTTCACCCAAACCATGACCCATTCCTCCTGCCATTGGTCCTAGCAGTTTTCCTAACATCTCTTTTTCCTTCATGACAATCCCCGCTTTAGCCAACATCTGGTGCTGCTCACTCAGGCCCTGTTTGTCCGGTGAAAGGAAGCCCCCTTGAAGACAAGAGATATAGCGAGAATATAGGTTGGCATGAGCTTCCTGAGCCAAATTGCTCATGCTATTGACGGCAGCCAGGTCCTGCTCACTGGGCTGAGGTGGTTTGCTCTTGATGGCCAGTTTGTTGAGATGGACCTTCATATGGTTCTTCAAGAACCAGGGTTCTTTGAAGCGACGGCCACAGATTTGGCAGCAGTGTTCAAAGGAGTCCTTGTGCTTTCGCATGTGACCCTTAAGGAACCAAGCTTGACTGAACACTTGGCCACAAACATCACACCGAAATTCAGTAGCCATCTGCATGCCCCCAGATCCACCGCCACCCTGGCCCTGTGTGGTTTCAGCTGTGATGTGGGCTTTCTCCACATGACTTATCAGCTCCTCTTCATGGGAGGCTGCAAACTCACATAGAGTACATTTGTAGGGCTTGTGGAGTATGCGGATGTGGCGGTCCAGCTCTTCACGCTTCTTGAACTTCCCTTTGCAGAAGGTACAACGGAAGCCTGTAGTTGGGTTCAGGGACTGTTCATCCTGGGTGCCAGCCGGCTTGGGTGAAGAAGAGGGCTGAGAAAGTGTGTCTGGAGTGGCAAGGCCAGATGGGGGTGGGGGGCCACAGGCCGAACCTATTTGCTGAAGAGTGTTGGAGCTGCTGTTGGGGCCCAAATGGGGTGGTTGAGCTGTTTGGAGGAGACTGCCACTCCCTCTCATCTGCTTATCCCTCAAGATTGCCCTCTCCTCAAGCTCGTGCAGTAGCCTGTTCTCCTCCCTGACACGGCCGCGGCCCTTACCAAGATTCCCCAGCTTGTGGGTGCGGAGATGGATCTTCAAGTTGCCTTTCTGAGCTGCTCTGTGGTCGCAGTAGGGGCACTTGAATGGCTTCTCTCCTGTGTGTGTGCGCATGTGCAGTGACAGGATGCTGTTAAAACGGAAGCGTTTGCCACACAGCGGACAGGGATACTTCCTATTCTTGCGAGCATCATCTTCAATATCATTCATTTGAGACATAATGCCCAAGTTCTGTCCATTGAGAAACTGCTGCAGGTCAACACGCCCATTGAGTCCGCTCAGTGCTCCAGCATTAATGTCTCGGTTAAGCTGATTGGCTAACAGGGCCATCTGACTGCTTATGGGTTGGCTGGCCAGGGCTGCGTGGTGTGTCTTCTCATCCAAAGGTGTGGCTGCCTTCTCTTCAGGGATCTGTTGTGGGCGGTGTAGATCAGGGAAGGCGTGTCCTAACTGGGCAGTAAGCTGGTGAAGCTTCTGGCTAATTGGGTAACGGCCATTTAACACTGCACTGCTTAGATGAGCATCAGTGTCAGGCACCGCCGATGATACACCAAGACATAAACTAGAGTCCTCCATCCTGAAAAAACAGACAGAAAGAAGACAGCATTTTAGAAATAATTAAGTTAAGATGCAGTGCCAGTCTGCTCTGGTCTTAATTATGGCAAACAAAACATAAAGGGTGTGTCACCCCATACAAATGTTGTCATTGTCTTTGAAGCACAGACACAACTGTCAGCACCAAAGACCTGCTGAGCTGCTGTGACACCTTCAAACTATTTTTGAAATGTGAAACCATTTTGGATAGAATAATTACTCTGTATACATAGTGAGCAGTGCATAATTAAGCTACTTGTGCCCATCCTATCAGAATTCCTCCAATTACACGCCTTAATGAAATGGAGCAACTGCATCGTCGGGAAGCCACCTCCATACTACAATTATGATATTTACAATGGCACTTAAAACCAAGGGGTTACTCCAGTAAACACAACATTCTTATCTTAGAGCAACGACACTTGTTATGGCGCAATATTTCATTAAAGAGCCTTATTACATTTGATGTGAATCTCTGTGCTCTCAGTCTGTTTTTCTATTCCCCGAATCCCCTCTCTGACTAAGTTCTTGTCTCTACCTGACACTTTAAGATTCAGAGAGTTGAAACAATAACTGGTTGTGCTCCCACTGTTTCCAATACATTGAGAAACAAAACCATTGGATATATGGGAAAATATTATATAGGAAAGTACCCCTTCAATTATGAAGGAAATCATAAGGTGGCCATAACATCACTAATTTGTTTACTTATTAGAGAGATTTCTCAAAACATTATGGATTGATCTGTATTAAAATTTCAATAGATGTGGGGCACAGCCCAACTTAGAAGTGATTAACTTTTGATGTCGATCCAGATCAAGATCTGGATCCAGGGTTTTTTCTTCAGCCTTGGCAGAGGCATGCAGTCTGCTCTTGTTCAAGTTGTTCTCCCCATACCGCAAGCCAAACAATCACGCTGTAGTCCTGGATCTTAGTAATGCTACAAAAGTATATAATTTTCCCCCCATATTGTACCGTCACTGAAAGTGTTTTCATTCCATATGTATAACATGAAAGGATAAATAATTTAAAAAAGGAGAACACTGGTTTTAATGCAGATCCATCTGCTCTCCAGATGGAGAGGTATAAAGATCTATTCACACACTTTCTGGCTGCTTGCAGGGGTCAAACGCTCAGAAACAATAACCATGGTTCTGCTTTGGTCAACAAAATAATGTTTAATATCTCATTAAGCTGATTAGTATGCTGCCTGGTAACAGTGGATACCACTGGGCATTAATATATGATTATAATAATCAGAAAATTCTTTCATGGAGAGGCAGTGCAAAGAACTGGAATCAGGGAATCAGGTGAGTGTGCTTTTACAAAAAAAAAAGAGAGAGAAAACATGGTCAAATTTTAGTAAGTTGTCAGTAGAACCAGCTCGGCATCAAAAAGGTGCTTTCAGGTTTTTTCAGGTTAAGCATATATATATATATATATATATATATATATATATATATATATATATATATATATATATATATATATATATATATAGATAGATAGATAGATAGATAGATAGATAGATAGATAGATAGATAGATACATATATAAATATAGATATAGATATATATAGATATAGATATATAGATATATATAGATATAGATATATACACACAGAGATACATTCAGTGTACATTTTATAGACGCTAATAGTATTTAAAACTCAACGTGACTCTTTTTCTTTCTCTTTCTCTCCACCCACCATATATTTCTGAAGCATGGTGGACTAAATTGTGCTTGGTTCATTTGGCATCTTGTTCACTTGAAAAATATTCTCTCTTTTCCCGCTCTCCCCTCAGTGGGAGGTTAGCAGACATAAGGGGTGCCTGTTCTTGTAGTCACTGGCCCCTCCAACACACTGTTGATGGTGGATTCTTATCTTGAGGACATGAATTACTCACTGTGACCAGTTTCCACTTGTGTTTAAAGGAATGTGACACTTGTGGGCTGCCCTTTGAATTCTTCTTATTTCTCCCCACAAGTATCATAAAGCAATTCTACTGAATTCATCAAGAACATAATGGCTGAGCTATGTTCTGCTGGCTTATGTAGTAGTTAGATATACTTCTGTCAAAGCCTGCTTAAATTTACAACAGATCTTATGATTGCTTTCTCATGTGACTTAAATACTATTCCTTTCATCTTAGGATCAAATCATTTTTAAATACCACTAAGAACTTAAAAATATACATATGAATTGTGCATATACATATATATATATATATATATATATATATATATATATACACACATGTTAAAATACATCTTTAAATAACTTTGATTTAAATTTGTATTTATGTGACACCCCAGTTTCCATCATCAGCTGCGCATATATTGGAAAAGACCTTATTTGAATGGGTCCTTTTTACAGAAGCGGCTGTCTTTTGGAATAGAAATCTGTGATTTAAACTAGGTTGATGAGCTGTTGCTCATTTGGGGAGATAGCGGCTTGCCCTTTTCTTCAATTTGATTTCTGCCTTTATCTTTAACATATAACAAAGGCAGATAGACAATGGAATAATGTGAAATGAACTGACGAATCCAGTTTGTGTTTTTTATAAACGTATCCTGGCTGACGAGCGTATGCAAATGAGGCACATTAATATGCTTGCCTTGCTCCCGAGTCATTTTATATTTTTTCCCTGATTAAAAAGGACATTTCTTATGTGACATCCCCCCTCTGCTCACATCAACACACACACATGCGAGGGAATTTGAGGGTGGTGTGCAAGGAGGAACACATAGACACAAGCAAAGACATGAACTCAAACACAATTCTTTGACTGCAGACAACAATTCAATATGCGTATGCCCTCTAAAAGACACGGTGAGTATGTTGCAACTCACCCAACACTCTTTTTGTTCTGACTGTGTCCTCACTGTTACTCTTCGTCTCATGCACAGCATCCATCACACATTAAGAACACTACGCAAATTAATATTAATAAAAAAGCATGATTTTTTTCAGAGGATCAAAGCTCAGGGTATTTTCTTTTCTTTTTGTTATTCTTACCAGTCATATTAAGGACAGAGCGGGGCCTCGCTGTACGGAAAATGCCTCATTGTCTCTGACACTGCCGTGAATGCTCTGTAGATCCGTGTTTGAACAGATGCACTCTGTACTTTTGTACAGGTACAGTATCTGTCTGCCGTTATTCTAACCTGTATAACCTTATCATTTCCTGACATGTGCAGCAATGCTGCCTCATTAAAACTATTGGCTCCTCTGATACCTCTAAAACCACAAAGACTTCCTTTAGCATTTTCTCACGATGTGTTTTGTTCAGTTGTTGTCTTTATAGTTTGTGGTTTAATATTCAGCAAAGCACCACGTGCACCCGTAAACACACCAAATCCTCTGCACATTTATATACACGCACAGAAAGTGATTTCACTTGGTTTCTCTTCAATCCTCAGCTTAATTATAAGTGGTATCTGTAACACAATGGAAGTGTATTTCAGTCACCATTTAAATGTGCTCAGTTCATTTCGGTCTTATCAATAGTAGCATGCATCATAAATGCATATGGGATTTAAATGTGTTCCTCTCTAATTCTAACCATATAAATTATTGTACATGAAAGACAGTTTCAATATTAGGAATCGCTACCTATTATACATTCATATTAAAATAAACAATGACAAACATAATTGTCTGCATACTTTCTGAATTTGCTGTCAGGCTGGGTTTGTCGTAAAACTTTTGCCTGGCATTTAAGACAAAGACGGGTGAGGGTGGGGATCAAAAAGGATCGAAAAGCCATTAGTTGGACTTTACTTTGTTATTTTGGCATTTATCGACACAAATCCTATCAACTTATCACAATGCAATACCTCATTAAGTTCTCATGAACAAATTCATTGCATTAAACAAATAAATCATTATTCACAATATGCTGAATTCAATCATTTTTGCACAAAATCATTAATGACACAAGGGGGCTACAAACGACAGCATTCTGATGTTGAAGGGACAAAGTGGGTATTTACCATATGTTGCATGTGCTGAGATTAGAATGCTAAATATTTTGTGATTAGACAAGCGGCGGCAAGATTCGGATTCATTAAAAAACTGCAAGTGTGTTTTCAGAGTGCAAACAGAACTTCCTCATCATTTCAAAGATCAATTACCTCCCGGCAAAAGATAGTTTAGTTGGAGTTTTTGCTTTGGTAGGTAGAACACACCACATATGAGTTTCTCTCTGGCTTGTGTTTTGTTCCATTGCACGTGGTCTTTGCAATACGTCTAATTAATCCAATAAAAAGCTGCCTTGTTTTCCTTTTTCTCGTGTGCACTTTGACTTCACTGCATTATTACTTTCTGTAACGAGGTGAAAATACTCCGCACAAGGCCTCACATGGAAAACAGTCCCACAGCACATGCCACAGTCAATCCTAAATCTATCCAGTGACTCCAACCCTTTCATCAAAACTCACAGTACTGAAGACGCAAAGCTTCAAAACTCAAATGTTCTGCAAATATAAGCAAAATTCCTTGTTGCAACAATAAGAAAAAAAGGATTTACTAATTATTTCAGGGGTATAGTAACCTAAAAAACTCTACGAGACTGCTCAGGGGAAAACATCACATCTCTCTAAACAACAGATCACAGGAAAGAGAAATAAAAGTTTATTTATTTGGAGAAATAAGAAAATAAAAAATCCAACCACTATGAACTCGATATCATGTAAAAGAGGATATTATAACCCCAGCTCATCTGGAATACAGGGAAAATAACAACAAGGGAGCAAGGATTTGACAAGAGCTCAGACTCAATAGATCTGTGACAAGTATGAATGAACAGGAGGCTCTGCTTCTCCTTCTTTCTTTTGAACAATGTATCATTGAGGGCTGTTTAAGAGGTCCTGTCAACAGGTAGTTCAACTTTCAGCTCATCCCCACTGATCAGTGGGAGCCCTCCTGACAGCAAGAAAAGAAAGACACCGGGAGGGAGCAAGAGAGAGAGAAAGAAAAATGTTGTGGGTCTTTTTATCCGTCCGTCGCTCTGACAGCCTTGCAGGGGATGCCATGGGAGGAAGATCAATGCAGGACAAGCGGATTCCCACAGTTCATTGTTCCGGGCCAGCCAAATCATCTTCCCAAGACGGCCGGGAGCTCAAAGCTTCCCTTTATGATAACCATCCCTGGTATTATTCCCACTATGATGATGATGACCTGCAGATGTCTCTGTTTGTGTGTATGTGTGTGTGTATGCATGTACATCTGTGAACACCTCTTCCCTCCTGAGTGTGCTACAATAGAGGTCACAGTGGCATAGTCAGACCCCTGCAGCAGCGAATAAAGCAGAGTGATGAGAGCAGGATTAACAGTGTCAAACATTTGTTAAGCAGCCCGACTTAACGTGGTGAAGTTATGGGAGAGAAAGCCAAAAATAAACACGCAAACAAATAAATAAATAGCACGTGATGTGATGATAAAAGCAAACATTGGCCAGGGTACACCTAAAAAATGCTGGGTTATGGAATGTGGGACCCATTTTAGGTTATTATCTAGGTTGTTTTTTTAACCCATGAATTGGGTTAAACCCTAAAAAATGCTGGGTTGTTTTTTTAACCCAGAAAGTCCCACAAAGTCTCATGGGAAATGCAAATGCAGCAGGAATTTAACCTTTTATGATTGTTATCCTATAAATCTGAAATATGTGCTGTACTGTTTTAGTTCACACTGAGCCAAAGCTGTAGAAAAATTGTGTTCAGTTTGAATGTTAAAGTTGCACCATGAGTGTGAAGGACAGTACAGGGAGATAAATTCACCACCACAGACGTCAAAGCATTGATGACGGATCACTGGCTACTCCAGCTACTGTTTGGTCTCTGACTCTGCTTTCTCTTCCACACGGAGAAACATTCTCTCCAGTCATAGAGATGGTTCAGAAAACAGAATTTCCCACGTGGAATTACCTTTGGTTTGAAAAATAAAAAAAAAATGAAACTTGTTCTAGAGCTTGGACAGGGCAAATAAAATATGTGAAGTCATTATCAAAAAAAAAACCCAACATGTTCATTAATTTGACCCAGCCCTTGAGATAAATGTGTACCACATCCAGTTGGGTTAAAATGCACAACCCATTTTGTTGGGTCAAATTAACTACTGCTGGGTTGCTGCTATATTGACCCTGCACTTGGATTCTAAAATAACTCAAACTGGGTTATTTTAACCCAGCAGTTTTTAGTGTGTACAGTTCAGTCATTCTGCTGTAAGACTGCAACCATCATTGCTCCCTTTGTACCAACTAACTGAATGTTTCTTTGCATCCGTGCCGCACGTGTTCCTTCTCTGTTAAGTATGATTCATTTTCTTTTTCAAAGACTCAGATCAGTTTGGCTCTCCACTCAGATGCCCTATGTTCTGTACCTGTGTGGTTTGGTGTGGTGACTAAGCCCTTCTCTCTGTCCAATCAGTCAGAAAAACAGGGTGCCATTCTCTGTGTGTGTCAGCTTGAGACAACAAGCATGGCAGTGTAGAGCGCTCACGCATGGTTAGACTATGGGAAGAAAGAGGCCTGAGAGACAATGACCACAGTGTATTTGTCATAGCTTACATCACTGGTCACTCTCTCCGCTGCATTTCAATGCTACAAACATCAACACACACACAAAGACCAATCTGTGGGTCACACTTTGGGGCAGCGCAGAGATGACCTGCAAGATGCAGGACTGAGAAAGTGGAGCGCCGTCTCACTTTGATTCTCAGGTTACGGTGGGAGGGAAGAGACAAACAGAGTAAAGAAGAAAGTAGATGAATGTCAATACAGCCTAAATAGCAGAATATCAGAAATAATTGCTGTTTTCTTCCACCCATGCTGGGCTCTTTCTGCTAGAGTTTTGCATAATGACTTGAATTGAGGGGGGATGGAGGTAATAGTGGTGGGTCTGTAGCAGCAGCAGAGGTGGTGCAGGAGGGAGGGGTTGTTGTGACAGGTGCTGAAATCCAGCTAAGGAGGCAAGGGAGACAAAGGTTCAATTTACTAAGAGGAGACTTTAATTGTTACACAGCTAATTAAGAGAAGAAGGATCTTTTTTTGCCTCTTAACTATTTACCGTGAGCTGTGTGTGCACACCGAGAGCTAGCTTCTGCCTTCAAGCCAAGTCAGCCTGTAGTAAAGAGTCATAGTGCATGGTGTGTGTGTGTGTGTTTACAGGCAGGATGGGCGCTGCCTCTACATATAACATCATTTCACAGCTTCTGTGCTGTTGGGAGTTTGGGACTTTCTCCTTCTTTTTTCAACTAAAACAAAAGTCTATGGCTAATTAGCGGCACTCATTACAGGAAGAGAGTCAGGTAATTATTTTACATCATGCTGCCGATAATTGAATGATTCTTCAATGTCTGAATGCCTGTTTGAAAGTATCCCCCCTTTTTCTTTTTCTTTGAGGAAGATAAGAGGGAAACTGGATACAGGTACTGCTGCCATATGCTCTTGAATGAAAAAGCTCTTCTGTCAAAGCAAATGGGATTTTTAAATATTGAAACTGCTGCATGTCTTTTTAATATGGTCGTGTTAAATCTTTCTTTATTCCGTCACTTTGATAAACTCCCCCTTTCTATTTTTCTTCTCTCTCATTTTCTGTCTGCTAATCTGAAGAGTTTGAAGGGACTTGGGCTTTCTGAGGAGAAGTTTAACTTTGCAACCATGCAGACTTTTTTTTTTTTTTTAAAGCAGCACGTTTCCTGTTTAAGAAAGCAAACAAATCTTATCAAAGCCATCAGGAAGCTGTGACTTGAGTGGAAATGCTTGTGATTCTCTGCATATGTTACAATATCTCTTAGTGGCCTTATAAGTGCTATTGTTCTCACGCACTTTTCATGTGACTGGGAAATAGGAGGAGAGAAAAAACGCAGCACACTTTCTGCTTTCTCTCCTTTCACTTCAAAGCAAGATATGTACAGTGATCTAATGTAGCACTTAATATAAAAGGAAAGAGAGTGAGATGGAGAGGGAGAATTTCTACTTTAAGGCCAGGGTGTATTTATTACACGCTAATTGTAGCAGAGGAAGTGCTTTAGAGGCGTGCGCTCTTGGGAGAGGGTGGAGGGCCTCGGGGACATAAGAGAGCATGTTTATCTATCAGACTTTATCAGAAAACAAAGTGGTGACTGCTCTTAAGATTAGAGATGGGGTTCAGGGGCGTGTGGAAAGGGATGAAACGCTTTACAGAAGAAATAAAAGAAATGAACTGATAAAGAGAAAAAGAGTAAAGAGGACGAGACATGCCAGGGAAGCACCGTTTGCGTTGATGCCAGTGACTCAGTCAAAGGCAGCCGTAATTAAAGCAGGAAGTTGGGTGAAACCTCAGAGAAACGTTTCTTCTTTCTTTTTTCCTCTTAACTGGACAACAGAATGAGCAATTACACACACACACACGCACACACCCACACACGCACACAGACGAAAGTCATGGACACCTAAAACCTCAGGTGTTTCTGCATCTCCACAGCATCACTCTATCCTGCACATCATGACTGTACCGGGAAAAAGATAAGCTGCAGGTTCCTTTACGTCAATGAGCGAAATACCACTCTGAAGAGTTTGGAGCCGAAGAGGAGCATTGATATAAACTCTCCATGTAGCCAAATATGCAGTTTGGTTCACAAGGTTGCATGAAAATACAATCCTTTATAGACGGATTCCCATTTATAAAAACTGGCAGTTTTGCGCGCAGCCAGGGGGCAAAGAGCCTGTTTGTCCTGCAGTCTACGGTCAAACACTCATATCATTCATAAAAATGTAAAGTAACCTGACAAAACAAGCAGAGATCGATGTGTTTTAAATTATATTGTATAAATCTGTATTTTTTATGAAGTATTTTTTCATTCATTCATTTCATTTTGATGACGAATAAACAAATATAGACTCATCGTTGCTGTTTTCCCAGTCATCACCCGGAAACGGCATTTTTCTTGTTAAAACAAGGATATTATTCGTGTTGGACCTTATTTGAAATTTGCCTGAAAAACTTGAGTTAGAAAGCGGCTTAAACTTTCGTTTAGACTCTTTGTGAAAACCAAAATGGTCCCCAACAGTCTGCTGTCTGCAGCAGGTTCAGCTCCGTGTCGTCCTCACCTCCTCCATACAGGAGCAACTTTCACTAGTCTGGATTAAACCAGACAAAGACGACATCATCACTACGTTTGGAAAGGAGCTGATTCCAGCTGTTAGGGGCTAACATGCATTGCTGTCGGTGAGTCCTGCTGCTCGTGGAACGTTCTGCTTTATTGTGGATGAAATCCTGGTAGACAGTAGACAGACTAGCTAACTAGCTAACTAGCTAACTGCTAACAAGCTAACGGTATAAACTCAAACACCATCTGACGTTGACTTTATGACCCCCGTACTTCCTACTAAATCTCCAGGATGTTCTGCGACGTGGATGCTTGTAGACGGCTCCACCATCAGTTTTTCTTCTTTTTATTTTGCGTGTGTGAGCAGAGGACGGCTGTCACACACAGCTACAGTGAGCCGTGAACTGATCAATGACTGGTCGCAGTGGTGATACTGGTGTTGTTACAGTACCAGTCTCCCGACTACAACACGGGAATCATTTCTGCCACTGCAGTGGTTTAACATGGTGACCATGGTGAAAGACTAAATGAATCATGTATCTGAACCTGCAGAAGTTATCAGAGAGGGTTTTGAAGACAGTCACTCCTACTGTCCTGTTATCACCATTTTCAACTGTTTACGTTCATTAACGTTTTGATTTTTGCAACAGAACAAACACCAGGACTCAAACATTACATTTCCCCGACACTGTCACGTCATCATGACCTCATCTGCATGAAAAGTCGAGTCTTTCATGTAAAAACACGTCTTCTCATCGTTCAATAATGCTTTTCCTGTGTTTTCTTGCCCCCTGGTTGCGCGTGCATCCTATTTATGATGTTGCTTGGAAACCCATCTATAATTCAGTCTTTGTCTGTTGACTGTTAGCATGATTATGCTAAAACTACAGCATAACTTCCACAACAGAAATATAAGAAGCTAACTCTACAGGGCCTTTTAGGACAACCTTACAGAGCAACACGTCGTTAGAAGACATAACCTCCGTGACCTCACGACCAGGGTCATTTCCTCACAGATGTCTACACAGGTGAACAACTTCTTTGCAAGCAGAGGAGGAGGGCATTGATTAATCAAAAGAATATTTCTTCCTTTTTATAGGCTTTGAGTCAAGCGTCTGAATCCAAAGAAATGATTAAAGATTTTCTCTACAAAGTAGCAGGTAAGTAAGAGCTTCATGGCGTTAATTTCCATGACCAAAAAGGAGCATTTAATAAAAAAAAAAAATTAATAGATAAAAAAAATTTAATTAAATTAAGTAAGATAAGATAAAATTAAATTAAATAGAATAAAATAAAACAAAATGTCCTCAGGTTTGGAGGTTTATTCCATTCATTTGATCCTTTAGCATTGGATTCTCCTCCAAACTATGAGCTGCACTGCAGGTTAGAAGTGAAAAATGGCCACTTTGCAAGTTCAAGAGTATGAGTTTGGTTGTGTAGGTGAGCTAATGTTTGTTTTCTAACATGGTGGGACCATCAGGACTCAGAAGAGGTCTGAACAAGCGTGAAATCCAGGTGTCTGCATTAAGTTGACAAACCATCTACATGACTAAGTGAGAAGAGCAGAGGACATTTTCTAAAAACATAGCAACATTGTTTCTTTGTTTCTCATGTATTTGAATGAGAAAACTTAGTTTTGTTGGCAAAATCATATCATTTATTCAGAAAAACTGCAGCGTACATCCATTTTAAAGTATGAGTAGAAATGGACAAGAGAACAGGTGCTATTAACAACTGACAACAGGAAAAATATCCAGCTGAAATGTTTAAAAGAAAAAAGAGGTGAGAATAAAAAGCTAATATGAGCTGATAAAAGGTCGAAACAAAAAGCAATGATCCATTTCTGTAAGGGGACAAACCAAGATTAAACTTTCGGGTTAAAAATGAAGAAATATATCTTGACTGAAATAAAATTTAAAGCTGAATTAAACCAATCAGTATATTGAGTGAAAGTCCTTCCAGAGTGTCTGCGTGGGAGTTATCCCGTCGCAGGATTCCTCTCATCTGTCTGCACCACGGTCTGAGCTCGGAGCTGCTTGTCCCGGCCAACACTGCATTTTCCTCATTCTTCCATGCCCTGCCTGACCTTCAGCTTTGTCACTGACTTATCTTTCACTACAAAGACTGCATCTTATCAAAAAGCACACACACACACACACACACACACATTTCTGATGAGAGCCGAGGTTCATTAAAACAGCAAATCATAAAAAATAACCTCCCTGTTGTAGAAAGTGCAAACATACGAACTACTTTCCTGTATGAAACAGACTTTTATGTAACTGCACCAACACACACACATACACACCCGCACACGCATGCACATGTGATATACTGGTGAGGTTGTACCATAAAGAATGGCAGG
This sequence comes from Atherinomorus stipes, assembly GCA_023101725.1. Taxonomy (NCBI): domain Eukaryota; kingdom Metazoa; phylum Chordata; class Actinopteri; order Atheriniformes; family Atherinidae; genus Atherinomorus; species Atherinomorus stipes. Next base: position 779,482 of record JALJCO010008508.1, on the reverse strand, counting down.
TAAACTGCTCTAAAAGTGAAATATAAAGGTAAAAACAAAAGTAGTGTAAAACGACCATTTATACCCTAGTCCCCACCAAATCTAACCGTGTCTATCAAAGAAGGGTGATTCGTATTAATAAGGTGCTGCAGATGAACGTCAGCGTGGTTACCAGGGGTGACTCGGACCTCTCAGCTTTATTATTAATGACGACGATATCTTGATAAGGAGAGAGGCTGACACCGGCAGCCTGGCCACAACATCAGCCAGCTGTGCCCAGGGTTCCCACTCTTTTTTTAAAGTTATTTTCCAGGACTTTTCCAGAACATTTTCAGGATTTTTCCAGCTGCTACAGTACAAGTCAAGTTATCACAACATAAACTAATAAAGTCCACCCAAAGCTTTTGGATAAGTGTTCTACAATTGTAGCTTATATTTTTTACAGCGATGAAGCAGCGATGAAATAAAAACAAAGCAGAGAGAAAGATGAGATGAGGACGAGACAAAGCAGAGACAGAGCCAAGACGAAGTTGCGATGAAGCAGAGATGAAACAGCACTGAAGTTGAGACAAAGGTAAGACAAAGACGAGATGAAGCCAAAACGAAGCTGAGATGAAGACAATACGAAGCAGAGACGAAGACGAGACAAAGACGAGATGAAGCCAAAACGAAGCTGAGAAGAAGACAATACGAAGCTGAGACGAAGACGAGACAAAGACGAGACGAAGCAGAGACGAAGACGAGATGAAGCAGAGATGAAACAGCACTGAAGTTGAGACAAAGGTAAGACAAAGACGAGATGAAACCAAAACGAAGCAGAGACGGAGATAAGATGAAGCAAAGATGAAGCTGAGACGAAGACAAGACAAAGCAGAGACGAAGACGAGACGAAGACGAGACAAAGACGAGACGAAGCAGAGACGAAAACGAGACAAAGACGAGATGAAGCAGACAAAGACGAGACGAAACAGAGACAAAGACGAGAAGAAGATGAGACGAAGCAGAGACAAAGATGAGACGAAGCAAAGACGAAGATGAGACGAAGCAGAGACAAAGCAGAGACGAAGATGAGACAAAGCAGAGATGAAGATGAGACGAAGCAGAGATGAAGACGAGATGAAGCAGAGATGAAGACGAGACAAAGCAGAGACGAAGCAGAGACGAAGCAGAGATGAAGCAGAGACGAAGCAGAGACGAAGATGAGACGAAACAGAGATGAAGACGAGACGAAGCAGAGACGAAGACGAGACGAAGCAGAGATGAAGACGAGACGAAGCAGAGATGAAGACGAGACGAAGCAGAGACAAAGACGAGAATGAAGACGAGACGAAGCAGAGACAAAGCAGAGAAGCAGAGGGGGGGAAAAATCATTTTTCAGGACATTTTACTCTTTTTCTCAAATTTCCATGTGTTGACTGATAAAATGTTAAATCCTTGCCCAGGTTTTCCAGGTTTTCCAGGATGCGTGTGCGTCCTGATGCTGGGCTGAGGAAGCTGCATCAGTTCACCTCGGGTTACAGTCGTACGAGCACGCACCCCGGAGCACCCTCCGGCTGTTGGATGTGGGCAGCGGGGAAAGGTGGAGCTGGGGTGTGGGTGCTTATAATCTGCGTGGCCTCAGTCCCCCATCACCTCAAAGCCCTCTCTGCCTCAACACTACCCCCCCCCCCCCCCCCTCCTTCCACCCCTCTCCATATTTTCTCCCCCTGCATCTGATTAAGTTAACAATGTGGTGTTATTTGCATGCTGATTTTTCAGACCCCACCACCCCACCTACTCTCTCACTTTCTCTCTCTCTCTTTCAATTCTCTGACAAACAAGAGAGGCAGGATCAGAGTAATGTGATAGCACAGCAGCCAGCCAACGCAATCTGCCTCAAAGACCAGGTGTTCGCAATCCACCTCCCTCTTAATTCCTAGCTCCATCATTTCTCTTGTTTTTATTCCTGTTATTCCTCTCCTTTATTCTCTACCCCAGTTCTTCTTCTTCGTCTCCTCTCATCTATCCCTGGTGTGTTTATAAGGTTGTATTATAATCAAATCTAGAGCAAGGGAGGCCTGTCTTTTTTTATTAATTATAGGCCACAGCTGATGTGAATGTATTCCAAAAGCATCTTCAAAATAGGTCGGCGGTACAGTTTGCTATTCTTATCACATTTAAATGTCAACATGGTGCAAAGCCCTACAAATTAGTTCAGGCAGGCTTCAACCCCCATTTAACATTTAAAGTGCCATTCTGCAAGGCTCAAAGAGCAATTTAAACCAGTTTACACATACAAATATATATATATATATATATACATATATATATCTAGATATAGATATAGCACTTTGTATTTTAAATTTCTTGTTTCAACACAGACATTTAACAAGCAACCTTCGCCTGAGAGAACTCAGTTCACCGTGTCGATGTGCTAGCAGAATAACAGAGCAAAACAAGGCATATACAGTGGGGAAAACAATGCATTAGCTTTTATCATTAATAAATTTGCATGTAGTTCTGTGCAGAGATCTTGGGTTGTCAAAATCTCTGTATAAATCCTCTGTCCAGAGTACATCAGAACAGTGAGACGTTTTCTTGAATTGTAGCCTGTTGGTGCTAAAAGAAAACAATGATCTGAAATACATCTGTTCATATGTGATGCCAACTAACCCCTGTAGAGCTGCTGAAGACAACAGAAGCTGAGCACTGTTGTTCTACATGTTGGTGGCTGAGCATACCAAACAGAGTTTACCTATCTTAGCCACACACACCCACACAAACCTATTGATACAATCATAATCAACAAATTGGAATCACGTACAATCCACCATAAAACAGACTAAATTAGTATCCTCAACAAAACACAACTGCATTATCCCTCTTTCAATGCAAAATCTGAGATAGCTTGTTGTGAATTAAAAGCTTGATCCGTCAGCTGTGAAAGAAGGACATGATTGAGGGAACACAATATCATGAAGTTAAGAGCTATAGCCTGTACTCCGGTATCAAAAAATTCCTCAAAGTTTTCTCTGGTTTTTTAGCTGCGAATCGTTGAGCAACGACCTGAAACGTGTGCGTTAGAAGCAGTTTGAACATTACAAGCTCTTTTGGCTTGATTTCTTTAGTCAGCTTAGATTGTACTGTATAATGTCTGATGGTTACACATGATGGCAAATGCAGTCTTCTGTGTAGCTCAAGACAAGGAAGACTGACCATCTTACAGCCCAGCAGAGCAGGACTCCAGCAAAACAATCTGGTTAAAATCAAGGAAGATAATTTTTAAACATATATTTTCTCTGCATGAAAAATACAACAGTTCATGAAAACTGGGTTGAAATTTGAAGTATGTCTCCTTCAAAATTCTGCTAAGAATTATTAATGTTTGTCTAAATAGATTCATTTTGCACATTTTATAGTGAAATATTAAACAAGAAAATGTTCACATATTTCTTCAACAATATTCAGCCTCATGACTGACTGACACATGATAAAGAATCTGCAAAGACCCAAATTTGCGTGCAGTAATTTGCCTGTGCAATCCAGAATTTTGCGCAAGAGGCTGGACCACGGTTTGCGGGTGATTTACTAACATTGAAGGTGCTAATGACAGCAGGTGCAAACGTGCTGGAAACACGATACAAACCTCGATATAAATGAGTGTTTTGTGTGTGTCAAGGTTTGCAAGGGATGGTAGCGGAAAAGAAAATAATACCCCAGATGGAGATATTAGTGGAAGACGGAGATGAAAATATGATATAAAGTAAGTATGATAAAGCTGCAGTGGCTGCAAGCGTTCTGTTTAATGTTAAATAGTGGTGTTTGCTGTGGGGATTTTTATTGAATTCAACAATGACAACTAAAAATGTTGACCTCACTGTTCATGAAAAAAATATTTTTAAATCAGATTTGTGCGTGTTTAGCATCGTCCGTCTCAGAAGCTGCAGCCTTTTGTGCACAGAACAGTTTGCACCTGCTCTCAGACATACTAAAATACAATAACTTTGCAAGTACGAAATTAATATATTTCTATTTTCTCCTCCTAAAACACGTACAATTGCACGTAAACACCCCGTATTGCATATTCATTGCAGTACTATTTGTACTATTTGGATAGGACGCGCTATTTAGCGCCTTTGAAAGATGCAGCCCTTTTTGCACGCTGTTAGCAGATCATTTTGTACATTTTTTTGAGTGTGCAATGAGATTGCTCACATTTTTATAAACGCAACCCTTTGATCGATCCAGCCCAGAGTGTCTTACAAGAAAGCCATGACAAATGTAAAGTTTTAAAGTAATAAACATACATATTGAATGTATTTGCATTCCAATGAGAGCACATGAATGGTGAGATGGAAAGCACAACAGGCTATAAAAATCTACTAAATGATGTGGTTTTCAGAAAATTATGGATGCTACCCACTCAGGATACTTGGATTACATTGGACGAGCAGTATGGAGGAATATTGACATGTTTTGTGGACGTTTATGGACCTTTTTGATTCAGTCGCCAGTCACCTCCCTTACATTAAGGTCGTGGGATAACGAAAGCCTCCCTGGAGCTTTGGCTGCATTTGCGATATTAAAAAAGTGCTCCAGAGTCTTGCTCAGCATGAGGGTGAGTAGAAAATGAACGCACATCATTCTGTGGGTGTACTATTCCTTTAACTGGGTTCCAAGTTGCCTTCAAGATAATTGTGTTAACTAGGCATTTGCAGCCTCGCTCCACAAACACAAGTGAGAGCCCCCTGGTCAGAGAAGTTTATGACAGGGTAGAGGGGTGCTGCACTGCCTTCAGGAGGAGTTGGCCCTGTCAAGCTGTTTCACGCCACTGACATGCAGGATCAGCAACCAGCCCTGGAGACAAGAACGGAGCAGTAGGCCTCTTATGAGACTTTCTTTGCATCATTACACTGCTGACCCCAGTTGTTCCAATGACTGCATGAATGTCTAGGAGCAGCTGACTCAAGAGAAATAAAAGGGGGAAAAAGCTGGCCATCACATACATATATAGGACAGAAGATAGCATAAGTCCCAAGAAGGATATTCTGAAAATTTAAGAAGCTTAAATGGTGATCCACAACACTAATAGACTCTTCTATTGAGTTAAGTCCATTTTAGTTATTTATTAGTCTTTTGTTACACTATATACGACTTCACGTAGGTTAATATGAGAATAAGAGCCAGTGTAGGGGTCACAGAGAGATTGAGTATCAGCTTACAACTGCCCTCTTACATCAGCATAAGTAACTGAATCCAAAGAGCTAACTAGCTTACAAGAGACCCAATCCCTCTGACTGGCTTTCCTCTACCTCAAGGCTTGACTATGACTCTTTCCCATCCAACCCAAATGCTCTATGGGTGTGCCTAATGTGGGCTCACTGAAATGTCAAAGCATTATATATCCTTTTACGCACAGAGTGGCCCCTAAGGGTTTAATTGACTATGCTGTAAAGTGAGTACGAGAGCCACGAGAGAGTGCGATGAAGATGAATTTGTTTCATTAGCGGGCAAACAGAGCCTGATGGCTGGAATTGGTGGAGAGAGAGGAGGAAGAATCTAACACGGATGAAAAATACATATATTCTTTCACAAGTCACAAGCAAATGTACCGGCATGGCTGACCACTCCTTAAAATACTCCCTTTTGTGAACTTACCAAGTGAAAGATTCACATTCACATGTTCTTCTCTTTCTTCTTTCTACTCTTCTGGTTGGCCTCTGTCTTTCCCTGAACCAAACAAGAAAGAAACCAGCTCCTAACATCTGATGGGTGACTTCAAAAACTCAGAAAAAAAAGAAAAAGAGCCAAGCAGAAGACGGGAGAGAAGAGAAGGGGCCCCACTACCGTCCCGCGGCCTTCGTTTACCAATTATACTGAGTACCTGCTGACAGGTGGGTTGTCACAATGTCGGCTTTGCCACCCAACTCCCCTCATCTCCCCCCTTTCAACATCCCATCACTTTCCATTCCACTCCGCTACAGCTTACCACATGCGAAGGCGAAGAAGCTCATCGCATCTCCAGGCGAACAGATAAGACAAAAGGAAAGGAGGATGAGGAGGAAAACAGTTTGGTGTTTGGCCTCAAGAAACAAGCTTTGATTTGGGGAACGGTGAAGAGCGACACAAGCTGAGGCAGTTATTTACTGCTTTCCTTTTCTTCTGCAAGGCTTGAATATGACTGTTTGAGGGACACTGATTAGTCTTTTTTGAAGCAAAGTGAAGTTAAGTGTTAAGTGGTCCTAAAGGAGTCTGACATGATAGAAATGAAGGGAAATGTGCAACAGCGTTCTGAAGTACAGTCCATAGGTTAAAAACAATACAATTTGAATTTCTTGCCCCACTTTTACACTTTCCAGATCTCTTTCCAATAAGTGCTCCTCTCGGAAATGCAGAAGGGATGTTTAAAGACACCCCCCACCCCCCTCCAACCCCACCACCCCCTACCCATTTCCCCCTGCCTTGCCTCTCAGAAACTCAGCCAGCCAACGAACACGACTGAGACAAAACATAACTATAATGGCTCATTAAAGGGAATAGAGATGACTTAGGAAAACAAAGCAGCCTTCACTGGGCTGTCACCGAAACTCCTGTGGTGGTACGTCCAAACTCCAGCTGGTGACAAGGAGGCAAAAATGTCTTCCTCCCACAGAAACTTGTATCGGTTCGAAGTGTTTTGACTGCGCTCGACATGTCTCTATTTGTTCTGTGACAAATCTAATGTGTTCCCAGCAGAATGACAGACCGCTGTGCTCCTGAGATGAGCAATGTGTGTGTTCACCTTGTTTTTCCTCTTCTATCTCAGACAGAGGGTATAATCTAAAAGGTATGATACGGCTATCGTATATCTGCAGAAATGCTTCACTTCTACAAGGTTGTGTTTTACTCAGCACAGCTTCAGCTTTAATGTCTGCCACCAGAAAAAAGTAAAGAGATGTCTTTTTTTTGCTAGTTTTTATTATTCCTTGGGGGCAATAATAATAATTTAAGTGTCAACTTATTGTTTAAAGTTTAAGAATATGAAAGTAATGTCTCAGCAGCAGAGGGTACAACCATAACGAGTCTCAGCATATTTTGTGAAAAATGAAGAAACCTCTTCGTAATTTCAATGTAGCAGCAAAGGTGGAATATTGCCAATAAATATTTCAATATATTTAAATATAATGATTTCAGAATTGTCAACATAAGTGAGCAACCGAAGTGATAAGGCAAAGTAAAGTTGAAATTTTAATGAAAGTTGTTCTTTGTGTTGTTATTATTATTATTATTATTATTATTATTATTATTATTATTATTATATTTTTGTTGTTGTTGTTGCTCTTCTTCTTCTTCTACATTATTATTATTATTATTATTATTAACTTATTATTTAACTTTAGGTTTTAGTATTACGCTGTAATTATTTCTCTTCTCAACTGTTTTGCAAATGTCTAGATGTAAAGGTTGTGAAGATGGATTGGGTGGGGGTATTGTATCTGTATTCCATTTATAAAAAAGCAAAAAAATAAAAAAATAATAAAAAAAATATCTATTGTCAACATATATACCACCATCTGATGATTGTATTACTCAATATTATTTGCCAATGTGTTTTTCTTTTTTACTGCCATCCGTTTGTAAAAAAAAAAAAAAAAAAAAAAGAAAAAAAGCTTGGAAAAGTACTTTTGTATTACAGTATATTATATCATATATATGCTGTATTTCAACCAAGAACTGAAGTGACCGTTTCTCTTTGCATTAGTCTACGGTCAATGTCAACACCAAAAGTTGACATTGACCGTATAACTCTGATCTGAACTTTCAGATCAGAGTTCATGAAAACATTTTTAAAAAATAGTTTTTCCATAATGTGTAAAAAAAATTCTTGCATTTCCTCAGCTTAACAAAATTGATGGTTTTGTTCTGTTTGTTTGATTTTTTTTTTTTTTTTTTATGTGAACTCAGTGTGTGTATGATTGTCTGTCTGAACGGGTACGGTGAAGTATTCCGGTTAGCCGTGTTGTTCTTGGTCTCACGTCGCCAGATACGACTATCGGTCGGAATTCCTGGTGCGACCAATCAGCTCTGAGGGTCGCACTTAGTATAAGTTTCCAAAGACTTTCACCGGGCACTTCATGATACCTTCATTGTTTGTTTATAGCTATACACTAAAATGACTTTAAGGCTGATGATTCCAGTGTTGCTGCTGCCTCTGTGTGAAGATTCAACACCAAAGGATCTGTATCAAAGATGGCTGATTAAACCCGAGTAAGCAGATCGAGCTGTTTAAACTTTGTATGATACTTGGATGTAAAAGTATGGCAGATTCATAGAGTTCCAAAGTGACCTGGCTTTTTGGCTCATTTTGGACAAGTCTCATTCATTCCTATGAGCCTAAGAATTGCTTTATTTATTCATTTTTTTCTTTTTATTTTTTTTTTTTTTACAATAACATAAACACTGTAAGACTTGTGTAAAGCAAAAGTCATGGCACACTTCTCTGACTGAAACATGTTTTGATATAAATTTTGTGTATGGTTGTGCAATTAATCAAAATTTCAAGTTTCACGTCAAACAATCTTAAACTCATATGATAAAGTTGAAACAATTTATTTGCCATTTTTCTTGCACATTTTTGCATGTGCAATCCATTCCCTTCCCCGCAGCAACAACCTACATTCACACAGCTGAAGGAGGTTGTTGTGTTCTGTACAAATTATCAAAAACAAAGTGTCTTTTAACAGACAGAAGTGCTGAACGAATGCATCGTGTGATTAAACAAAAAATTGTTTGAAAAATCGTGATTTCAATATTGACAACAACAATGGTGATAATGATTTTTCCATAATCGAGCAGCCCTACTTTTGTGGGAGTGCCAGCAAAGGCCTGGGAGTTGTGGTGTTCCACACTTTTGAGAGGCAAACTGAAGAAATGTAAATAAAATTGCAGAATAAATTCAAAGTCTTTTGTTTCCTAATGCTAACAACATTGCCAAATATCCTTTTTTTTGGTCTAATACTAGCAAACAGCCCAAAAGCTGCATTTAGGTGGCAGATCCTGCAGCTGTACTTCACGTAGGCATACACAGAAAGTTTCTCTTACCCAAAATATGTGAAAAAACTAATGGTGCCAGATAAATTAGAGGCAATCAATCAGTACTCAGTAGAAAAGGGAATACTATAAACCATCCTTTTGGCATCCACTGGAGGAGGCTGTCAGTTTTTGAAATATGTTTCTCACAGCTAATCCCAAAGGCCGCTACTGACCCAGCACCTATTGCAGCGAGAGCACAGTCATATCTGCTTAGCAATCCCTCAGTAATTAAAGAAGGTCCGCACCATGCCTAAACCTCCCCCTGACAGTGTTGTGTCTGCACTAGTCATAAGAGGCTTATGGCTCATGTACCTTCCACGCTCTCTGTATATGTTTCGAGAATAGAAGGACAGAAGATTAAAAAAAAGTGATTGGAAAAGTTGAATTAACTACCTTTCCTGCTTTCTTAATTACTGCAAATTCCACCTCTGTATGAGCTCACTATAAATAGCCCTGCGCTCTCAAGAGGACTTTAAATCCAATTGGAAAATGAAGGAAAACACACACACATAAACACACATATCCTTTTCACAGAATGACCAAAATCTGAACCTGACAGTTTCTAAAAACTGGGCCAAACCATATGTCCATCTGTGTATGCTAGTTTGATGATTGCATTTTTAAAAAGACAGAAAAAGAAGACAATTTGAAGACTTAGTCACAGACAGAGCACAGCTGGCAGAAGGGAAGACTATGGGGATTGCGAGATCAATCCAACTCTTAAGAGGAGTTCTAGGAGAGTACAAGGGAGTTGAACCTCAATAGCATCAGTGTCGAGGGTAAAATTACAATAGAAGCAGAACTTTTTGACAAGGATGAAATAATGAAAGATTCTGTTTTTCTTCTGCGTTTGTTACAGGTTTTCGTTGATTCCCACAGAGGTAGTTAAAGCTATAGGAGCAAGAAGACAAAGCCTGAAATAGGAAGAAAAGGATTTCTGCAGTAGAACCAAAAAGCCTGAAGAGTTTGCTGGTTCAGGATCTCAGAGGGAGAGAATATGTGGAAAAGTGACCCATATAAGAGTCAGCGTCTGTGAGGACTAATGGGAAAACTTTAATACCATCTGTATCATGACTGCAAAATTATCCAGTGTTTTTCTTTAGCTTGTTTTTGTTTTCCATAGACTAGAAGATTATGCAGCCTTCATGTGGTATCGTATTTATGGTAAATACCAAAGGCCGACATGAAAATTGTACTTCATCACTCACTCATGTCTTAATTTCCACTGGAAAACTGGGAAAATTTATGATACCCGAGTTGCCAAGATGCATTACATTATGTTTAAAGTTTTCTGCTGCTATTATGTAGATGATATGTAGATGATATGAAAATTATATTGCAATTTTAAAATTGAACTTATCGGTTATCGGTATCTGTATCGACCATGGGAAGCAGAAAATTATCGGTTATCGATATCGGTGGAAATTTTTGTTATTGTGCATCAGTAATAATTGTAGTTGTATAACCAGCTTCCTTCAGCCCACAGTATCACTTTTTGATGCATATGGTATTCCGAAACTCTCATTTGTAGCCATGCAGAGGCTGAAACTCTAACAGTCACCAATGTAAATGAGAAAATAGACTTTTAGAATATGTCTTATTGTGTATTTTAACACCTTACCGTGATGTTTTCTTACCCTCAATGAGGATTTTTAATACATAGGCCAAAATCAGACAGAATGAATGTCAAAAAGGAAGTTAAAAAAGACAGCAGTCCCAGCACTGGTCTTGAACACATGCTCACAAGTCAAATGACCTCCTTGTGCAGTTGAGTTTAGTTGTTAATTAATGAGTTGAATGACATTTCCTGTTGGAGTTTACTAGCATCTACTGTGTGTGGGAAAGTGACAGTAAAGATGTACCCAGTGCCACAAAAACTGATGCAAGGGGTCTCCCCCAAGTCAGAAAAACAAGTTCAAGCTAAAACAGGAAAAATGACAGCAACAGTCGTCCTCAAAATTATTTATACCCTCCAGTTAAAGAAGGAAAAAAAATCAGCTGTGAGCTCAATAAGTTGAAATTGACAAAAGTAATAATAAATAAAAAAATCTATAAAAATCATGACATTGATCTGCAATTGTGGTTTGAAAGAAATTTTAAAAACAAACACACAAAAAAATGTCTTGGATAGTTTTGTTTATTTGTTTTTTTCTTATTATTATTTCCAACCACAATTCAAGAGCAATAATTTATGTCACTAAAATATTATTTTGTAAATTTTTATTTATTATTAGTTTCTTTAGTTTCTTGTCATTTGAAATACGATTGTGAATTTGAAGACAAACAACAGAACTTTTGGCAGTTTTCTCAGTAACACCCCCCTATCGAAACCAGCATCCATCTTCATCATACCTTTACTGTGATTCCCTCCAACCAGTAAAAAACAGTCTTATCTTGACTCTTGTTCCGTCCCTTCCTCTCTTTCTTTTCATCTCTTCCTCTGGTTAAGTTTCCTTGCGTTTCTTTACTGAATCCAACATGATGCGTTCAAAACCCCCGCTGTGTTCATGTCTGGTTCATATCCGTTTGCTAGTACGTGACGCGGTGCTGCAACGCAAATTTTTAAGGTCTAAAAGTTACATTGTGGGTTTTTAACCTTTTCTTTAATTAGAGGATATAAATAATTTTGAAGCTTACTGTAGGTCCCTTAAAAAGTTAAGTTATGCTTGAAGTATTTTCCACGTTGGATTACTTTATCAGTATGCCATATAAAAATATTAGTATTTTCATGTGAATGAGCATAGCTTGTGTTCTCTGCTAATTAGAAACAATGCATTCCTGTGGATGAAACTACACAGCCAAATAAAGCAGCTGAAATTAACACATAGAATATCCTCATTAGGAAATATTTTTGTCTTACATACGTATTAAGCCATCACTAAAATAACGCTGCACCTAATAAGCGTTTCCACATTTGAGCACCCAATCATCTCATTTCAATCATTTTAGCAGTGAAACAAACACAGAGGTGGATGTGAACTCCAGATTCACATTGTGTCTAATCCGGTTGTCTCCAACTTGAGGTCATCTTCCACCATGTAAGAAAACATCGCGTAATTGTCTTTCAGTTGACAAGAACTAAAAATACACAGACAATAGCTGTGAGATGAGCAGAGGCAGAAAAGAGAGGGATGTTTTGTCCTTCAGCTGTGTTTTCTCTCCACTTTCCCACCCCATGCCAGTGACTGCAGAATAAACGGATATGTGAATTAAACCCCATTGTTTTAAAAAAGATCTGCTTCTAAATTTGGGTGCTGCTCTTGTTCTCCCCTCAGTGAAAGAATTTGCCAGTTCTGTTTGTATGTTTTTTCTCTTCCTTTCCCTTGTCCTTCATTGTCATCTCAGCTACATACAATTATATTCTGAATAAATGTGAGTGGTATATCTTTGAACGTGTCAAGGCAAGGGGAAAAAAAAAAAAACACATTTGCAAGTGCATATAGTTCAGCCAAGCGATTTTTGCAATTAGAAAGGACACAAAAATAATTATTCTGCAGTGCAGTCAGTCGACACATCCTGAGTCGATGATGCACGGATCACGTGTTTAATAAAAAAGGTTAATCAGTTGTTAATCAGTGGATTAATAACGTGTTATTTTCTTTACAAAACCATTAATATTATGCCATAAATATTTAACACTGATAGGTCTTTTTTTTTTGGTGGCAGAGACAGTATGGGGGTGGGGGTGATATGTGTTTGATGATGCAGGGCAGAGTGAGCAATATCCAGACATTAATGTGCATTAATCATGCTTTGGTGAAGACAAATAAATTCATTCATGTTTATTAATACAACCTTGGAGAAAACAATACTCTTTACATTATTCACTGAGTTATTAATAAAGCATTTATGAACAGGAAGACCACAAAGCACGGACTGCAGGGAGAAAGACAGACATATGAAGGGGGGGGGAAGGAAAGAGAAAAAGAGCAGAAGAAGGTCTGAGCCTCAAAGCCATGAGCGAAAGTTAGTTTAGGACAGAGGAAGATGTAAAGGCGAGGATGAAGTCTGCATCTGCGTGCGTGTAAAGCAGAGGGAGAGCAGTTCACCACTAGAAAGCTGGGGGTTAAACAGAGATTTTCTGCCCTTACTCTTTTTTCTCCGTGACAAATTACCCTGCACGTTTGTTAATCAAAGCAAAACAAATATTGCTTTTCATTCGCTCCATTTGTTTGAATGAACATACAGACATTCCCAAAATACTCATTCCCAGCTCAAATGTAATTAAATTGTGCCTTTAGTGAAAACATGCAGTGGTACTCCAATTAGTTGTGTTTTTGTCGTTGGGTAAAGACGAGAATGGCGGAGGGTGTGCCCCGGGCACCTCAGTGTCCCGACTTGGAAGCGCGTCTTCGCGGGCGGGGTGAGGTTAAGTGAGGAGTGTATTTGTTAGACAATGTTTGGGCGCACAAAGCTGACTGCAAAGACAGAACGGAGGTGTTTGCAGGGTTGGCAGATGATTTATTGATCTGATCAGTTAAACCAATGGACAAAACATGGTGTTGCGCCTCGGCAGCATCCGTGGTTCATCTGCATATACATCTCCTAACCATTCTCTCATTCTCTGCTTTAACAGCTTTTTCCCCTTATTTTTTTCTTTGTCTTGAACTCCAAATTGTATTTTTATTGAAGGGCTGTATGGATTGCTCAGCAAAATGTCATCCGTCAAGCTGTCGATGAATCCATCCTTTCATTTAATGATCAGCCTACCCAATATGCATTTTACATGGCCCCATATCTCTTTAATGGGAATCAATGGAAAGCAAATAATGCTGGGAGCCTGTAAGATGCATGTCTGATGGATGGAAGTGGTAATTTTTGATACATACAGCTGTCTGTGGCAGCGGGGCTTTATGCTGTGTACACCTGGATGAATGTGTCTGCAGAGACGGCTTTGTGTGGGCTAGAGATGGGCTTACGTATGAGACTTAACAAATGCGCTGCTACAGTCTCCCACTTGCCTTGTCTTAATAATCAAGAGGAAGGGGGGGGCATTGAGTGGACAAGACAAAAGGAAAGGTAGAAATGACAAAGAGAGAAAGAGGGGGAAAGTAAGGACAATGAAAGATGAGGAAGACGAGATGGAGAGCTGAAAACGATGAAAGAAAAAGGAAGGGGGCCGTTGGACGTGGATTCAGTTAAATAGTGATTTCATCATGTGATTTTGGGGGTGGGGTGTCTGTGGCAGCTCTAAAACACATAACTTTTTACGAAGTGAAAATCAAATATTAAAAATGACAGGCCTTATAAGTGCGCTGAGTGAGCTCGGGTCACGGAGGGAGGGAGGCGCGGGCGGCTTGTCAGCTACTATCTGTCAGGGCGAATTAGAAACAATCAGGGCCGAGTGAAAGGGAAGGTGATTGTTATTAAGCGGCGGGGCCCTGTGAGCGGGCTCCCCAGATGTGGCTGTGCATATAAAAGAACAGGAAGCCGGCAGTTTAATTCAGGAAACTTGCCGAGGCAGGCGAGCAATGCCACAAAGGAGGAAAGGGGGGCAGCGAGTGCTAAGAGGAAGGACAGAGGATACGGGGGGATGGGGGGCGTGTTGCTAATACGCTGAACTTACTTTGATTAGACTTTTTGTGGAAACTTGTAATGATGCTCTGGCTCTCTATAGCCGTGCATCTTTCACATGGAAGTAGCCAGCTGGGCCATGGGGAGGGCAAGCCAAACATTACCGGCCAAATTAAGGTATGACACGTTTCACACACATGCGAAAGCTTAACCGGTCTCCCTAGGCTGCAAAAGAGTTTAGCTTTTTTCATATTTTTGTGATAAATCAAGTTTTTTTTTTTTTTCAAAAGGATCATTTATTTACGTTTTATGGAACGTCCCTTGTAGTGAACATTGGTTCTTGCTTAAAACTGATTGTAATGGTTTATTATTATAATCACATTAGGGCTGTTCCATATAGGCTTTTTTTTTTACCGATATCTGATTTACCGATATTGTCCAACTCTTGAATTCCAATATCTGACATCAACCGATACCGATATATGCAGAGAACTGTGAGGTTCCTTCTCTCATATTTTGAGAAATACAACTATATCATGCTCTGAGACAAAGATCTTCAAATATCCTTAACTCAGCCAGAGGAGTTCATGTTGGACGTCTGGCTACCAGATATCAGATACTAGCAGGTATTAGCCAACATGTGGCTAATTCTAATGTTTCTGACAACTTGGTAATTTAACCAACAACTTAAAACCAGACATATTATCAGCAGCTTCAAAGAAAGTCAGTCTGTAGCAGCAGCAGCTGCACCGTAGTCTCATGACTGAAAGGAATGCTGGGATATGAAGTTCTTTCAGGATAATGGGGACTTTCCTACATGGACCACTGCTAATGGAACAAGACCTTGTGAGTTTTTGTTTTTGCAAAATGTGATTTTTCAAAATATTGGCCCAAAGAAACTATACCAATATTTTCATATACAGTATCACATTTTAATGCCAATATTGGCCGATAATATCGGACATTCCTAATTTACATTCATTTTTATGTCACTTTTCCTTAAAGGTTTTTTTTTTATTTCATCAATAGGCTGTATAAGCTCACCAATACAGTCATTACATTTTTTGCCAGTAGTTTCTTTGGTTGATTTTATTTGTTTTTTTTTTTTTGGTTGTTGTTTTTTGTAGCTCTGCGTGTGCGAGTGTGATTTTCATGCTTTAGTAGTTGTTGTGATCCAGGTTGTTCTCGGCTTGCTTGTAGATGCTACTGATGATTATCAGCTTTGTTTTCCAGCAAAGACTGCAGGATTTTTCCTGTTTTGTTTCTGTGCAGATGCAACAGTTGGCTGTTTTGGCGTACCTTTGTCTTTTCTTTCCTTTTTTTCCTTTCCTTTTTAATTTATGTTCATTCATTTTTTTCTAAATCTTCTCGTTTCCTTTGTCAGGTCCAGCAATATGTAAAATTCAGTTATAAGCAAGGATTCAATAAAACAAACTAATTAAGTTCTTCCACAATTCTTTGTAAAAAGCCTCTCTGCTCCACTTGGCCTTTTGCTCCCCAATGTAGTAGAAACTCTAAGCAGGTCACAATGTTTACCTTTTACAAAATCTTACGAATTTCAAGGAAAGACTTTCATCCTGAAGAACAGGAAAATTACATCTGTCAAAAATTATTGATTTACGTCTCTAGTGGTTGCAAAACAGAGAAATTGAAATTCCTGTTATTTTGAAAAGACGGTGTAAGTGATGTGTTGGTCACATCCCCAAAACTGGAGTATCAAAAGAGAGCCAAGGATGTCCTCTTAAAGTGACAGTAGTATTCACATAAATACTGTAAATATGCTTGACTCAGAGGTCGGAGACACATGTCCTCCACAGAGGACAAAAATGAATTGCCGGGTCTTAGGAGGATATGTGTTGGACATGGCCCTAACTATGACTCCTTTAGTTCTGTTATATGTCAAGTTGCACAACCAAATCTGTCTATTGCCTCGGAGAAAGGGAATGTTAGAGAGTGCTGGGCTCAACGGGGCCTGGTTGATACGTATAATATGTTAGTCAAAGGAGGGTGGTGGGATTTGAATGAAAGGGAGTGACATCTGCCAAAAAGGCTTTAGCCTTAAAGGCGCACTGGGCATTGTGACACTTTGAAAACAATCCTGTCACAGAAACTGGCAACAATTCATAGAGAGAGAGAGAGAGAGAGAGAGAGAGAGAGAGAGAGAGAGAAGCTTTATTTGATGTTTCAATTTCACTTCTAATTTGTTGGAGGGATAACAAGTCTGATCATTATTAGAAGCTTTATTTGACAGCACTGGAAGCAAATCACCACCTAACTCGCAGACAGAAAGTCAAGTGGATCCATTGTATCTGAAATAGTTTCACTTAACACTAGTTATGTGAAATCAATGGAAAGTAAAGAGGAAAAAAAGAGCAGAAATGAAGGGGGTTGTTAAGATAGCTGCTTTTATATAGCGCTTCTGTCTCCGAGCGTGAAGGGCTTTGATTTCTGTTTACTTTGTAGTGAGAGATATCGCAAGAAATTATCCCTCCCCTTAAGAATCACTGATCATCCACTAGGTTGAAATGACTCGACTTGTTATACGCTCCCTCTCCCTTTCTCTCCTGTCGTTTTTATTGTGGTGATCAGTCGAACGCTTGCCTAACACGAGCCGTCTCTGGTTTCCACCTCCCGGGTTTTTCTACTCCGTTGCCACTGCTGATGTAGCGGAGGTTATGGTGTTAAACACAGAGCTGCTAAACGTTCCCCAAGGTAATAACCGTCAGTGTATATACAGTACTGTGCTGTAGCAGGAAGTTTCTGCCAAGTGTGGAAGCAATGTAAAGAGAGCGAGGCGAGGGGGAAGTTGAAAGTGGAAACAAAAAAATTAGCAGTGAGGGGTTGAAGGGGGGAGACGGAGGGAGGCATCGGGAAGAGGTGGAAGATAACTAATTGCTGAAGCAGAGGTATAAATGAACTCATTGAAAGGTGTTAGTGATGCATTATAGTCAGACTGTTGGTGACTTAGGGAGCACAGCCTCACACTGGGGTTGTGATTACATGTGTTTAAACTAGCTTTTAGGCTCATGATCTCCACCTTGTCATCTTTTTATCCAGCGGTATTCTCATTCTTCAAAACCAGAAAGTCTTATCATAAAACCTTTTTATGCCATCAGTTACATCCAAGTTGTAACTTTTATCTGCAATGAACCATATTTGGTCATTTTACTGGACATATAAAATGCCTCTGTATAAAATTAAGCCAATCAAACATTAGCTTCATCCAGATACATCACTCAGATACTGTTTCAACCTAAAGTATTCGTACTGACCACCTACTAGGGGTGTAAATCACTGGTTTGATCAGGATATGATGTTACAGTATATTGATACAGTGGATAGGCGATTCTATGTCTGCCAATATCTCAAATTCAGTCACGATACGATTTCAATTCGATTTGATTTAGGATCCGCCGATCGATATAAAAGAATATTACAAGTAATAAACAAGGTTATTGTTGGCTGACATAACTAAACTTTGCAGAACAATCTCCCCAAGTCATATCTATCCACTGCACAACTATAAACATGGATTTTGTTGTGAAAATGTTGTGTCAGAGGACCTTCAAAATAAAGCCATTTTAATAATGAAAGTGGGTTTGATATCGATTTTTGGTTGATATTGTGTTTTTGGATCAGGTTTGTAAGGTTACCTGAGATGGCTGTTGAACCAAGACAAAGATTTCAGCTGTAAGCTCTGGAAAAAGTCAGTTATTTTCATCCAGTACCTGAAATCTGACTCAACGTGTGGCCTTTGAAAGATGATCAAGACGTGGTTCTACCAATTCCTTCACAGTCCACATCAGTGATGGGGAACCCTGGTCCTCGAGGGCCGCTGTCCCTTCTGGTTTTCCATGTGCCCCCACTCCAGCACACCTGATTCAAATTAAATGGTTCTAACAGCCAATTGAGTTCTGCACAGGGATTCATTGATTGAATTGAGTGTGTAGTAGGAGGGACACATGGAAGACCTGCAGGATGAGGGCCATTGTAAACAGCAAATTTCTTCTTCTATGCTTGCATTATTGGCAGAGTAGCTGCTGAACGCTGCGGCTTCCATAATGTCATGAACACGTACAAACGTGCAAATAGATACTGCAATGTACTACTGTTTAGGCTATAAAAATATACTAAACGATGTTTCGAGTAAATTCTGGATGCTACCCACTCAGGACACTTGGATTACACTGGACGAGCAGTATGGAGGAATATTGGCAAGTTTTTGTGGACTTTTATGGACCTTTTTGGTTCAGTCGCCGGTGAACTCCATTATATGAACAATGTGGGAAAACAAAAACCTGTCCGATCGCTGGCTGTATTTGAGATATTAAAAAAGTGCTCCAGAGTCTTGCTCAGCATGAGGGTGAGTAGAAAATGAACGCACATAATTTTGTGGGTGTACTATTCCTTTAACAGGTGCATGGTTCATGGACTTGGTTGAGTTTAGGCTTTAAAAACTACTGGAACAATGTAAGGAAATGACTAACCTAAGAATAAACCCTCTCATACCAGGTATTAGAGATCCAACTAGGTTAATTACATCACCAAAAGACTCAAACGTGGTGCAAATGCAAAACAAACCACAAGCAACTTCATTTTTATGTGCACATTTCATAAGAACATCAGATTGAGCTAACATGCTGCAGGAGGATCGTACATCGAGGCATTCCTGACACTCAGAGTTGTAAAAATCAGTTTCTCTGCTCACCAACAGCTGCAGTTCCAGCGCCATCGTTTGTGCTCTGATGGAGCCCTTCCATAGTAAGTCTTAATCTAATGTTGTGTGCGGTCTTAGTTGCTCACAGACATTTTCGCACTTCAGCGTTTTCTCTTCAGTTTTCCCAAAATATCATTGGTTTTCACGCTTCTGCCAAACATTGAATTCATTCCACACTTTTCATCTGAGCAGGCTGCAAGTGACAGCACAACTAAATGACTGAAAGTGAAAGTTTCAGTAAAAGTCTGACAGAAGAAGAACTCAGGTCACCTGGATGCTGTTCATGTGCAACTACAAGACTTGTTCCCATTTCCTGTTAAAACTGCTTCCATGACTGTTAGAGGAAACGCTGGAAGACTGCATCCATATTTGTATTTTTCTTGTCCATGTAAGTGCACACACACACACACACACACACACACACAGAGACACTAGAAAGCTGTGTCAAGACACAAATGAATAAATAACATAACACAGCCACATTTTGGACAAAATCCCAAACTGCTATATGCCCATAGTGAAGGTCACATGTGTAATAATTTAGGAAACAGTGTAAGTGCCACAGCGATGTATATGATTACGTATAAGAAATATGTTCTCTTCAAACATTATTTAATGAGTAAACTTATCAGTGTTGGAATGTGTTGATATTATTCACAGTTTGTAACTAAATACAAATGTCAGATGTCCACAGAAACTCATAATTCTATTGTAAATTTATCTCCATAAAAAATTACTTTAGTGTTTTTGGTAACACTTTACACCGGTATTATGTCTGGGAAGAAACGGTGAATTCAAATTAATTATAAATCAGTTATGTGTTCAATTGTGTGAAGGTTTGGGTCAGATTACTTGGAGATTGTGCTTTTCTTTGGTGGTAAATTATCTTTCCTGAAATTTTATTTTGTTTATTGTTTCTGTTTTATAATTTTGATACTTGAGTTTTGAATTAGGCCTATGACTGTCATTTGTTCCCCACTTTTTGAGTTTTTACTGAGCCATGTTGTTTATTGTGAAAGGTGCAATAAATACAAATGCAATTTATCTGATATGTGCCATGTCTTTCCAGTTAGAATAACTCATTACCAGCCTTTAAATGTCATTTGTAACTGCTTTATAAGGCATAGCTAATGCACACTTTAGATGAGCTCACATATACTTTATTAATGAGTAGTAAGTGCTTCGTAACTACCTGTCATAATGAATTCCTGTATCCTTAACTGCTTACACAACATTGATTGGAAAATAAATTTGTGAGTTTGTATAAATTATTTACTAACATATTTACTAACCATTAGTACATGCCTTCACACTGTATATAAGCGAAAGCACAAATAAAACAAAACTTATGAGTTTGTAAGTGATGCAAATACCATATTATGAAAAGCTGAATCTAACCTCCACAATATGAAAATACAATCATTAAACACATTGTAGAAAAACATTAATAAATGTGTTTATAAAATATTTACTAATGAGTGATAATGTCAGAAACATGCTTAATAAATGATGAATTCATAATTTGCTAACTCATAACGAAGGTGCTTATTAATGATGAATAAAATATCCACATCTGTGCTTATAAACCACATACTAATGAGTATTTCTGTCAGAAATATGCTTTATAAATGATGAATTCAATATCTATTAATGCTTAATAAATGCTTAATAGTGTGTACTTATTATAAAGTGTTACCGTGCTTTCAAACGTGTAGTTAAACAGAGTTTCTGCCGTCACCTAATTTCCTTCTTTCTGTCTTTTTTTAATGAAAAAACAGAGCAAAAGCATAAAAAACAGAACTTATGAAGCAATAAAAGCAACGGCATATAACTAAAAGAAAAAGTATACATATGGCTGGTGTAGGAGGTGAAAATCTTTATTTGTTTTTTCATTTATTTTTTTAGCATTCCAAATCCAGGCCATGACTAAGATTTCACAAAGATTAGTGAGGGAGGATGAGGAGGATATAGAGATGTACCAGAGCAGCATTAGCCATTAATCACCAAAGGTGGAGCAAAAGGGAGAGGCAGGTGGAAGCAGGGAGGGGCGAAAGAAAGACCAGGTCCAAATAAAGACATGAGGAAGATGGGACGTTCATCTTTGTGCCCGAGTCTTAGATTTGACTGAAAACTGAGAAGAAAGTCAGCAAGAGTTTGATAATGATGTCTCACTTTTATATCAAATATCTGTTGCCAATATTCTACTTCAATAGCATCTGCAGGTCTTCCAGCTCGTCCTTTCTGTGCAGCTCCACACGACTTGTGTCAAAATTTGATGAGGTGGACGGTTTTTTAGCAGAGTAGAGGCTCTGAAATAATCACAAGCCAGGGGGGCTCGGATGGAGTTGCATGTTAACCCTGGAACAACTCTTGTTGCAGTTGTTTATGCTCTAATCGTGCTTTCCATTTGATCTTGGAAATGGCAACTGTCAAGTTCCCAGTAGGAAAAAGTGAAACCTGAAAGTTGGATTTCAAGCTCAGAGAATCAGAAGTAAGCCTAATCATCAACATGGCTGCCCCTCACATGAAGGGGGGTAAAAGCTGCCAGCATTTCTGTCACCTTCTCTCAGTAGTCACGTTTATATCACAGCCCCATGGAGAGCCTTTTTATTCATAAATATTAAACAAATAAATAAATCCTGAAATAAACTGATATTCCACAAAATAAAAATACACCAATGAAATTCATAAAAAATAGTTAAAATGTAAATTCTTCTACAGTTAATGTGTTCTATGGATAGAGCGATATATCGGCTGCTATTTAGGCTGATATTTGCGTGTTTTAGGGGGGGGGGGTTTTCTGAGCTGTTGTCATTGGCCTACAGTATATATATATATATATATATATATATATATATATATATATATATATATATATATTATTCTTTTTTTATATATTTCTATACGTTTCTTTTTTATATATTCATTTGAAGTGTTTTGTTCTTTTTGGATATTAATAGAGTTGTAAAATTACTTTTCACTGTGTCCTTCATTAAATTAATTTGGCTGATGAGAAATTATCAGTATCGATCCTAAAAAAAAATCTGTATTGACCAATCCCTAATGTTTACTCATTTAATGACACTTTTATTTTATTTATTCTTGAACATTTTCATTTATCTAATCTATTGTGATTCATTTGTTTCTTTTTGTTGATTTCTTTCATACTTATGTGAAGCTTTTATTTTTGCATATTCCATTAAACCTTTATTTTGCACTGTAACTTTTATTTCATGGCCTTTTTTTATTTCATCGGTGCCTTCATCAGCTGCAGTCACCCCCTCCTGGAGCAGGTCGCAGGGTTTGCAGGTAAAAGTCCCATGGGTTAGATCTTACTGGTGCAGGAGGGTCGCAGGTAAAAATGGGTCATCTTTAAAAGTTTTGCTGACGTAAGTGTTTTCCTTTAAGGAGGATTGACTTTATTCCTAGCATAAGCTGAATAGCAAAGAATGTAGCATTTTCTGTATTAAAAAAAAAAAAAAAAAAACTACAAGTGTTTTCCTGAGGCTATCAGGCACTGGGCTGACCCGTGAAGCTGGTGCTGCACCACCAGCATCCAGCGCAGTAAAGGGAGGAGGTGTTTCTGCTGCTGGTCATGCAATTAAAGGGAAATGACAATGTTTTATTGCAGCATATTGTATTTACATGTAGCCGTGGCAATAGATAAAATGATGTTCATGAAGGTGATAGTTGTAAAAGGAGTGCATTTTAGCTAAAACCACAGTCGTTTTCTAACTATACAAAAGAAACGTGTTGCCTAAGCTCAACCTGTAAAATGCTGTTGCGTCAATAATGGATGTTGGTGTCAATTTTCCATCTCAGAAGACCTGTGAGTGAGGTGTGAGCTGCTCCAGCCTGTGTGAATACATGGGACCTTATGCCTCCTCAGTAACAACAGCATTTTGCCCTTACTGGCAGACACAAGCATAACGGTGCAATGAAAAAGTTGCCAGAAAACACACTGCCAGTCCCCACTGAGAATCTTCCTATACAACCTTGTGGAAAGATGCATCCTGTGGTCACGGTAAGGTCTTTAGTCTGTTTCAGAAGGAGAAACTTATCA
This sequence comes from Atherinomorus stipes, assembly GCA_023101725.1. Lineage (NCBI taxonomy): Eukaryota > Metazoa > Chordata > Actinopteri > Atheriniformes > Atherinidae > Atherinomorus > Atherinomorus stipes. The sequence continues at coordinate 756,158 of JALJCO010008508.1, read as the reverse complement.
TTACCAGGCAAAGAAAACATCTAAGAAATGCTGAAACCAGTAAAAAACAGTTCAGCACTTTACTGGAAACTGGAAGGACGGTGGGGAACCATCATCTTCCAGGAAGAAACGTGGTGAAATAGTGAAAGTGAGGACATTTCTACACACAATGCGAAAGGAACTCAAGCGACTGGGACTTACTCACGGTATAACCGTAAGAAAACCAATTATCAGTGAGGCCAGAAGCGAAAAAGAGGCTTCAGGTTGCTACGGAGCATGAAGGCTGGACTCAGCAATGGAAGAAGGTTATGTGGTCCGATGAGTCCAGATGGAGCATCAGGGTAAGAAGAGAGGAGGATGAAGTGGTGCTCCCATCATGTCTAGTGTCTACTGTACAAGCCTGAGGGGTAGGGCTGGACAATTAAACAAATTTTAATCGTGATTTCAATTTTGCCTTTTCACGATCATGAAAACACTGTAATCGAAGAAAAACGATTAATCCTGAAGTGAACAGACTGGTGGAGTTATACGAAGCAAACTGCAGGTAGTATAGAACAGGAATGTATGTAGACTGAGTATTCATTTTTATTCCTATTATTATCTTAAATAATATTCTTATTTTACTCATTTACTTGTTTCTAATTTATTTTCGGTTTTATTTTTTTTCAAGTTATATTTGAAGTTGAGTTTTGGTGGTTCAATAAACACTTGTTTTAAAATCAATTAATAATCGTGAATATTAATCGTGATTTCAATATTAGTCAAAATAATCGTGATTATAATTTTTTCCATAATTGTCCAGCCCTACTGCGGGGGCAGTCTGGGATCTGGGTTTGCTGTTGGTCAGATCTAGGTTCACGTTCAGGTCTAGCATCAGCAACGTTATGAGTTCGTTATGAGTCAGTACCCATATCTACTAAATGAGCAGGTTACATGTGCACGGCCATATTCTGAGAAGGCAACAGCAGGAAAGAGCTAGGGGTTGAGAGAGACTGGCCACCCCAGAGTCCAGACCGGAACCCCACTGATGATGTTTGGGATGTGCTGGAGAACTGCTGGAACAGCAGTCAAAGGGGGAATTCCAGTTCTGAGCGTATTTCACACCCTCTCTGACACCCCTAACGGTGGCAGGAGGAGAAATGACGGCGAGTCCGAGTAAAGAGAAGGAGGTCGACTGAAGAAAGATATTTAACAACTGGTTGTAACACTTGAGGTATGTTTAGCTCGACTGGTTGGGAAGGTTCTTCTATGCAGATGGTCTCGGTATGATTCCCAGCCTGGGACCTGCTTCTGCCCCCCTTTCCCTCTCCTCTCATCCTGTGATATAAAGGCCATCAAAGCCCGAAAAAACACTTGATTACGATACGACAGAGTGGATTTATTATGTCGCCTATTTGAATTCTGTGTATTTGTGTTTGCTGATGAATGTGCACATATGACATGAAACTGTTATTGCTAGTCACCGCAACACTGCAAATGTGTCCTTAGCAACCACCCTAGCAACAACGACAAAACCTGAAGGAATGTACGTCAATACGAAAAAAAACAAAAAAACTCTATGGATAGTTTACATAAACGGAATGGATATTATGAAAATAAACTGTACATTTGTTGCAAGAAAAGTTATCAAAACAAAGCTGAAGCCACAATCTAGCGTAAAAAATATGAATTTCTACCGAAGATTGAAGAGACATCCGCCATTTTTCTTTTGGTCACGCCAGGGAGGAACTCGGCAGTCATGTAACCACCACTAGGGGTCGCTTTTGGTCGCTTTTTCAGTAAAGACGTAAGCATAGGTCGTATTTTGGTGCATGCACAAACAACTATATGGCACGCATGACTTTGGAGGACAGGTTGTCACGACCACTGTTTATAGAAAGGTAAATTTCCTGGACAAAAAATTACTACTACTTCAAAATTTACCATGCTCTATTGTAAAGCAAACATATAACACACACACACACACACACACACACACGCACATATACACAGACCACTGTGGTGGGAAGCAAAGTGAAACAGGGTGACCATAAAAGCAGAATGGCTTTCACTTAGTGTTCCCTACATCACCCACCCCTCATCCTGCTCCCCTCACCCATCCCTCCTCTTTTATTTTTTTATTTATTTTATCTTTTTTTTTCTGTACTATGAATAAATTTAGTCTGTCCCGGACATGAAAATGTCAAATACCTAAAATACACCTAGGCTAAATAGCATATTAATTTTTAATGCCCGCTCATCCTATGCTGCTATTCTCATATCAGGCCTGTCTGCCAACAGCTGTTGCTGGCTCTGTAGCTGGGAATTTATCATCCATCTAGCTAAAGGAGGGGAGAGAGAGGGAGAATAAAAAAAGAGATGGGAGACATTGTTCAGGATGAAAAGAGAAAGGGGAGGGACAAATCTGTGTTTTCATGAATCCCTACCTTGCATTTATATCACCCACACCTCAGAACTTTCTTACTTTGATATATGAGTGGGATTCAATTACACTAATGCCAAACATAAATTGTTCAAGATTCCTTCCTCCCCCCCCCCCTTCACTGTGTTATAGAGCAAGCTTTCTCATACATAAAAGAGAAATAAGGAGAGGAGTAGTGACATTGACGCTAGAGGTAGTGACATTGGGACATTGGGGAGGGCGGCAGAGGGAGATGAGATACACTGAAGCAATGTACCAGTGTGGGTGTTGAATGCCACCCATGTGCGTTTTTAGGTGGCATGTGGTGGATGATTATCATAGATTATCACAATCCAGATTGTTACAAGTTCTGTCTGCGCACATAGCAGCAGTGTACTGTAGCTGTGCGACTGTGTGTGTGTGTGTGTGTTTTGGTTTAAGACAGAGTGCCTTTGGGGATAAGACTAAATGGTGGGTGAATGACGAACAGTTGGAATGTGTGAGTGTATGTGTGCGTTTAACTGTGTGTATATGTGGCTTGTTCTTTTATCCTTACACTCTCAAAAATAGAGGTACGAGACAGGAACATTTCTGTACCATAGGTACATTTTTACAAATGTTATCTCAGAAGTATAATATTGGTCTTTATGAGGCCAGAAGTGCACCTTTAAACTATGAAAAAGGGTCCAAAGTGATATAGGGCGCATTCAGAAAGCATAGTCCATGAATCTCAGTCCGTTTAGGAACTCGATTCAGCTGGGGGCAGGGGTGGTCTTCTAGACCGAGATGGCATTCACGTTGCTCCATAGCCAAACAAGCCAAACGGGCCAAGAATCTCAGGTGGCGCTGCGTTCAGATTCACTATAAGCGCATGAACAGAAGGTTCTCACAACTACTGTTCCCTCCACAAAACAACATTATTTTTGTACAAGTAGCTGGATATGCTTTCATCAGACCAAATATGGATTAAAGCTTTTACTTCCTCGTAACTCCACGTCTGACCGTGAGCCATCTTTAGAAGTAGGCGACTGCAGACCCACACGTGTATTTGTTGTCGGAGCGTTTACCCACGTTGCCCAACGTTGTACCTACAATGCCAGCCAATGCAATTTGTAGTCCACGTCCTGTCTTTGATTCACTTGAATCGGACCGAGACCCACGTCTGTAGGCGGACCGAGTCCGGTTGCTTGTCCTGGATCAGAGTCCATTTGCACATTCACAACTCCCCCAAACAAAGCTGACTTTCCGAGAAAACGGACTCTGATTCGAATCAAAAAAGCTTTGTGAATGCGCCCATAAAGTACATATTTGTACCATTTCAACCCTAAGGGTACCTGCAGCATTGAAAAATATGTGTAACTTGTTGAATAACTATAAGTAGCAGTACTTCTAAACAGCAGTATAATTATAGTTATTATATTATGATTTTCATAATAATCATATTAATCATAGTAATAATTATGTATAATTATATTATATGTGTTTGGCCTAATATTTATATAATAATTATTCATGTATTATTTGCATCTTTGATTGTTGTCATAATCTCTATTTTATTGACTTTTATTCATCATATGTAATTGGTTTAGTTGTACTTTAAAGGTGTTATAGAAGATGTTTCTTTCAACGATTTTTGCAATATTGGGTAAATTGGGTTCACTATCCCATATGCTATGTGGTTCATTAAAAGCTTTAAATATATAAACATTATTATACATCATCTGTGAAAGTAATGGAACTGAAAAAACATCCTCCAATCATCTCAGCATTCCTTAACTTTTTCAATTGTCTACTGGCTCGTCAATCACTTTTACTATTGTAGTAAAAATGATTGACGGTCAGTTCAACGGGTAATAGGCGAGACTGATCAATGAGATTGATTAATTGGTGAGAGTAATGCTGCGCATTTGTCTGATGTTTTCAGCAGGTAGCTAACATCATTCTGCTAGCTGTTAGCAACGTTCCGACAATGACATCTGTTTTACTTGTGTTTGTGACATGATGGAGAATCTGTAGCTGCTGTCTGCTAAACACCAGAGTGGCTCGTGCACGTTGTTCTGTGGACAAAGGAGGGAGCTGTGAATCTAGCAGGTTGGTCTTGCGCATGTGCATTATCCAAAAGCTAACAGTCTCTGCTTTCTGCTTTCTGAAATGCTGAAACATCTTCTATAGCTCCTTTAAATGGTACAGCTTGATAAGGTACAAAAATGGACCAGTACCGAAGGGTACAGAAAAGGAACACCCCCAGCGACAAGCAAACTGGTACCTCTATTTTTGAGTGTGTACAGTGTGAGAAGCAAATAACATACAGGCTTTTAGTAAAAAAAAAAACATGAAGTTGAGGACATTTTCTTAGTGTAAACTTACCTTAATACACCACCTGCATACTGGTGCACAACCTGTTGGGATCAAGAGGCCTCTCGTGTCGCTCCTCACTAACTACCGAGCGCTGGAATAACCACCTAGAGGGAGACAGAGGAGAGGAGGTGATGATGAAATATAGACCTGAGAGGTGAGGAGGGGCATGGACAGGGGTGCAGCGTTGAGAAGAAGACAGTGATGGGTTGAAAGGAAGACAACTATAAAGTGGAGGGGCGGGTGGGGGGGGGGATCGATGTCAAGATGGAAATCTAACAAATTCAGTAAGCGCTGCTTCAGAGGTCAAGGGAACGCAGCTGAAAAAGGTTAAAGATGAAATCAAAGCCAGGGTGCTGCGGTGCCCGGAGGCACAGCTGAAAATCTATCCCTCCAAGGCAAGGCCACCGCTGACGCGAGGCAGACAAGAAGCTAAATACTGCACGCCACTCGGGGATCTTTCATTTTCAGCCGATCAATAAGGGCTTATATTTATCAGGGCCTCCGAGCAGTTGCCACGTCTGACAACCTCCACTTCATTTTTGCACTCCTCCTCTGTTCTCTTTCCTGCAGCTCCTCCTCTTCTCTTCCTTCTCCTCACCCTCACGCGCTAAACTGACACCCATCCACAATGAAAAGGGGCAGAGACCCTGGATTGCCATTAACCCCCCTCGTGTCTCTAGACTGTGTAACGCATTCACACACACACACACACATGTGTGCAAATGCCCTGAAGATACAGTTCTGCTAAAGGTCTGCCTCCCCCTTTCTGTGAAGAAACAAGCCTTATCATTACGGCCTTGGCAGCGAGCAGCAGCACCAGTGTCTTTTGTTCCTCAAACAGCCCATGCTACCAAATCACACACACTCGCATCCATCCCTCCTCTAAACATACATGCAAACATGTAGACGCATATCCCCCTGGTACAAGTCCAGTCTGCTTTGATTTTCGACACTTTTCTTCCCTTTTTTTGCCATATTTGTATCAAGTGTGAAAAAAATGTCAAATCTTAAATTCCAACTAAACCTGAGGAGCGTTTTGATGAGAGGAAGATGGGTTTAGGGGTCTGTGTTAAAATAACTGGCTGTCTAATCATCTGCACAACAATATTTGCTGTGAGGCATTCTAAATAGATTATCGCTCGTCCATCTGTGTCATCATTGATTTATAAGGCATTAAGCTGCTTGGGGAAGAGATAGGGCATCGCCTTCTCTGCTGTTAAAGGGGCTTCTTGTCGAAATCAGGGGCATGGTAGTGGAACAACTGTGGCACTCGTCTAACCTCCCCTTTAATCGTTAGGCGAGGGGAAGTGAAAATAGGACGTGCGTATCTGTTTTCTTCTTTTTCAAACATGGATGTAAAAACCCAAAATTTCACTATTTCTTTTTGTTAGGCGATACTAAGAGATTGGGAGGAGGGGAGGAAGTACAGGGGGAAAAAGAGAGAGAAACAAATAGCACACACAAACTTATGCACACACACATATGCGGGGAAAACACACACACACACACAAAAAAAAAAAACAAGGGACATCATTAACATATGAATGCTATATGCAAATGGTAGGGAGAGAGCAGATGTTGTTGCATTTAATTGACCTATATGTGAATTGCATCCAAACCTTTCAGTGTGTTTTCTGGGCCCACTGAGTACAGTTTTGACTGACTTTCTAGTACCACTCAACATACGAGCAAGGCACACAGCGACTTTATCTGTATTTAATCATGAAAAGGAAGATGACACAGAACACGCCAGAATTTAAAATCTAAAAAATTGGGGTAAAAGAGTTTTTGTTTCAAAAATGGGAAAAATTTATTGTCAGTATTTGGCTTCATTTGGTAACATCAGCAAAAAAAAAAAAACACCTTTGCTTTCCAAACAGGTGGTGGAGAGTAACTGAAGTAATATGATTAAGTGTTCTTCATTCATGCCATTTAAATGCATATTTCTCCAACAGCGATACACTCTTATGCCTACAAACATGAACACTGCAAGTAGCTACACTTCAAATACTCAAAAGCAGATAAAATAGTTAAAATGTGAAAGCTGAACTTCCGTCTTTGTAAAAGCACCATGTGCGCCTTCTATCGACCAGCCTCCGTTAAGAGCCATAAAATCTTATTTTCCAGGAGTTGTCTTCCATTTTCACTCGCGGTGAGCATTCTTTAACTTTGCAGACGCATTCACTGAAGACGTTAGCTTATCGCTCTGATGTTTTTATGGGAAATTGTTGGAGATGGATTTCTTGAAACATATTTGCTGTTCTCTTAAGGACATGAGCAGGTTAGTTAAGGGGCGACTGGGAGAAGTTCTGTTGTAAACTAGATGTTTTCCACAGGAGAAATTTGCAGACACGCCTGCTGCATGTCCATTTATCTACATCTGAGTCATGACAGACAAAGACAGGCCTGCACATGTGCGGCATATCGTGGTGTAAAAGCTGGCGATCATCAAACCATCTAAACTTACTTATCAACAATGTAAAGAGGAAAAAGTCCAAATGTATCAAGGATCTCACTTGTGTATGTCCATCTTCTTTTTTTTCATCTGTATCCCATGTACAATCTGCCTCAAAATTATTCATAGCCTCCAATAAAAGAAAAGGCTAAATTCACAACAGTAATTCAAATAACAAGAAACCGAAGAAACTAATAATAAATAAAAAATTCACAAATTTATAATTTAATTAAATTAAAATATTGCTTTTGAATTGAGATTGGTAATAATATTAAAAAACCAAAAACTATTCCATACACATTAAGAGAACCTTTCCAATGAACATACCTGTCAACGTGTGCAGACGTCTGATTGGACGTTACAGAAAACACCTGATTGTAGTGATTGTCTCAAAGTGTTGCTCAAAAATATTTAAGTTTTGGAGCCCCATTCTTGTTTACTTGTTTTATTTTTTGTGTGTTTGTTGCCTCCACCAAGGAGGTTATGTTTTTGGTATAGGGCTGGTTTGTTTATCTGACTTTCAGCAACTTTACGGAAAAAGTTGTGGACAGATTGACCTGAAATTTTCACCAGCCGTGTGTCTCAGCCCAAGGACGAACCCATTAAATTTTGGTGGCGATCTGGATCACCTTCTGGATCCAGGAACATTTTGAAGGATTCTTCATCACTGTGAGATCGGCCAAATTTTGGCATTTTTGCATATAACTCCATACAAATGGCCCGAGTGTTTGGTTACGAGAAAGAATCTCAATGAGTTCTATAATGTAGCAGGTACGTTGTGAACTGTGAACTTTCCAGTTTAGACTTTATAAACAGAAACAAAGTTTAATAAAAGACACGTAGCAATAAAAGTTTAGGTGTGAATCACAATATGAGGGGGACACGAGCTGCTTGGTGGAGGTCTGCGCTCTCTGAGTGCTTCTCTGGTTGATCATGTAAAGCATCTTTTGCTGCTTGCTGTATGAAAAGTTTGTGATAAATCAAATATGATTTACTTAGATGTTTCAGGTCGAGACAGATAAAGTTAAAGAATGAAGAGAGAATGTTTCGGGTTGTGTAATGCAACATTAGCATGCGTGAACCCTGAAAAGCAAATGCTATTTTAATCAGGCCTTCTCCTCCTTTTTTCAATTTCTCCTCTTTTTATACTCTTTCCTCTGTTCTTCTTTTATTCTCTTTAAACCGTTCCACCACCACCCCCCGCTCGCACACACAAAACTCCAATCCCATTCTGAAATGCACACACAGGCACATATACATACGCACAAAAATTCTCGGGAATGTCATTAAATTGTATTAAATAGCCTTTTGTCCAAGGGGCAAGGACCACCCGATATATGATAATACATTAAGGCCCCATGGAAGCAACCACTGAGCCGAGACCATCTTAAGAACATGCATGGTGTGCATGCTATTGTGTGTGTGCAAGTCTGCATGTGTGTGACATGCTGAAGAAATGGATGCCAGTAGAGAGAAAAAAAGAAAAAAAAAATAACAGAGATGGGAGGATGAGGCTAGTTGGAGTGGAGGAACAGAATGAGTAAGATATATAGAAAGAGAAGGGAAGGAAGGAGGTGGTATGGCTGCCTGCCTGCACATGTGGCTCTCTAACAACTGTGACACATACTAATAGAAACATACCTAATAAATTACAAGCTTTCAGGGTCTGGCAAGCTGACATTTTCTCTGTGCGAGGGACAATTTCATATCTGTGGCGCAAAGTCGAGGAGCTGCTGGACCAAATTGCATCACACAGAGATGCCAGAGGATTAGCATAAAAATTAACACTTAAATTTCAGCTTATTGTCAACCCCACTCCTGCACCGGCTGCCTCACAACAATCAATTCCTCTTAGAAATCTGATTAGATTCCATGATGCTTATTATCCCAGTCATGTCTGCCTGCTCCCTTCACTTCCACCACCACACATACACATCATTGGCAAAGTCAGAGCACAGGCTTCCATGACTGCCCAGACCTTTTGTTTTAATGGAATTAATTGGAAAATGAATCTAAAGGTGTGGCATTTCTTCTGACAGATGATGCTTCATCCTCTGTGTGGGTGTTTATCCGAGAATTTTGTCTTTACGCTGCACCGAAAGAGAAGAAATCCCAACAAGTTTTTATCTTTGCTCCATTTTTAAGTAGAAGTAACACCTGAAGGTCAAACACAACATGCAGGAGGTTATGAAGAATGATCATTTGTTTTCTGACTTCATTTCCACCTTCCACCGCTCTGAATTAACTCGTGCCATAACACGGTTTTATGTTAATAACAAAAAGATGTAGAGATGCAAAAAAGAACAGAACCCATGAGGCTGTCACAGTGAAATATTTGTCAATATCCATTTCTGTTGAAGCACATTGCACAAGTATGTACTAAAAGCACAGCACACATTGGGTGGCTTTGGTAAGACTCTTGATTGTTTAGACAAATGGCATTTCATCGCATCCAGATGTCTTTAAGCTTTGCTCAACCACCATTGCTGCTTTCCAAGGCACAGGCTGAATGTATACAAACATCTCCTCATAACTGCATTCCTCATCTGGGCTTGTGAGCGTCAGAGCCCTCGTCACTGAGCTTGGATCACAGCCAGGACGGCTAACATTTCATATTCACATTTCTTTTAGGTAATCCTTGCAGGAAAAGAATCTTGAAGGCTCGAAAAGTCTAAAAAGATGGTTATGTAATCAATTACAACACATATGAAGATGATTTTTTTTTTTTGTTTAAAGGGTTAAAAATGGGGCAAAAAACCAGAAGGCACACAAGTTGTAGCTCAGACAAGTGGCAGGGACCGAGGTGCACCCTGGCCGGGACGGGACGGGCGTTATAGGATAACATTCGTACAAAGGCTCCTAAATAAAGACACCCACGGGGTTGAGAGAAGGAGAGAGGAGAGAGGGAGAAGGAACAAATCGTCTGATGTTCTAAGTGGATAACAACAGCTCCTGCTATGCAGCAGCGGAGGCGCAGAATAATTTAAACCAGCTACCCGGCTACCCAGCCCCTCCTTTCACTCCCTCATCTCCTGGCCACCCCTCTATTCTTATGTTAACACGGCTAAAGCGGAGTGGGCCACCCAGCAACAGAAAGCAGAAACTTAAGTCCACACTTCAGGAAAAATAATCCATCTCTCAGCTTCTCTCTTTGCAATATAACTTTACTGGCTTACACACACAGACGTAGTGCTTGGTAAGGGAAAGGCTGAAACAGATACAGGCGGGGGGGGGGGAACACACCAGTGCATTTACTGTGCCTTTAAAACATATTACTTTTCAGAAAAGAGTTTGAAGAATAATAAACCTGGTGCTTAACTGGGCTATTTTCCCTTTCAGTTAATGTCACGCAGTGGCGAGGAGGGGCTGGGAAGAATTCATAAGTCTTTAAATGCAGAATAAACACTGCTTTCTTTGTTGATTGTAGAGTTCTGTTGTGTTTCTTGCTGATCTCGCCCCCCTTTCCCTCTTTTTTCCTCTCTTTGTCTGTCTAGCTCTCTTTTCCAATCTCCAAGCAGAGAGCTGCTGCTGTGTTTAGTTTCCAAACAGCACATCTGAGGTACACACCTCGCTGATATTTTATAGGTTCAAATCCCCAAGAATAGGAGAGGGAGAGAGTCATATTTTATACCGGCAGTTTATTTTAACGGGGGCTTGTAATTAACGCAGCATGTCCTCTATCTCCCAGCCATCTATGCCAAGGCCTTTATTTAAACAACTTTATTGTGCAATGTTTGCGTTCTCAGTGTTCGGCCAGGGCCCACACACAGAATATTATTTCATACTTCAAGAGGAGGGTAGGGGCGTGACGAGGGGGGCTTTTGGAAGAGTTTACGCTCTGAGCAGTTATTGTTTTTGATTACAGCAAGACTCCTTTTTAAAATGGATCAGGCCCAGTAACCTTGCACACACACACACACACACACACAGATATATACAAACCCAGTCTCATATCTCACACCAAGTCACAGGGAAGGTTTGAGGGGCTGAAGGAGAACCTGTTTACAGAGGGGGGGTGCGATCCTGAAGCCTTCGCTCAGGCCAAATGTACAATCTCAGCATGATTTATGAGGGTAAGATCACACTATTTATGTCCAAATGAGCGCACTTGTTTAATGCCACTGCTTGGGGGCTTCTTGTTGAGTGTGTGTTTGGGTTCTTACAAGCTTTAAAGGAATTTGATGGGGAGATTGAGTGTTTACGCTTTGTTCAAATGACCCGGAGTTAACATGGTGCTCATGATATGCAGGCATTTGTTGCAGGCTATCAGTGCTACTTAGAAGATCAAACTGTGAGATATGTGTGAGACTCACGCTGGTGAAGCTTATTCTAAATTATCTGTGACTGTGATCTGTGCTGATTTCACAATGTTCACCATTACCTTATAAAGAGATACATTTTAAACGTATCAGATGGATTTTGAATGTGGCCAACATGATTATTTTCCCTCTGAACTCTTGTACAGATTTTTTTTTTTTATCAAACTGCAAATGTGCGTTAAAACCACATCTGAGTTAAAGGGTTTTAACATGTTAAATAAAACAGCAGGTTATTCCATAGGATGATTTTTAACAGTCTTGATCTTAAATAATTCAGGTTAAATTCGTAGAACTTCATCTCATGCCACACAGACTTTCTGATGCAACATCTCCCAGCTCTGGTGTGTCTCAGTGTCTGCAGGCCAGCAGATCAGATGGACCACAGGCTGGCTTCAGGATGCAAAGTCTACTCTATACTGTAAGTTTTGCTTTTAACACAGAAACAGATGCAGGAATGACTCATGACTGAAGTTGTGTGGAAGCGTAGCTGCACAGCTGCAGCCTGCTGAGCCACAGACAACACTTCAACAAATGGGTGTTAAAGAGTTCGTACAAATGATAGCAAGGGCGCTGCTGCGTGTGGACTTTACATCCAACAGAGAATCACACTCGTGTAATCCGGGATTTAAGACAGGGATTCTCAGTCCTGGTCCTGGACCGGTGTCCTGCATGGTTTCATGGTGTCCCTGCAGCAGCACGCCTGAGTCAGAACCAGACCGGTCCGCTAATTAGCCGTTGATTTGAGTCAAACGTGTTGCAGCAGGGAAACCATGAAAACAGGCAGGACACTGCCCCCCCAATGTACGGCCCCAACAAGCAATAAATTGAACTGAATTGGCCGCAAACAGATCTTCAAGCACAATTTTTCTCTTGTAGGTTAACTGAATGAACATGTATATTTAAATATATATATACATATATATATATATATATATATATATATATATATATATATATATATATATATATATATATATATATATATATATATATATATATATATATATATATATATACGTGTGTGTATAAATGTCGCCGATATTTTACAACTCATTAGGCCAATAACCGATACTAAAACCTATATTAAAGCTGAAAATGGCTCAATATTCATCCTTTGTGCAATATTGGAACCATACTTCTGCTGCAGACCCGGTAGCTGTCGGAGACGTCATAATGTTGCGTGGTGGGCGTGGCCTTATGACATTCCCCTACCTGACAGATTAACATAAAAGCAAACCAAAAACAGCTTTTTGCAAATTTGTCACCTTCAGTGGCTGTTATATTGGTTATTTATATCACGTCTGATATTGGGTCGATATCAGCCGATGCCAATTTTGGGATGATAATGTTGTGCATCTCACACACCCGGTTTTCCGTTTTTGTTTTCATAGTTGATTTACTGTATCAGAGCAAATAGCAGCTACGCAGATAGCAGCAGTTAGCAGAGTGTCGGCCATGTTTGTTCACACTGTGAGTTGCAGGACGAGGGGGGGGGGGGGGTACAACCGGCAGCTGGAGTTGATTGACAAACATGATCGGATGAAGTTTTTCAGTCCTGTCCCTTCCACAGGTGACTACACCATTTTATTTTTGTGTCGGAACATTTCATTTATTGGCTGCAATCGAGGTGTGAAGGAGATTGTAAACAACATTGTAAAGAGGAAAGCATCTGGAAAGTATCATCCACCTTTAAGTGCTTGAAGATACAAACACGATGAGAAACTGATGAAACGCACATATTTTCCTGTAGATTACAAGTCTTTTCTTTCCAGTTCCAGTTGCAGGTTTGTTGTCATTCATAGAAGCCTCCGATCAAACAGACCAAAACATGGAGCACATGCGGAGAACTTGTCCTCTATTATGAAAATGATTCATTTTTTAATATGTGCAGGTGCAGCTGGGTCGAAGCAAGCATCAAACTCCAGGTTCGCGGCTTTCAGCGACTTCTGCTCTCGTCTACATTCTTCTGGACCACCTTTCCCCCGCTCACCTCTCTTTCCTCTACATCCCTGCCATGCAGCCTTTGCTCAGTCTCCTGCTCCCCTCCCCCACGTGGAGGCGAAAGGCGATAAAAGAATAAAGTGAAGTGCAGACACTTCTTTAGCCTGGCAGAGTCCAAACAGATCGAAGACGGAGAGCACCTGGCTGCCGGGTAACGCACCGAGCGAAGAACCGCTGTCCTCTCTCGCTTCTTCCTCATCATCTTTCTTTCTGCAGAATCCTGCAGCTGACACTTTTTTCATTTTACCTGTGCACCCTTTTCACCTACGAATAAGTCGCTGTTTCATTTTTCTCAGAGTAAAAAGCAAATTCAGCAGATACATAAAACAAGATCATTTCTGCCATTATGGGAAAACAAAAACAAACAAAACAACAAACCTGAAGTTGCTGCGCTGCATGTAAAATAATCTTTCTGGTGTCACTGGTTTACTGATTGTTTAAAAGGATAAGTTGCAACATCCCACACACACTTACACACACGTGCATTCCCCAGTGCTCCGCAGCCCAGCGAGCCGCGATGGAAGCCGCTCACCCCATCGATCCTACCTGGATCTGCTAAATTCTCTGCTCTGTCATTCAAGCCTTTTCAATTTTTAATCACCAGCTCCAACATCGGAGCAAGTCCCTCCACAGTCACACACACACACACACACACACACACAACACAGGAAAATAATGCACAAGTCACAAACGTGCACAACTGCAAATGAACATGAAAAGTAGGGGTGGGTATTGGCAAAGACTTCAGAATACAACACATCACAATACATGGGTCACAATACGCTACCATATTGCAATTTTGCAACAGTGTAACACTGCGACATATTACGATATTCTAGGTACTTCAGAATAATGTAAAATGCAGCTTGAAATAAAAGTTGTACCTATCTACCTACATCAGATGACTGAAACAACAAAATCAGTCAAAACCGGTGAAATCCAGTTTCTCCATGTCCCGTTTATTAAACTTGGACAGGTTTCTTTCCACATGGATCTCATAATAAAATCGTCCCCCTGAACATGAATATTTCTCACTTTGGGAAAATCCAACTGAATAGATGTGACGAAGAAATAAAAATATAGTGCTTTTGGAAACAGTATTACCACAGCTGAGATGGAATAGTAGAAACGCACACGAATTCATGTGAAATTAGTGAAACAGTAAACAAAGTAGTATATGAGTATATGAAAATGCACATACAGTAAGTGCATATGAGAAATAAACATTTCAGTCATTATAATCTCCAGCAACTTGGTGGTCGATGAAAACCTGGACTCACGTGTTAACATGTACTTTCCACTGTGTGTGAAGCTGAACCTGAACCTGCAGATGCACGCAGATATCAGTGGCAAGCAGAGACGTTCTACATGCTGGACCAACGCTGATGGAACTAAATCTCACGAGATTTCGTAACAGAACAATAAAATCTTGCGAGATTTTGTTTGTAAAATAGATATATTGATACTGCATTTTTAAGTATTGGTATATACTGTATCGGCATGTACTGTAAAACATTGCAGTATTTCAGTGTATCGATATTTTGTCGCACCCCTAATGAAGAGTCTACACACGTGGAACCTAAAGAACTTCCTAAACACTTGTTGCCCTGCGTCTCTGTGGGAGTAGCAGCGCACACACCGGCCTCGGTCACAGACGAATGATAACACAGAAACACACCTGAGTCAGACAAATAACGTTAAATCTACACACGCTCGGATGCCATGTATTTCTGCTGTAGTGTGTGTGTGTGTGTGTGATCACCTGTCTAGCCCCAGACTGTAGCCAGCTTTGACCTTGGGCTCCGCCATATTCATTACATCATTAAGTTACCTCTTCATTAACTTTTCATTGTTTATGGAGGAGGCATGTGGAAGAGTAGGTGGGGGTGAGTCGATGATGGGAGCTCTTTATCAAAAATCCTGATCCGTGGCTGGGCGTCGGGGCCCGCCGGATCGTCCCCGCCCCTGCGCTGCTGGACCAGACCAGAGGGGATCGGCCCTGTTCAGGGGGGGCTGCTTCTGGGTTATTATGCAAACTGAAACACTTCAAAATAAAATGATTTTTATGACTTTTTTTTTATTTACATGAATATGCGCTTGAAATAATAATAAGCACTGAGAGATTGTTATTGATCTGCTACCTCATCTGCAGCCTCATCTCCCTAAAATCTGACATGAAGAAGCCGGGCCTTGTGGCCACCAGGCGCTGTTATGCCTCCTCACCACTCAACGTATCTGTCATTAGCAATGCATCGCCCCAACTGCACACACAGATTGTCTTCATTTCATTTATTTATTTATTTTTAAAGAAAACTGTCCCTGCCAGCTACCATTGCAGGCCAATTATAAATGGCAACTCACTATAGTATTAGTCACTCACCCCCCACCCCCCCAACTCAGTCTTTTAACTGTGCTGTCTGGCCAGACTCCACTGATTCTCTTGAATAAAAGGGGTAGATGTCCCCTTGTGTTACAAGCTGCTGAATGCTTGTTAGTTCACACTTTTTCCACTGAGAGCTTGGGGGGGGGGGGGAGCGACAGACATTTATACTTTTGTGCCTGGAGCTTTTTTCAGAAACGAGGTATTTCCATTCAAAGCACAATTCTAATATTTAGGATAAAATAAGGTTAAACGGCGGTTTGGTGCGAGTCTGTAGATAACATCAAAAGTAAAATTATGATCCAAATACTCTGGGTGATCCGCCAGCCAATTACTGAAAACTTATTCATTGAAGAAAATTAATCTTTCAAGAAAAATGAGGGAAAAGAAAAAAAAGGCAGTTAGAGAAATCTCCAGTTCATGTAACTTTAAACACGGAGGGTTTTCGTTTAACTGGGATCAGGCAGCAGGGATGGGCTTCTTTAACACCAACTTTCTCTGATTCACTTTATTCTCTCTTCAGACCCTCTGCTAAGATTAACATGGCATTCATGATCTGGTTTCCTTGTTCTTCCGCTGCCTTTGAGGGGTTTTTCCAGCAATCCAAACCCAGGGCTGAGATGGGTTAATTGGTGGCTGGGGTGCAGTTTGAATGTGGGTTGTCCGTCTGTATCTGTCTCCCTGATGATTGACTGGCAGCCCGTCCGGGGTGTGTCATGCCTCTCACTCAGCATCTGCTGGGATGTCACTCCTGACCCTCGCAGGATGGCGGGTTTTCGCTCATATATGACTCTTCTCTTTGTAAGCAAAGGAAGGATAAAAAAAATCTGGATGTGCATCAGCTGTGACTTCAAATATTTTCTTCAAAATAAACACTAATGATCAAAATGCAGATTTTTAACTGTCAACATGACATAGTTGCTTATTTCCATCCTCAAAATATCCAACGTTACTCCTTTTTTTTCATTTGATTACATCTACAGTCGTCCTCTAAATTATTCATATTATCCAATCAAAGAAAAGGCTATAGTAATTAAAATAACAAGAACCTAAAGAAACTAATAATAAATAAAAATTTACAAAATTATAATTTAGTGAAACCGCATATTCTTTTTAAATTGTGGTTGGACATAACCATTTTTAAAAAACAAACAAACAAAATTGTCCCAGACACATTAGAGCACCTTTCTCATGAACATGGACCAACATACCTGTCAACAGGTGCAGGCGTCTGATTGGACGTTACAGAAAACACCTGATTGCAGTGATTGTCTCAAAGTGTTGCTCAACAACATTTTAGCTTCGGAGCCCCATCATGCTTGTTTACTTGCTTTATTTTTTGTGTGTTTGTTTTTAATAATTCTTTTGAACAACTTTTCAAAATCAATGTCATGATTTTCATAGAATTTTCATTTATCATTATTGTCGTCAATTTCAACTTATTTCACTGACCGCTGATTTTTTTTCCTTCTTTAATTGGAGGGGATGAATAATTTTGAGGACTGTATCTCTAATATAGATGTGAAGACTTGAAGACATCTCTAAGAAACAAGATCCAAGCTACACGGAGAAGACATGCTTTTCTGCACAGCCGCAGACAGATGTGCAACTCGAGGCTCGGCATGGATTCACACAAACCACCGAGTGTTGAATATTCCCATTACAAAATTCAATCACTGTGGCAAAGAACAGCAAAGGACACAACATATTACACCACAGATAATAAGAGAAGATGTAAGGAAAAAAATTAGACCTTGTGTTCCACTCAACCAAAGCTGCTGGTATTCAATTACACAAACCATGTTTCAAGCATTGAATATGCCTATGAGAAAAATGGGTGATTGTATCAGTAATGCATGCATACATGCATACCACACACAGATGATGTTATCTTGCAGGTCTTGTTTTCCAGCGAGCTGCACTGCTGAAAAAAGCTCTGTGCAAATACAGCAGGTCACTTCATTCTGGTCTGGTTTACCGTGGCAACAAATGAGATGTGGCAACTACTGAAAGGGCAAATGTTTTTAAAAAAGACAGATCCTTCACTGTAAAAACAGAATCTGGGCTGTAGTTAATATGAAAGACTTTTTTACACTGCTCTAACTTAGTTGTTTTGGTTTGGTGATGACATCTTATTATTTCAGACTCTTTAGTCTGAAATAAGTTTTTACTTTCACTCGAAGTAGATTTATTAAGTTCAGAGTGCATGAGCAACAAAGGGGGCGGGGCTCTTTTCAGAACTCAACATATCTGGACCACAAAGGCTCATGGGAAATATAAATTCAGCAGGAATTTAACCTTTGCTAATTGTTTTCTTATGAATTTGAATTATGTGCTTTACTGCCTTTGTTTTGATCACATTCAGAGGAAGTTGTTTCAAAGTTCTGTTCAGTTTGGACGTTTAAGTGAAGGACAGTAAGGAGATAAACTCCCATATCCTCCCAACCATATGGAACCATTATGTGATGCGTGACACATAACCAAAATGACGTATTTACTGTTTAAGTTGCTGTTCAGTCACAGACTCATACATTAACTACCACTTTGTCCAGGGACTAAATTTACAGAAAAGGATTAGAGCCACTGAAGAAAAAAAAAAGAAATTCTAAGAAAGTTAGAATTCTGACTTTTTATGAAATTGAAAAAAAAAAAAAAAATCTCCAAGATTTTTTTTTTAACTGTTCAGGAAAAAAGTCAGATTTCCGAAATCAAAGTCAGAATTAAAGACTTTTTTCTCAGAATTCTGACTTTTTATGAAATTGAAAAAAAAATCTCCAAGATTTTTTTTTTAACTGTTCAGGAAAAAAGTCAGATTTCCGAAATTAAAGTCAGAATTAAAGACTTTTTTCTCAGAATTCTGACTTTTCCTGAAATTGAAAAAAAAATTCCCATGACTTTTTTCCCCCAAATGTTCTGGGAAAAAAGGTCAGAATTCTGATTTTTCAGAAATTGAAAAAAGAAATTCCTGAAAAAAACTTTATTTTAAATGTTCTGCAAAACAGAATCTTTATATTTTTTTCTTCAGTGGCTCTAATCCTCTTCTGTATAAATATAAGTTAGTTACAATTAAAATTTTCCTTTGTCCCTAATCAGAAATTTAATTTGAGAAAAATTTAAAAAATATGCATGTAACAGAATTACAGCAATTCAATTAGTTTATTCCAAAATAAAAAATTTAATTAGAACAAAGTAAAAAAAAAAAGCTAACCATTGTGATTATACATGATAGTTTTACTTTGTATCAAAGTAATTTATTTTTTTTTGTTTTAATGTAAAATTTTTTGCTTATACCACAACATAAATTTAGTTTGAGAAAAACTAAAAAAAAAAAAAAAAAAAAAAGATGAGACGAGTTGACGCAGTTTTTAAAATTTTATCCAAAGTAACCATTTTTAGTGTTCTTTGACTTTTTACTACCCCCACTCCCCTACATCCAAAGCATTTCTTGACACATGATGGCATGTTTTTGGTTCATAAGGTGGTTTGAGTGGAAATAAAAACAAGTCATCTGGTTGCAGCTTTGATATCAAAAATCAAGATAAGCCGGCAAAATGGAGATGCAAAACAACAAAATCTCACATCAGAGATAGAAAAGCATTCAGTTTGATTCTTTAAGGTAACCGTGCATTTACTATTAAAGTCAAACTTTTCTTGGTGCTATAGCGAGCATCTTATCTCTGATGGAGAGAAGAAGTGAGGCATCAGAGAGAATGCAGAAGTTGGGGGCTGAGATGAAATTTTCTCTCTTCTGACAGGTAACATCCTTTTTTCTTTTTCTTTTCAGAGCCAGTTGTATCTGCCTCCAACCATTACTGTCAACTGATCTTTGATTAAACCACTTTAACCTCTCTTCAGCATGTTGCCTCACGGTTGTATTCACAGACACTATGTTAAACACTTGGAGCGAGCCCACTCTGTTACGTTTGACTTCTGAAGACGAAAGTCTCACAACACTTAAGATATGAATCCCTAAATGAAAAGTAGTATGAAGGGGAAGAGAGTGCGGCGTGGCAGAGGTGAGAGTAATCCTTTGCTGTTTCCACCTCTGCCTGCTGGGCTGCTCTCCTTAATGACAGCTGGGGTGAAAGCATTTCACTGCATAAGAGAGTTAAAATTACAGCGAATGAATCTAAAAAGGATTTGGTCACAGCGGCGATCGAGTCTGCTCTGACACCTGGGTTGGCAAAATTTGCTAATCAGCTTAGCTTACCGAATCTCTTATTTGTCCTTTCTCATCAGTGTTCAGGAAGCAGCTTGTCATTTTAGCCCTCGCTCATTTTCTAAAATGACAAATGTCGCTGATGGCAGTTCGCTAATTCCACGGTAACTTGATGCCAGGATAAAAAAACAAAACAAAAACTTGCCTATTGTTTAGTTTCTGTGTTCTCTGCAGTCTGTACTCTGCCAAAGGCTGTTTATGAAGCACAGAAGCATTACCTCTCTGGCTGATTCCATCACCGTCAGGATCCTGTTCTTCCTCTCCTTTTCTTCTTTTTCTCTTATTATATTGTGAGTTTATCAGCTCAGTTAATCTTCTGATAATCTAAATCAGGGCTTAAAGAATTTAGATCAAGGAGCTCATGAAAAAATATGGATGGAAGATATTTATAAAGCTACTATTGTATCTAAAGCTTACAAGGCTGTTTTACCAACATGATCTAAGTTAGTGAAAATGTCATTAATCTCACCGTAAGAATACTTGTCCACAGATGTATTTATGTAACGATCCATGGAGAGACAGCAAAGGAACCCAACCCAAAAATAAGTCTGTAACCTTCAACCATGTTCTGAATATTCATCTTGACTCAAAGCATACAACTCCGAACCCTTTCTAAGTGAAATGAGGTAGAAAAAGCAGGAATGAGTGAAGCTGTGAAAAACGTGCAGAGCTGCCAACAAACCCGGCTTTTCGTGTTTGGAGCTGGTGGACAAACGCTTTCATGCTCCTTACGAATACTTGTGGTCCGTTCAGCAGTACTGACCTGGAGCACCATCGTGTATGCTAGATGCAGTTAGAGTTGTTCTGATACCGATACCGGTATCAGAAATGTCTTCCATACTGCAGAAAATGCTGGTATCAGTATCGGCGAGTACTTGACGCCACGTCATTTATCAAAATATGAATATATTTACAGATTAGCTCCGTCAGCTCTGACACGGTTCTTCTTTGCTGCTCTAAAGGCAGCTGCACTGTGCTGCAGCCTGCTGTTTAAAGCCCGTTCATACCCTACAGTAAATACGGATACAGACGCTTTCATCCGTATCCAGAAGTCGTTTTGTCTATCAGTATGTCTGTTGTGAGAGAACTTACGAATTTGGAGTGCTCCAGACGAAACGGAGAAATACCACCGGAAACCGTGGCGGCATAAGGAGTCAGAGTTTACAGTTTACCAAATCGTGAAAATCGAAGAAGAAGAGGAGGAAACGGGTATTTAAAAATGTCAAAAGTTTAAATTACTTTGACAACTTTTAAGTGGTCGGACATGTCACCGCTACATACACTTATCTTTTTTCCACCTTTTCTGAGGTAGACGCAGAAAAACTACCTTCTCTAACGATGCCATGTTCGCGATGGTCGATGGGGGTAAATTTCAATGCAACACTGCCCCCTAGAGGCTGTACGAAGCAGCATTCATAACAAAACTGAAACTGGATGGAGGTATGTAGGCTAGTAACGAAGACAACATTTGGTACGGGCCACTTTTGTCCATATCCGGAGGTATGAAGCAAGCTTTAGAAGGACGAGGAAGAACTGATCACATGGCACCTGCTAGACCAGGAGCTGGTAGTAATCATGTGGTGGTGAAGCCGTATTTCACACTGCTTTTAAAATAAATGGCTTCAACTTGCTGCATTCATTCATGTTTCAAAGGATTTAACATGGTGGCATCAGTACTCAGTATACCCACAGTGAAAGTATCAGAATCTGTATCCGTAAAGCGGTATCGGAACATCTCTAGATGTTGTGTGGAAAAATGGAATGAAATTCTCAACATCTTCTTCATTACAACACAAAGATGTAAGCAGCATCACTGGTTAGATTTTTTTAGCCTGTTTTACGAAACTGCAAAGTTTTGCTTCATGCAAACCACAGACGGCGACCAGCCAACACATCGCCCCTATTTTAGCTCCTCTGCACCGGCTGCCTCTACGTTTTAGAATAGATTTTATCTTTTTATTTTTTTAAGCTTTAAACGGTCTGCCCCAAGACATTTCTGATTGCCTCCAAATTTATACTCCGGCCTGCTCCGAGGTCTGGGGGACAGTCCCAGCCCATGGTCCCTAAGACAAGACTTGAAACCAGGGGGGACAGCGTCTTCTCTTTTGTTGGCTCCAGACTCATCCATGTCCAAACTCTCGCCTGAAGTCCACTTTATTCTCTGGCTTTTAACAATGCTAAAATTGTGTGGTCATTTGTGTCTTTTATTAATTTTTAATACAAAGCAACGCTTGAGTTTCTTTTTATTTTATTTTATTTTATTTTATTTCATTTTCATTGATGAGTACATTGTATGTGCTGCACTTTGGAAACATGTTCTGACTTAAATGTGCTGTATAAATAAAATGATATGGATAGATTTGAATGTGTGTCCTTTATGATACAGTATTTCTACGACTACCTGCATGTCAAACTTTCCCTCCCTTTAAAGTAAAGAAAAGTCACGAATACCATCAGTTTTTATGTGACTGGTTCACATTTGGCCTAACTAGGTCAATTTTAATCAATATTTACATAAATATAAGAGTAATATCAGATTATCTAATAACAAACAAATATGAGAAGACTGAGATTGGGCCCAAAAACCACGACCTAGTCATAAAAAAAACAGTACAACATTGAAATATTCTCAGACTCAATCTGATTGAAAACAAATTTACAGATTTAGCAGCATTCAAAACATGTGAAAACAGATCTACATGTTTTTCATCGCTGGAAATTTGAGTTGTGCCTAAAATACTCAGGTGATGACTCGGATCAATAGCGTTACTGCTAATGCTGTGTACAGTGTCGTCATTAGACCACACACAGACCTCACACGTACCCACAGCAATCAGAGTGCAGCCTTTGCTATCTGACAGAGAGTACCACTAGGGAAATGAAGCACCATGTGTGTGTGTGAGTGTGTGTTGAGCACATGTGTGTGAGTGGGAGAAAAGACCTCAGAGCCCTAGGGATAGTGTGTCACATAAGCTCCATCACAAGGCTGCTTTATTGAGCCTGGCATGGGTCAGACCCCTACTGTCATCTTCAAATATGCCTGCCACCTGCTCACACACACACTGAGACACACACTTGAACATGAACTCACATACATGCTCACACATCCATATCTGAACATGCTCGCCGTAACCAACACACTCATGCATACACACGACCAGCACACATGGCTTGACAAGAATTCATCTGGTGTTTTCTGGTAATTGCAACAAAAACACCAAATCTGGACGTGTCACGTTCATTTCCCAAGACCCCAGAGTGGAGGGCTGATTTCAAGCAGACCCCCCCCCCTCGCTGCACAGACTTCCGTCCTGCTTCTCCTCCTACCGCCATGCTCCTTCCTTTCTTTCATCCTCTCATCTCACTCTGAGAAATGCTTTTTACTATGTACAGGACAGTTTTGCAAACAGCTATTTTCTTTAAGAAAAAAAAAAGGAGGGTGGGGGTGGGGGGGGGGGTGGCAGCGTTATTGTTCACCCTCCAGATTTTGCATTCCTAAGCAGTGGGTCAGGCCTTTGTGCATTGGATTACAGATAACATAAATTAGCTATTCAATAAGATCAGCAGCTTCACCACGACTCCTGATTTCAACCAGAACGTTTTCTCTGCTCTTCCCAACTAACAACCGTCTCTTTCACTACAAAAACTCAAATCTTACCAAGTATATTTGTCTCATTTGTAGTCAAAATATCTCATCAAACTCAAAATAAGACAAAATTACTTAAAGACAAACATTTCAGTGAGATAAAAGCTCTAGTTTTAAGGCAATGCATCTCATTTCAAGAAATCTATCAAGACAATTTTGCTTGTTACATTGGCAGATATTTTCAGCTTATAACAAGCAAAAAAATCTTTTAATACTTATTGTAAAAGTCGCCAAGATTTTTTTGTTAGTAATAAGCAAAAAAAAATCTACCAATGGAACAAGCTAAATTTTTTATGATAAGATTTTGTGAAATAATAAGATGCATTGCCTTAAAAGGAAGCTTATATTTCACTGAAATGTTTCTCTTTGGGTAATTTTGTCTTATTTTGAGTGTGATGAGATATTTTGTCTAGAAATGGGTTTTTGCAGTGTTCCTGTGCATTTACTGTGTAAATCCACGACTCCCATACAACTGAACTCTTCATTAACACCGAATGAGCGCCTGTGTGCAACAGTGAAAGTGTGTGTGCGAGTGCTTTTCTTCCTCGCAGGCCCGAGCGTGGCGGCTTGTATGACTGCATGAATTGGTGTGTGCATGTGCCTGTTTTATGTGCCCCTGCTTGTGTGTTGGTGTGCGCATGTGTGTGTTCCCTGATGGAGATAAGTCTGAGTGGTTAGGAGGGAACAGATGTCAGCTGGTGTCGGCTGCCAGGAAGATTGAACAAAGCCAATCACGTTGCCTTCCTGTCCAAAACGCATGGCAGAGGGAGACCTGCATCTAACAACAATTTGTGGCATTAACTCTGAGCATGCCACCCTGCCTGCAGCTCCATCTCTCTCTGTCTCTCTTCCTCACACACACATGCACAACCATCAAGCCCTGTTTGAAATAAATATGGTAAACAACTGGTGGAGATATAAAAGATTGCAGGGGGAACAAACAAAATGGCGTCTGTAATATGATCTGCCCTCGTTGCCACAGTAGCTTAATCATTCATAAGCCTTTACAGTGGGAAGACTGGTCGGAATTACTGAACTTTACCTTGTTTTCAAATGTTTTTATCTTTCATTTATTTCTTGTTGTTGGGACGGACCAATTATTGATTAAATCAGATGCCTGATGCTCTAAAGCGCATGCTTTTTTCCAGCTTTATCAGCTCATCAAAAAAAGCTTTTACATCCTCACTGACTCATTGCTCCAAATAATAAATGTTCATTCCCTTTCCTCTGCCTTTAGTTTTTCTGTCTCTTCTCCTCTTGCTGCCACTTCTTTCTCCGTTGAGCACAATCATTTTAGTAGCAAGTTCTTTCATGCGCAAGGATGAAATGTACAAAAGCTAATTTGGGAAAGAAGCATGCAGATCTTAATTCTTTTGGAAGAGCAGAGTGAGTCATGGAGAAATTTACCATATCCCATAAACAACAGGGAGCGCAGATGAATGAACACACCCGCATGCATACAGCAGACAGGTCAGACATGTTCCCACCATTTCATCAGGCCCGGTGAAACGCATTCATCTATGTTTTAAGCCAAAATTGAGTTTCAGTGGTGGTCACTCTGGTTTGGGAGCAGTGCAGCGTCCCAGTTGGGCACACACACACACACATATCCCTTATGGGCATCAAAGTCAGGCACGGCTGATGGGCAGAGAGCTGAGATTGTCATTTTAGGGACTTAGATGTCAAATTTGGGCAAAAAGTTCACAGAAGTACAAAAACCAAATTAACCGAACATGTGTGATCCGACTTTCTGGAATTCTTGCTTGTTTGCAAAGACAGTGGAAACTATTGTAATTTCTCTCTGAGATTAATCAAGTAGTTTCCATTTATTTCACTTCATTTAAAAAAAAAAACACACTTTAAAGTAACACCAAGTAAATTTCCGACCTCAAAAATATTTCTCTGACTAATTTTATTCGCTTAATGACATTTATTATGTACATTCTGGTTGCTGTCGTTGCCCTGAAGCCTTCAAAGGCTGAGAGACAGCACCTCCCCCACTGTGGGTTCTAGCCTGGAACATCGTGTTATAGCAGAGTCTCAATACCAGATACGATACAATACTATACAAAACGATACGATACGATACGATACGATACGATACGATGTAATATGATACGATACGGTACAATGTGATACGATGCAATACAATTAGGGATGCACCGAAAATTCGGCCACCAAAAGTTTTCGGCCAAAAATGACCCAAAAGTGCATTTTCAGTTTTCGGCCGAAAGACATAAATCACCGAAACAACACGGCCAAAACTTGTGATGATGCAACAAACAGCGCATCCAGCACGCAACTTATGAACTTTGTGTTTTCATGTGAAAATATATTTAATTTCACTGTCTTTCAGCAGCCAGTCAGTTATAAGCCTGTATATTATTATTTGTTGTAATAGTCCTACAGAAAAAAAATGTAAAAGGCATTATGTAATGTAGCTACACGAGTGGAGTCAAACTGAATATTTCATTTTGAATTTCAATCTATAGTGTACATTCTGTAATGTCAGGGGTAAATAAATATTTTGATACTTTTGTACTTGATTTGTTGCAATGATTGATTTTAGTGAAGTTAGTACACATCGTAGCTAAAAGTGCTACAGTTCTAATAATTGACATTTTTTTTTGGTGTTCGGTTTTCGGCCTTGGTTTGTTCATTTTTTGTTTTCGGTTTCGGTAAAGTATTTTCATTTCGGTGCATCCCTAAATACAATATGGTATAAAATGGTATGATGCGATACGATACAATACTATACGCTATGATATGATGCAATACAACGATACAATACGATATGAAGCAATATAATACTGTACAATATAATGTGATATAATATGATACGATACAATTCAATATGATTTGATACAGGATGATATGGTACAATTCAATACAATGCGATACAATGTGATAAAATACAATATGTTGCAATGCGATGTGATACGATACAATACAACACAATATGACGTGATGCAATGCGATACGATACGATACAATGCAACACAATACAATACGAGACGAGACAATGCGATACGATACAATTCAATATGATACAGGATAATATGCGACAATCCAATACAATATGATACAATATGATGCGATGCGATGCGATGCGATGCGATGCGATGCGATACGATACGATACAATAGGATGTGATGCGATGCAATAATACATTCCAATATCATACAATATGGATCTGTACAGTATACTATGATGTGCTTTATAATGATAATTGATTAGTTAATCATCATTTAAGTAACTCTGCATGACTTTCCGACATTGAAACTTTGTGCCTCCGGCTCATTTTGATGGCACACTGACTTTCTTCATGTTTATTTCCAGAGCTGTTGTTGCCTTGCGATGTCCCAAGGCTGAGAAACCACACGTCACAACGGTTTCTCTGCATCCTGATGCATCACTTTACAGAAGCATTTTGCTTTGCAGCACCACACCAGCAACTAGATATCAACACCAGGCAAGCATGTTGATGTCTAGTTGAGGAAGAGAGGGAAAGAGAGAAAGGGACAGAGCAAGAGACAAGACAAGAGTCAACATCAGAGTGATTTTTACTGGCTGGAGAGAGGGAAGAGAAGAGACAGACTGCCAGATGGATGCTGAGTTAGCCGTTGTTAAAGGATGCCTCAGCGACAGAATCTGCCAACGCT
The DNA here is from genome assembly GCA_023101725.1 of Atherinomorus stipes. Lineage (NCBI taxonomy): Eukaryota > Metazoa > Chordata > Actinopteri > Atheriniformes > Atherinidae > Atherinomorus > Atherinomorus stipes. The sequence continues at coordinate 728,738 of JALJCO010008508.1, read as the reverse complement.
CAGTAGCGTTTCTTTACCGTCTGACACATTGCGTAAAGTGAAACTTTTACATGATGTTTCGGGCTGGAACAGAAAGTGGTGGAGGGAGTTTCCCCAGCTTCAGGACCTGCAGGGCAACAACAGCTCCAGGAATGTAGAGAATAACGGCTACAGTTTATCTAATCCAGTCAGAAACATGCGTTTGAAGGACAGAAAGGTCCACGGTGCTACGATGGTGAGAACAGAAAACCATCCAAATAAACCAAGTCGACTTTCTTTAGTTGTCAGTTCACCATATCCCCTACCAAAAGAAGTATTCCTTAAACATCGTAACTCAAAACAAATTTACCCCCAATTACTTTTATTTACCTACACTCATCAGTGTACTACCAGTAACAACAAGGTACTTCTGGGACAAATTCCCAATTGAAACCCCCCCCCCCCCTTCAACTTAAATGCAATGTGTGTGCATGTGTGGTAATCATTGTGGCTTCTTAGCCTTGACTGGCAGATCCTTAGAGAATGTCTATTACAAATCCGTTGACCTTTGACCTCCCCAGTGAGTTGTAAAAACCACTCTCCATTTCCCTTAAGAATTTAACAGCCTGCCCAAGCGGTGTGTGTACTTGCATATGCCTGTGTTTGTGTGTGCTTGCCTTGTTTGTGTGTGTGTGTGCGTGTGGTGTAACCTTGAGGTTAAAGAGCAATCTGCAGCCAATTAAGCGCTTCACTAGGAGGGCCCTGCTTCCATGAATGAGAGGAATGCTCCACAAGCTTAGCGAGAGGGACTTGACTGAGTGCTTTGAAAACAGTGTGTGTGGTAGCTGTGTGTCATGGCTGCGATGTTTACAGTGCAGGTTTGTGTGCTGGTAACAATTAAGTGTCAGGGAGCTAATGTAAGGGTTTAAAAGTTCACCACATACAGAGAGCTTGAAAGCACAATGCTTGAGCAAAAATCCGCCGCCTCCTGAGCCAACTTCAGACTCACGGACCTCTAAAGATCAACAATTACCGAGAAAAATTGATGGCACTGGTCACAGACATCACCGGCTTCGAGTCATAAATAAACAACCTAATGTGGGATGTTAGAGAGAGATGGGTGAGATTTCAGCAGACGTCTTTGCAGGAAGAGTTTGCCTCGGTGTTGAGCCTGTGATGGACGGTTGAGTCGTGCAGGTGACCCTGACTGGACGGACAGATGTTAGCAAGTAGGGGTGTAACGATTACCGGTAAAATGGTTAACCATGATAAAACTCCCAACGATTAGTAATACTGTGACAAAAATGATAACAGTGATCATTTTGGTCACAATAACCGTGATATAAAATTTTTATATCAATACATCCCTATTAGCAAGAAGCGTTTATAAGAAAAATTCGCTATAACCACCTGAAATAACAACGTTTGCCTTGAATGTTCTTGTCTTGTTCTTGATGACTGTTTGAAGGCCCAAAGCTACGTTCACACGACAGCTCTCACGGCCTAATTCTGAATTTGTCCTGAAATGCACAAGATGATGATCTTGCCAAGCCCCGCCTCCTTCCGGGCATGAATGTGACAGATGTGTAAAAATCGGGAGAAATCAGACATGAATGCTCGGGCTGAAGTTGCGTTGGACAACATGGGATATGTATCTGGTTTAGGACCACATATGGCATATTACCATTAAAAATAAGTCAGATTTGGTCAACATTACGATGTGCCATCATTTATTCTAGGGTTGTCGCAATCCGATACCACTATCGGATATCGGGCTGATATTGGTTAAAAAACGTGGATCGGATTGGAAGGTGTCAAAATTTGCAGATCCATGAAATCCATTCCAGCTTTTCTTTCAAGCACCTCTTTCTGACTGGGTCTTAATGTATTTGTAAATATCTTATATATCGTAGTGTTTGTGAGTGAAATTCATTGTACCCGTTGGTAAATAATAAATGTGTCCATTTTTCCGCAGACTTCCTGTTATGGACTGATTTCATTAACCTGTTAAAGCAGGTTTTTACAGGTGAGGTTCCACACAGCAGACACACCTGACAAAAACCAGAATAAAATCAATCAGATCAATATGCAGAACCTCTGGCCCAAAACACAGCTGAGTATATAAATCGGGTATCGGCTGATACTTTACCTCTGGTATTGGTATCACTACCGGAAGTGAAAAAGTGGGATCATGACGTCTCTAATTTATTTAGCAGTGGATAAGCCAAAATGCAGGAAGAGTGTGTAAAAAAACTAAGAGCAAAAAAAAAACCCACCGTGAGCAACAAATTCATTCATCATTTGTTTTTATTATCGATTTGCTTCATTTTCACCTTCTGGACTGAACTTGCCTCAGAAAACGATCAGTGACTATATCAATGATGAACTTATCACCTTTCTCAGATTTATATGCACCAACAATTATCTTCCATCACCACCATTTCTTTGATTTATTCGCTTATTTATTTATTTATTTTACTATTTGAAATTGCGTTAACCGGAGCATTTAAAGTAAAAGCAGGTCGGTCCTTTGCTGCTGATCAGCCGGGCTACAGCAAACCTCCTCATTCCTGTGGAAACACTGAGGCTGTTTTGGTTTCTAAAAGAAAGAATCTAAAATGTAACTTTGTTTTGTCCAGTTATAACACGGTGAAATACATCATGTTGTTATTTTACTTAATTTTATAATCTGACAAAGATCAAATAATTCCTACGTTCCCATTAATAAAACCTCACACAACTACTGTAAGTATTTTGTGACATAACTGTATCTACAGAGGGGGCTGGTCCTCTTCCACAGAATCCACCATGTTAATTGTTTCCCAGAACCAACAAACAAAGCAGCGGCTCCAGAGGGGATCTTCTGTCTGCATTTACTTAACATAAACAGTCTTATTACCCCCTGGAAAGACGTAAAGCATGTTTGGATCTGTAAACAGAAAACCTTTCATGAACTGATAGTGACTGGACCTCCGCAGGACAGCAGCGAGACATAAAAATCTTCATTTGGTCCTTTTTTTGTCTTCAGTAAGTAGTTTTAAAGCAAGATGAAAGAAAATTAAGGATGGGAGGAGCAAGCGGAGGAGGGTGACAGAGGAAGGAGCAGGGAGGCTAGGCTAGATGTCCATCCTGCTCTCCTTCACCTGCCCCCCACCTGCGCCTCCTCCCAGCAGCCGGGCCATCCATCAGTGGGTGAGCAGAAAGGATCAGGGCTCAGAGTAATGAGCCGTAAGCCCCCTTACACGTGTTGATGCGCCACTAAATAAGATCAATTTACCTTGACTACCGCCACTGCACTGCAATGACTGGAGGAGAATGCGTCACCCCCCCACCGACCCCGCACACACACACTCCGTGGTATGCCTCAAACACACTTCTTGTCAGACAAACTTGTGCAGGCTGGCTGCTCCTCTGTGAGCTTACTTCCGTTAGACTTTATCTACCCGTCTGTGTGTGTCTTTGTGAAAGAATATCTGGGTGCGTGTGTGTGTGCGTGCGTTAATATGAAGCCGTGATTGTGCGTGAGCGTGCGTGTGCCTGTGGGCAGAGAGGACAGCATAGTGATCCAGTTACTCAAGACAGACAGAAGCAATTGTTCTCCAGTTACAGAGTTTTCTCTGAGACTTGAGGGCATCACTGTCAAGTGTTTAGGCCATCAGGGAAGTCTCGCTTTAGACGATTACACCCGATCTGGTTTGGGTGTGTATGCGTGTGTGTGTGTGTGTTCGTGTCATGGCAAGGAGACCACAGTGTGACCTCCACTGCTGCAGGCAGCCAGCAGTGAGAGTTAATTATTTCCTCTTTTTGTGCACGTTTTTGCTTTTTTAGAATTTGTGGAGATGACTTTCCGCAGCTGCTCTTCGGTTACAGCCGACAGAAACGGAAAGTAAAGATCAGAATACGAAGTGCACGGGGAAATACAACATGTCAAACTCTCTTTCTGCCTTCTCTCACAAACATTTGCAAGACAAAACAAATCCAAATCCTAAAAGCAGAAATGTACGGGGAATCGTGCGAGGCCCGTGCTTCATCCTCGGAGCTCGTCGTATGTTACAAGTAACACGCTGTATGGAAGGAAACACCGCTTACACAAAGCATCACCAAACAAAAGGGGGAGGCTGGTGCAAGAAAGGATGGGAAAAAAAATCATGGAAAGAGGTAAAAATAAAAAGTAAGACAAAGAGGGAGCTACAGGGAAAAAAGGAAACGGGCAGAAAATGGGACAGATTAGTGAAGACTGAACAAGGCTTTAGTAGCGCTGTTGGGGTGAAAGAGAATGCCACTAATAATGAGATGTCTATTTTACCCACCAGCTCTCCGTCTCTCTCACTGCTACGCCTGTTTTCCTCTGGCCCCCATTATCAGTGCACTTGAACCCGGGGATAACAATGAGTTCACAGAGATTGAGAAGTGCCGAGGCCTTAATTGTATGTATTTAGTCACGCAAACAGAGGCAATGGCCTGAGAACGCCTAGTTAGCCAATGACATCATTTAGCCACACAGCCACTTTAACTCAATGGGGCTGCTGTGGCGTACAGCTCTCTGTCACCATCCCCGTCTGCCATCGCTCTGCGTCTCCTTATCTGTCTCATACTGTGGACAGATTCTATAAAATGCTGCTTTAAAACCACTGATGTTCTTATCTATTTTCCTCCTTTTCATGGGGATTTTCTGGTTTCCCTCAAACACAGTTTTGAGTTTTGTCAGCTTTAAATGTTAACAGTTTGCATTGTTGTATCTAACATAAAGGGATAGTACACCCCCAGAATAATGTGCATTCGTTTTCTACTCATCCTCATGCTGAGCAAGACTCTGGAGCACTTATTTAATATCTCAAATGCAGCCGGGGATCGGACAGGTTTTCGTTTTCTCCTAACTTTCATATAATGGAGTTCACCGGCGCTCGAAACAAAAAGGTCCATAAAAGTCCATAAAAACTTGGCAAAATTCCTACATATTGCTCGTCCAATGTAATCCAGGTGTCCTGAGTGGGTAGCGTCCATAATTTATTGTAAATGACATTATTTTAGTATAGTTTTATAGCTTAAACAGTAGTACATCTAGCTGCTGCGAAGTGCACCCATGCAAGTTCACAACACTACGGAAGCTGCAGCAGATGAGATCGCGCGTTGTCTTTTTTTTTCTTTCTTTGTTTTACATCAACAGCCAACCCCTCTCTTGTGTTTTTCCGCAGCTCATTAGCTCTTATCACAATGTAAACAGCAAATTTCTTCTTCTACGCTTACATAATCGGCAGAGTAGGCGCTGAACGCTGCGGCTTCTGTCGTGTCGTGAACTCGCAGGGGCGCTTTGCAGCAGCTAGATGTTCTACCTTTTAGGCTATAAGAATATACTAAGTGATGTGATTTCCAGTAAATTATGGACGCTACCCACTTAGGACACTTGGACTACACTGGACGAGCAGTATGGAGGAATATTGACAAGTTTTTGTGGACTTTTATGGACATTTTTGGTTTAGTCGCAGGTCTCCTCCAGTATATGAAAGTTGGGGGAAAAAAAGAAACCTGTCCGATCTCCGGCTACAATTGAGATAATAAAAAAGTGCTCCAGAGTCTTGTTCAGCATGAGGGTGAGTAGAAAATGAAGGATCATCATTCTGTGAGCGTACTATTCCTTTAAAGAATTACAGAAATACTTATCTGATAATTAAATAAATACTGTTTTTTGTTGGTAAAACAGAGGAAAATCTGATCCGATTTTGAGTGAATGAAGCCAGTTAATGTGTCAGCTCATGCTCAAATGATGCTTTAAAATTCTGTTTTTAAAAGTCTAGATTACTTTTGTTGATAGAAAGTTAAAACCTTTAAATGTACTGGAGAGAAAGCTGATTACATCCATGACATTTATCACCTTCTTTCAACAGGATTTGCATGTTTGCATTTTTAAAGCAGCACCTGCAAATGAGGGCAGACTGCAAATGACCTCTTGCTCTGTGTTTATGTGTTTGGATGACTGCATGATTGTGTGTGTGTGTGTGTGTGCGTGACTGTGTGTGAATGAGTGTGTATTTGTTTGCATGCATACTTTTGTCAATCAATAGTGGTTGCTGGCAGTCACAAAGAGGATGATGGCACCGAGATGTTAGTGTGCCTGACTTGCTCGGCACAAAGAAGGGTACGCATTTGTGTGTGTGTGTGTGTGTGTGTGCAGAATGGAGGGGTGCTTCTCAAGCAGGGATGTCAGCACTTGAAAAATCAATCACCATCTGGGCTCATTTCATACAAAGGACAGAAGGAGGGGAGGAAAACTGACAAACACGCACACACGTACCTCTTGCATCTTTCATTTCACGCGAAGACAACTGAGGGCGAAACTGTACCGCAGCTCTGCGCCCTTCTCCTCGCCCGCCTTTCTGTTTTAAGTGAACACTTAACTCCTTGCCCGGATCCTGCTGCTATAAAAGCAAGTGCAATTTCCCCCTCTGCCCTGCACCTCCACCAGGCCATTTTCAAATCAGGGGTTGCAGCTTTGGTATCAAACAGCAAGAGTAAAATTGAGGAGCAGAGGGTTAAACATGGTGGGGTGGTTTCAGTGGAAAGTACTGACCACACTGGGGCCTATCTAAGCCATTAGGGCAGTGCTATGTGAACACACTGCATCAAGGCTGGTGTGCAAGGTCACCCAAAGCAAACAGGGATAAGAGGAAAGAAAAGCAAAGATTCATCTGCTTGAGTTAGCACCTCAGGTCAATGGGTTTAGCTCCTATTCACCACCGCGCGGGCCTCGTTTACAGGTGCTGCTCCCACCGGCTTTCAAGACCTGTTTTCATTTTCACTTTAGGCGCTTTTTATATGAGAAAAGTGAATGTTTTACATAAACAAGATTTTTTTAAGTAAAAAAAAAACAGCATTTGAAAGCATGTGTGTGCATGTGCGCGAGTGTGGCATGGTTTCTGCTGCGGCGCTGCCTCTTTTCAGTTGCACAGCTGTGTGAGAAATACCAGTGGCAGAGGCTGCTGATGCAGCGAAAGCATTTAATACTCGACAAACAGTTATCTAAGCCCATGTCCAATAGCTAGACACCACTGTAATGTGACCTACATACTAAGCGAATAAGATTTTTTTTTGTATGTCAGTCGGGGTGGGGTGGGAGTGCGTGGTGGGGGTTTAGGAGTGGATGTGAACAGAACTCATTCAAATGTCAGTAATAAGATGGCAAAATATTCCTTTTCGCTCGCCTTGCGCCTCCTTCACCTCCAATCTTTTTCTCCGAGCAGAGCAATGGGGAAAGTACAGTATAATGTAACAGAACATATTGTGCCCTCCTAGGCATTGAAAGCTCCCTCTTTTGTTAATTTTTACCCTCTGGAAAGAGGACTCGCTTCTTTTTTCTTTTTTTTTCTTTGAAGAATTGATGAAATGGTGTGGAGAGGTCACTTTTTCCCCCCGGTTATAGAAAAAGTCAGCTTGGCAGAATGCTGAGTTACTGTTTCATGCAAATCCCTTTTCAGTTATGAATGAATTTAAAGAAACATAATTAACAAAAACAGCCGTCTTTCCTCGCATCTCTCTGTCCTGCGCGTGATGCCTCTCCACTTTCTGACAGAATGTTTTGATTGTTTCAATACTTCGGTGACCAAAGCGAGTGGTTTGAGGACACAGATTTTAAAGGGATAGTACACCCACAGAATGATGTTCCTTCATTTTCTACTCACCCTCATGCTGAGCAAGACTCTGGAGCACTTTTTTAATATCTCAAATGTAGCCGGAGATTGTTCAGGTTTTAGATTTCCCCCAACTTTCATATACTGGAGTTCACCAGAGACTGAACCAAAATGGTCCATAAAAGTCCACAAAAACTTGTCAGTATTCCTCCATACTGCTCATCCAATGTAATCCAAGTGTCCTGAGTGGGTAGCGTCCAGAATTTACTTGAGACCACATCATTTAGAATATTTTTATAGCTTAAACAGTAGAACATGTAGCTGCCGCAAAGCGCACCCCTGCAAGCTCACGACACTACGGAAGCCGCGGCAGACGAGATCGCGCGTTCTCTTTTTCTTTCTTTCTTTGTTTTAAATCAACATCCAACCCCTCTTGTGCTTGTGCCCGTTTGTCTGCAGCTCGTTCACTCTTAGCACAAAGTAAACAGCAAATTTCTTCCTCTACGCTTACATTATTGGCAGAGTAGGCACTGAGTGCCGCGGCTTCCGTAGTGTTGTGAACTCGCATGGACACGCATCGGGGAAGTACGATGTTCTACTGTTTAAGCTATTAAAATATACTAAATGATGTGGTTTCCAGTAAATTCTGGACGCTACCCACTCAGGACACTTGGATTACATTGGACAAGCAGTATGGAGGAATACTGACAAGTTTTGTGGACTTTTATGGATCTTTTTGGTTCAGTCGCCGGTGAACTCCATTATATGAAAGTCTGTGTATAACAAAAGAAAATTCTCTGATCTCCGGCTGCATCTGAGATATTAAAAGTGCTCCAGAGTCTTGCTCAGCGCGAGGATGGGTAGAAAATGAAGGACCATCATTCTGTGGGTGTGCTATCCCTTTAAGCCAGTTCTGGAAAAATTCGAGGCAGGATTCCACAGATTCACTTCAAAAGAGTTTGATGGGTTTGGTCCTTGTCTCAGCTTTGAAAAAAAACTGATGAATGAACACAAGCACACACACACACACACACCACACACACACCAGTGCACAGTCAATCTGCCTGGCCACGTCAACAGAGCAGGTGTCCTCAGTAATGCACCACTGCGCACTTGGATCTCTGCATCTCAGAACAGAGGGGAAAAAGAGGAGGGAAAAAGCAAAGAAATAAATAAGGGACAGTTAGAGGAAAAAGGAGGAAAATTGTCCTTTTTTTTCCAGAAAATTTCTCACTGAGGCAGGCGGCAAGCATCGGCAATAGCAGTGTTTTTATTTCTTTGTTTTTCGCTTTTCTAGCAGCTGGAGTTATGAAGGATGAAGAGGCTGCGTCACCTAACCGGAGCGATGCGCGTCTGTCCGCCTCCAACTTGACTGTCACATCACACCAGCCAAACTTGTTTGAATGCACCTAATTTTGCTCAAAAACAGCAGACTCCCACACTCGTTATTTTTGGGATGATCAAAAACGCCGAGATTATATCAGGAAGACGGGCCGCAAACTCGGCTGAGGAGAAACCGAGCAGGAAAAAGATGTACTTAGTAAAGACCAAGCTTTGCCCCCTGCTGTGTTTCAGCGACATGATACATAAATAACCATTATGAATCCCGCTATTTGGTCTCACCCTGCCGTCTCTTTTTTTATTTTCTATTTTAAACAAGACAGTTTCCATGCAGCCACAGTGGTGGAGCTGTGAAAACATTTTAAGGATGCTGGGAAATAAAATACATTGGTGTTTATCTAATAGAAAAAATCCAGCATGGAGGATGTTATCCAGTCTGAGCCGGCCAGAGGGTCAAAACAAAACACGACCCCGTCTCAGACCGAGAGACAAATGGCTGCTTAAATAACCATCAGTTTGCACAACAAAGGATGTTGGAGAGTTTTACAATTAAAAAGGAGAAAAGTTACACTGTGTGAGTCTACTAAGATCAAATCTGTCCAATAAGAATAATCATCTATATTTAATAGATGGAGGCCTGTGCAGAGGCTTGCTAACAGCTCAGAGACAATGCCTCCTCTTCCTCAGAGGCCTACTAGATTACCCTACAAACTTTATCCCCTGAAAAATCTGTCCTTAGACCATTTATTTTCCACCTTGTAGCAAAAATCAGGTCTCCATTCAGAGAATCTTCTTTGTAAAACTTAAATACACCCCAATGTGCCCATCAACAAAGGCCTCCACCCTCCCTCCTCACTTTCGGCGAAGCTCTAGGTTAAGGATTGTTTAACGGATCTGCGGGTGGGTTTTTCTTTCTCTCCCATTCCTCCTTTATTTTGTCCCTTCTTTTGGAGCATTAGGGCGACCAGCCATTGAACTACAACCGCTACTATAAAAATTAATCAGGATTAAAATGACCTCACACGTAAAATTAAAGTTCGCCAATGTATCTTTTTTTTAAGACGTTCTTAGCTTCCTTGGGAACAGGATTGTTTCTTGACAAAGTGGTCTCTACACAACAATGAGCACCTTTCAGACACACACAGGGACTGCCTTTAGAGCTGCAGAGAGACGGATTTCACATATCAATCAAAAGAGGGAGGCCGGGGGGCAGGAAAAAGGACCCTCGTTTGGTGAGAGTGCTCCTTCAGAAAGCACGGACACATTTAAAAAGGGTATATGCATTTCTCACTTAGAAGTATTCATAAGAACAGTCTTTTATATTTGAGGGCTGAGGCATCGTTCTTCAGCCTGACCCTGAAGTGAGAAGAATCTAGTGGACCTAAATTGTGCAGCATTGGAAAAAAAGGGGGGCAAGGCTGGTAGTATTCAGTCTGCTTCCTAGAAGTTTTATATGTGAGGTCTTGTATGATAATCTCTACGTGCGTGTGTGTGTGTGTGTTAGTGTTGGGAGGGGCAGGGGTGCACATGGTCACAGCCACCCACTGTGCCAGCCATGCACACAGTTGCTGCTAACCCTGTAGAAAATTAACAAGCTGTCAGAGCAGGTACTTCACAGCTGTACTGTGTTAAAGCACTCCACACAGGAATAATACAGTATATGAGACAGATTGAACATAGTAGTAGTATTTTCAGTATTATAGTCACCGACTGTGTCCACAAGAGCAGAAATTACTCAGAATTTCAAGGTCAAAACGATTGTTTACAGTTCAGATGTGAAGGCGATGTAAAGACTTACATTACACACAAAAAACTTTTACTTGATAAAAAAATACTGTATCAGTCCAATAACAGAATTAAAGAAGTATCTCATCATTGCTTTATTAATTAATTAAGATTTTGATAAAATCATTTATTTTATCAATGAAAATATTGAGGTCAAATAAAAAAGTATTTTCATAATAATCAAGCTTAAATGAAATACTTCATTAATAAAGTAAAAATACATTTCTAAAGTGAAATCAGATTTTTAAAAAAGATTGAGATAATCATTAAATTATCAAAATTATTCCCCACAAAGCCAGAAAAAAATCCAGCTTTCAATTACTTACATACAGCGTGCCTTTAAAGTCAGTAATTACAGTTTGTATTTAAAAAAGCAAAAATCTACTTGCATGAAAAGCTGCATAGAGCAGATAAACAAAAGTCTTTCAGAAGAATGTTTTGAAATCAGAGGTTGTTTTTCATTTTCCCACAGACGGTTTCTCTTTAATGGATTATCAGAGCAGCAACACGCAGCTCGACGAGCGGGGAAACCTGGGAGGTATCCCCACACTTGTTAAGTGCTCTGTGGATTACATCATCCCTCTTCGCTCATACAGTGGTCTGACATTAAAGTAGATCTTACTGTGACTGGAAAAAAGTATTAGTATTCATGTGGCACATGTGTGCTATTTTTAAATAGGGGTGCTGTGAAAGTGTGGAATTGGGGACAAGGCAGCTTGCACCGGGCCGTGACACAGACTTATGTTAAACCTAATTAGATCATGATAATAGCTTTAGGGCCCCAGTGATCAATGCTAGAGGTCTATAGAGATGAACTTTCCTTAAGTTTCAAGCTGCGCACTGCTTGTACTCATTTTTTTGCACATATTTAAGCACAGATTTGGCATTTTTCCATCACTTCAGAGGACATTACCTTGACTCACCCTAATCTTAATGGCTTTCCTTCTAGATAGAGATTGACATTATTTTAGGAATATTCTAAAACAGTTTCTGAAACAATGAAAGCAGATTTTTCTCATGACAACAGGAGTACTAACAGTACACAAAGTTACTTCCACTCCTACATAAACCCTTGCACTGTAAAAATTCAAATCTTACCAAGTATATTTTTCTCATTTCTAGTCAAAATATCTCATCACATTCAAAACAAGACAAAATTACCTAAAGAGAAACATTTCAGTGAGATATTGGAACTTGTTTTAAGGCAATGCATCTTCTTTCAAGAAAATTTTACCTGCTCCATTGGCAGAATTTTTTTGCTTATTACAAGCAATTTTTCTTTTTTTTTTTTTTTTTTTTTTTTTTTTACTAATTCTAAGAGTGGCCAAGATTTTGTTTGCTTGTAATGAGCAAAAAAAAAATTCTGCCAATGGCTTACAGTAAGCAAAATATTCTTGATAAGATTTCTTGAAATAACATGCACTGCCTTAAAGGTAGAGTCCAAAGTTTCCCCTCTGAAAAATAAACGTTTGACCAGCGCAAGTGAAATCCGTCTGAAACCGCACCTTTGGGCCTCTGCTCCCGTGCAGTGATAAAAGGAGAAAAACACTTGCTAAGATTTGAGTTTTTGCAGTGTGTTTCTTTTCTGTAGCCTGAAATCCACCATCAGTACAGGTAGATTTGATAATTCCTGACAGTCCATGACTTCTCGGAGCCTCTCCCTCTACGCGATGCACCCATTACGAGTCCAGATCACAAAAAGACACTTGCTGATTGTGAGCTGCTTTCCATCAGCAGCATTATGGAGGAGTCTAGTTTACAGCTTAAAGACTCTTCAGATCACTCTCACAGAAGACTAAGAGGATTCTTTATGCTTCCATTACTAACTAATGTAATTTGTGTAATGTAATATTTTAACATGTCTGGGTCTGCTTACATGCAAGCTAGCTAGCTTGTATCATGATTAGTCCTGATATCGGATGCTGTGGGATTCCCTGTACATAAAAGTTTCAGCTAAAGTTGTCTCAGTTGGTGAATCTCAACGCCTCTGCTTTCCACCTAAGTACTTCCTCCTACCCCCGCCCAGGGAGAGTTACGCATCCAGAAGATAAAACTGGAAAAAAGGAAGATGCTGCCTGATCAGCCGACAGTGGCTGACGCCTGTATCATGTTTGTATTTTACACAGCCTAATTACCTTTAGACAGGTTCCAGCTGGGAACCAACTTTCTTCTCCTATTTAAAACCCACCCACCCATTTAATTCCACAACTGTCAGGCATTAAGACCAGTGTGTGCTTGCTGAAGCTTCGTAAAGCTGTGCCTGGCCAAAGCACAGAAGAAACTTTGAATTGTCTTTGAATGCACAAAGTAGTGTTTAAGGTCTGGAGATTTTGAGAAAATTAGATATGCCAACTTGTCCGTTTGAAAGCCAGCCATCACACAATTTTGCCAGTGTTCAGGCCCTTTAAACTAAATTGACACTAATGTGATATTTTTATCAAATTCCCCATGGTCTAAAGGCAGTTTCAGAAGCCCTTTTTATTCTGACAAGATAACCTATCAAGGAAAACTTAATAAATTAAGCACTTGAATGCTGTAAATGTTCACAATTTCAACTCAGACCCTGACAGAGCCGATGGGATTGCTCAGTTTGCTAACAACACTGCAAAAACTCAAATCTTAGCGAGTATATTTTTCTCATTTCTAGACAAAATATCTCATCACACTCAAAATAAGACAAAATGACTTAAAGAGAAACATTTCAGTGAGATATGCAGATGCAGGCATGAAAACGTTCCGCCTTTTTCTGCCAGAAGTGGTGCAGTATTAGTGCACGATTACTGCACTATCACTGGCTGAACGATTTCTCCCGCGAATACTTCATCACGCACGGTGTCCAAACTTGCCGTGTGGAAACGTCCTTGTTCCGAGCATTCATTTATGCTCTGCAATTGTTCCCGCTGGAAATGCAGGTGTTTCTCTGTGGGATCGAATTAGCAGACAAGTCGCTGGTAAGTGGCTGGTAGTCGGCAGAAAGAGGAACTTTTTCATGCCTGGATCTGAAAGAACTGGTTTCAAGAAATCTTATCAAGAAAATGTTGCGTGTCCCATTGACTAAAAAATCTTTTTATACTTATTTTGAGAGTGAACAAAATTCTTTTTGCTTGTAATAAGCAAAAAATCCTGCCAATGGGACAAGCAAAATTTTCTTGGTAAGATTTCATGAAAATAGATGCATTGCCCTAAAACAAGATCTTATATCTTACCGAAATGTTTCTCTTTAAGTAATTTTGTCTTATTTTGAGTGTGATGAGATATTTTGACTAGAAATGAGAAAAAGATACTTGCTAAGATTTGAGTTAGTCCTTTGACGAACCCTGGTATACAGTATATTCCTTGCTTTGCAGCCTCTTTTCTCCTTACATTTACTTATGTTGAGACCTTATCTACTTCATTATAAGCAATTGAAATGAACTTCTGCGACCAAGACGATGACTTAACTAATGATCTGTGAGGGCTGTATCAGTTTGTTGTACCGTAGCAACGGAAGCTCTTTCCGTTTTCTGTTCTCGCTGTCCATAGCTGCAGTTCTTTAAAGTATTGAAGTCATCCATTCTGCTTTCTTTCTTTGTTTTATGTGCCACAGTTGTGGCTTGGGAGGTGGACATGAGATGAGTCATTTTCTAAATGTCCAGTCTAAGTTACAGATGAATGTGTGTGTTAATAAAACAAGCTGTTTAGCTGAAGGAATAATGTAATTTAACACATGCTTTCCCTGAAGGGAAGAAGGCGTACTTCTGCTGCGGGGCTGAATGGCGAGGTGTTAAGCCTTCTATGGTGACATCTATCTCTTGCCACCACCTTGAGGGCATCTTTTAAGCAGAGGAATTTAGCCATTACGTGGCATTAACCTCATTAGAAAACACTCTTTAGCTGCTCCAAGATAAAATTGATTTACTGCTGCCATTTCCACCACTGCTCTCGATCAATGGTTAAACTATCCCTTTTATGGCCCCGTGCACACTCTCTGCTCTTTTCTCCAGTTTTCTTTAACTGCTCTTTAATTTCATTCCCCCTTCCACTCATGTCCTTGTGCCAGGTATGTAGTGACAGAGTGGAAGAGAGCTTGTCTCCATTTCCCAATGGTCAAATGTAAGACCTATTTGAAAGTGGATAAAAATGGCAGATTCACTGGCAGATTCCTTGAAGCAATTAAACACAAATCTGCTGTCTCAGTGTTCTGGAGCTGCGAGAGTTTCATTGCAGTCAAACAAATTTGCATGTGAGGTCATATCTTCAAATGTTGCAGTGTATTTCTAAGGTTGCTGTAAATATTCACAATGCAGGAATGTGACGAGTCCAAGCAGCTGCAGATGCGCGGCCATGTTTATGGGGATCATGTTTTTTCATGGCAAATATGGAGAAAAGCGGAGGTTATCGTGGTTACATAACAACCTTCTGCAAACAAACTTCTGTTTTTTTAGAAATTAGACTGTAAGTGGAAGTTTGTGATGTAACCTTCATCCTTCTGCACACCTCTTTTAAGAAATAAATGCTCAATGTATCTCCTTTTTTAACTGCTGCAATACTTTGTCAAATAGTTCTTCAAGTGAAGCAATTTATATGAGTGCACAACCTTTTTCTTGGGATATGGTTTGTCACTATAACAGCAAATCGCACATGCATACAGTAGGTATCAAACATCCCGACTAAAGCCCCTATATACCAAGCCAATGCCAAGAGGAAGCAGAGCTGAAAGGCCCCTTGCTGTGTCACCTTACATTGCCACCATATGGCCAGACAAACAGCACATGAACACACAGTAAAGACATCATCTGACTGCCATCTAAGACATAATCTACACTTGTGCAAGAGGACAATAGCCGAAGGGGGTGATAGTAAATATGCCACTTAATAAGGAAACCGAAGGAAAAAACTAAATGCATAAAAATTGTAAACAAAGCCGAGTTTTTTTTGTGCGTTTTCGTAACACGATACAAACGTGGACCATCCTGAATCACTGGAATACGTTGGTGTTCGCTTTCTTTGTTCCACTTGTCCACATTCTTCAGAAAAGTGTTTTGGAGAGATAAAACTATTTATTCCCAAGCTTTCTGTCATCACTGCAACTTCCGTCTGCACTCATGCAGAGTGGTGAACAGCCAATCAAAAGAAAAAGGTACTTTTTTCCACTGTAAATGGCAATGTATGGAAATCCAAAGATTTTGTCAAGAAGTGAAACAAAACGTTCAAAACATTTTACAGATCCAGCTCCCCCTAACCCCACGGCTGTTTATGTCAGGTTTATTTCCATCGAAATTGAAGATTTTTTAAAAAATCAACAAATATTTGTAGATTTAAGCATATTAATGGCAAAAAAAAAGTGATAGCCCTCTCCTGGAAAGATATTAGAAGACCACAAGTAAGCAGATGGTTGTCTGAGCTGTCTACAACACTAGAGAAAATAACTTATACAATAAAACATCAACAACATGGTTTCAGTAAAATCTGGGACCCATTCTGTAAGTACTTAGTTAGAACAGACTTGGCAAACACGATAGAAGAAACCGGGATGTATTAAAAGTGGCCCTCTGCAGAATTCAGTATTCTTTTTTTATGTACTGGATGTACTGTATGTAATCAGCACAGTTAATCAGTCCCCTGACTAAGAACTGGAATAAGTGATGGGGTTTCGTTGTTTACTTTGTTTAGCATATTTGTTTACCCTATACAATTGTATGGGCTTTGTCTATGTTGCAAATTGATTTAAAAAAAAAAGACAATGTTGGTAAAAAAAAAAAAAAAAATGCTCAAAAGAAAAAAAAAAGAAGGAACAGCCAATCCAACCTGTTCTCCAAAGTCATACATACTATAGGGTCGTTTGTGCGTGCACCAAAATACGACCTATTTTTACATTTTACTCAAAACGCGTCCAAAAGCGACCCCTAGTGGTGGTTACATGACTGCCGAGTTCCTTCCTGGTGTGACCAAAAGAAAAATGGCGGAAGTCCTTTCAATCTTCAGTAGTAATTTATATTTTTTAAGATAGATTGCAACTTCAGCTTTTTTCTGATAACCTTTCTAGCGCCAAATATACACTTTGTTTTCATAATATCCATTAATTTCATGTAAACGATCCATAGTTCTTTTTCGTGTTGATGTACATTCTGTGATTGTTGCTACGGTGGTTGCTAAGGACGCTATTAACAACGATCCAGAAGAAAGGGATTAACAGGACATGTGCGGTGTTGCGGTGGCTGGCAGTAACTTTATTCATGTCATATACGTGCCCATTCCTCAGTGAACATAAATGAACAGAATTCAAATAGGCGACATAATAAATGCACACTGTTGTATCGTAATCAGCGCTTTTTTCAGGCTTTGACGGCCTTTATACCACAGGATGAGAGGTAAGGGAAAGGGGGGCAGAGAGTGGGGAATGCAGGAGGTCCCAGGCTGAGAACTGTACCAAGACCATCTGCGTGGAAGAACTGCAGCCTCAGATTACTGGAGCAGCTTCCCAACTAGTCGAGCTAAACGTGCCTCAAGTGTTTCAACCACTTCTTAAATATCTTTCTTCAGGCGACTTCCTTCTCTTTAGACGGACTCGCCGTCATTTCTCTTCCTGCCGCTGCTAGAGGGGTCAGGGAGCATGTGAAATATGCTCAGAGAGAGCGTAATTTCAGGTGTGCACAAACGACCCTATAGTACGTATGACTTTGGAGGACAGGTTGGCCAATCAGAGCGCTCTCCAGCTGACAGACCACCAGACACCAGCAGACAAGGCCGGTACAGCACCACCATTGCTCCAGATTTTACCAAACAGCAGATTTTGTGCTTGAAGACGCTTCTGCAGTTTCTGCATTGGCGTTTCACAGTCACATCGCTACATGTTGTAACATCTTCCTGCCACTTGGGGGCGGTCTCAGAAGGAATGGGCTCAGCATGATAACACTGATGCTGTTCTCAGTCCTTCAGCTCTGCCTTGTAAAAACAAAATTCTAGTAAAACAACGAAGCCTGTCCAGCGTAGCTACTGTCAGTGCTTCGTCTTTATCATTTCTGATGCTTTGTCCTCTTTGTGATGAAATTTATGATCAGCCCCTTCCGGCTCGAGCTGACTTTCAACCAATTAGCATTCGACCTATGTGCTGTGTTGTTTCTGAGGGCCATGTGCTTTTAAGTCTGTCTGCTTTGATTAAATACCCTAAATCTGCCATGCTGTGTGGGCTGAGAGCAGCGCAGAAACGTGTCTCCGTACAAGCATGGCCCCGTAGCTGCATCTGCTCACGAATCTTAGAAGTTTCAGGTTAAAGTTCAACAAAAGTCAGAGGACTCTGACTTGTGATGTTTTGACACAAACAGTAAGATGTTTGCAGATACTGCGATTAAGAAAGGAAGTGATTCATGGATGATTGGGGACGTTGGATCGACTGCATGTTACATCGCGCTACTTCCACGTGAAGTCAACGGGCAAGTGTCCACAGCCAAGCCAAGCAGAAAATACACAATCCATGTTTGTGGCCAAACGCACGCCCACTTCTGACAGCTCGGGTTTATGTGGATATTTAAGCCAATCTTGCAATGCTGTATTTCTTTGACAGATCAATATGACCACCATTTCAGCGTTTCCCCCCCTTTCCTCCTTCTTGTGCACGCTCCTTCCCCACCTCCCCCTGTCTGGGAGAATTGATCAACATGGATGGAACGATATCATCCAACAGATAAAGTGCTACACTCCCTTCTTCATACCCTCCTTTCACCAGACTTTTGACACATAAATAAAATATGTGGCCTTTTTGTTTCAATTCACCATGGTGTTAGTTCTGAGAAAGGAATATGGTGCACATGGCTCACACGGAGCTGTTGGTAGACAAGAGGGAAAGAGTCGGCTGCTTGCCATCACTCACTGTTCACAGGCACTCTACAAAATCCCCTGAACTTTCTGACATATGCATTTGTTAGAGCGACGGAGTCAGATTCTAAAGAATGGCATTAGAAAAAAATTATGTGAGTGCTAAATTATTCAGACATTTTTTGTCAAATGGCTGGCTTTACAACCACACAGAGCTACATGCACTCACACACATATACAGACACTTAGACATACATTCAGATAGATGCGTCCCAGTTCAGGAGAAGAAAGAACGAGAGAAAGTCATGTTAGAATAGTCTCTGCTTTAGTCTACGTACAGTACTGAAATGCCAAACTGGCATCACAGTAAACTCCCACTTTAATATCAACAGAAATAAATCTCTACCAAGCCTTAATGTATCAGCCCTGCTATTAACAGATGAATGCAAAATGTTCACCCACACCTTGGCTAGATATTCCCAATATGACGGCAAAGGCATTTCCACAGCTGGATAAGAAATAGTTGCTAGGTGAACTAACCTTGCATCTTTGAAGAATGCCAAAGAGTCAGGCCCACACAGGCCGGCAGCGTTTCCACTGCGTCCATCAGCGGCGCTGCCTCTATCTGCCACACATGTCTTTTCTGGCTTGATTTGTGCTTTTTTACGTCTAAACGCCTCAATCGTAAGTCGAGACAGTAATGCATATCAATACCATTATCTAGGCCACTGTATGGTTACAGCTACTGGTTTGGACACTGCATAGGAAAATGACAAGAGGCCAGACCAGCTTGTACTTAGTAACCTCCTACATCGGAGAACTAATGGGATTAAAAAGGAATTATCTGTTGATATGCTCATGCAGTCCGTCTGTATGTCCACTTACATCAGACACCCCAGCTGACTGCTTTATGTGTGTCTGTGAATGTGTGCATGTAAATGTGGCATTAATTACTGCAACCATCCTTATTGTCCTAGGGACCAATACCGTTTTGCTTCAATTTCTTATGCTTTTCAATAAAATAAAAAAATAAAATAAAATAATAATAATAATAATAATGATGATAATAATAATAATAATAATAATAATAATAATAATAATAATAATAATAATAATAATAATAATAATAATAATAATAATAATAACAATAACAATAACAATAATAATAATAATAATAATAATAATAATAATAATAATAATCCCTCCTGTCTGCAAATATACAGAAACCCTTCCACCCCCACCCTCTGTTTCCTCCCACAGCCGCTCTTCCCTGAAAGCCCTGAGTCACCTCAGACAGTGGGTGGGGGTAGTTTCTTAGACAGCGTGACAGTGTGCTTAGCCCCGTTAAGCCAGCTTCAGCTCCGCTTCTGGTCGACACTGATCAGGAAGCCCTGTGAGACGGAGAGAGAGAGCGAGAGAGAGAGAGGGGGAGAAGATAAGGAGAGTGCTGAGTTCACCGCTAACCCTCACCCTCCCACCCCCGACTGCTCTCTGAACAGTATCCCTCCTCAGAAAGGGGTTTCCTCCCGTGGAAACAGGAGGGGAAGGTGAATCGACTGATGCTCTGCTGACTGCAGTAAATAACTCCAGCTCTCTTCTTGTTGGTCCACCTCTCACTATGAAATGTTTCATTCACTTTTTTGCCTGTATTTTTTTCTTCATGACTTTCCCTACAGGCTACTGTAATATGATCTGTAAATTGGCTGGCTGGTGATTTTTTATATTTATCTAATTGTAAACATTAAACAGCGACGGCTTCTTTGTCTCTAGAACAAAATCAAACTCAAGGAGTTCATTTAAAACAATAAGGGTATAAATTTGATACATAAAATATGCAATTTAAAAAGAGAAAAAAGTTATATCTGAAAAGAGCCCCGCATGTTCATGAATAAGTATATCGACCTGTGCGAGGGCACGTAGTACTTCATAAATGTTACTGATATCTTTTCATAAAAAGGGAGATTTGGTCTCAGGATGGCTGGACGGCACATCCTTACATCCAAATCCAAAAAACTACTCAAATCCCACACAGTTTGCATATTCATTAATATTATTTTCATATTAAAACAACATCACTATCCTTAGCATGATAACAGTCTGTTACATGCAACATGTTTCCACAAATTATTATTTTTTCCTTCATTTTGGTCAGGAAAGACTGAGAAACCAACTTGTTTTCCGTCCCAGGGTATTTCTGTTCAACATTTAGACTCTTGTGCATTAAGGCGTTAAAGAGAAGAGAAAATGCAGCTCCTCCATAGATCTGCAGATGCATATTTCATGCAGTGGATATCCAGGTCATTAAGCAACATTTTGACACCTCTGTTATTTACTATCCCAAATGGTTTCCTATCTTGTTTAATCAGACTTTCCGGAAACTTGCTGACTCAGAGAGAAACCTTCTTTCTTTCTGCTCTGTTTATGTTTATCTGCTCAGCTCTGTTCGGCGTGGCACCTCTCTTCTTATATCTGTGCATACCTGCTCATATATTTTTTTCCAGGGTTCGGTGGGGTTGAGGCACAGAACACAAAACAGCAAAGGAAGTGCAATGGAGACTGAAAGACGGAGATGTGTTGCAATCAGGGACGGACAGGCCATCTGGCACACCGGGCATGTTCCCGGCGGGCCCACGTGTTTTTGGGCCGACATAGTTTAGTTATTGGGCTGACCAGTTCATAAAACTCAGGTCGGTGGACCAAATAAGAACAGGCCGACCCGCTCAAAGTTCTCAGTCATTTATTTTCTGTTGCGCTTGGTCCAGCTCAGGGCGGCGGGGAAGCTGGACCTATCCCAGTTAGCAGACAAGAGGGTCCTGAGTATCATTCATCCAAATACTCCGGACAGAACTTTCTCTCCTGACCACCGGCCTGTCAAACACCTTCATCTGCAGCCCATTGGTTCTGTTCTCAACTGACACCAGGCTGAACCAATCAGATGCTTTAACAACCCTGAAAGGATTGCCTTGCTGGTTTACATCTGAAAAGCAGGTGCAGACAAGGACAAAAGGCTTCAGCCTCTGAAGAGGACGATCCTGGACACGCATAACTGATTCAAACTCATTTTCCATGAGCAGTGAAGACAACGTGTTTAGTTATCATTGTTGAATTCAACAGCAATCCACACATCAAACACCACTAACCGACATGGGTGTAGAATATTCTGGACAAACCAAACCGAACATCTGCAGCCGCTGCAGCTTAATGGGAGCTAAAGCTGCATTAATTGTGTCTTTTTATTTTCCCTTTTTGCCAACGACACATTTTAATTTGGATTTTAGCGGCTGGACAGGATCACAGGATCACCTGCAGCGTGAGATGCTGGAGTCATTGGTATCGTCCCAAAGTCTGCACCATGTACGTTTAGATGTCAGACACCATCTTCGAGGCTGGAGAAAGTTTCATTTGTTCAGCAACTCCTGATCCACGTTGTCGTAAACTGGCCACTTCTGAGACTCTGCACGGATACATGTTGTATTATTTAAACTATTACATTGAGCATACTATTCTAAATTATATATATATATATATATAACTGTATATATATATATCCCTCAACCACTAATATCTCTTTCTGGGGTCGTATTTCCTTTTGCGCTGTCGTCTTTCATATTTCTCCACGCTGCAAACCTTGAGAAAGCCTCGTTTATATCGGGGTACTTCCAACACGTTTGCACCTGCTCTCATTAACACCCTCAATGTTAGTAAATCACGTGCTAACTGTGGTACAGGTTGTTTTCACTGCTCTACTGGTTTTCTTTCAGGTTAACTGGTTATTCTTACTGGTTATTAACTGTTTTGGGGTTTTTTTTCTGGTTAACTGGTTGTTTTAAAATTTGGTTCTTTTGTGTCTCCCTTAACGTAATCATCTTATTGAAAAAGAACATGATTTTTGACCATCATTCATCAACATTAACAGTGACTCAGCAGATTTCTGACTTTCTTTATTCGTGTGTTTCTTATTGGGGCTGATAGTCTGATATGTTTTGGATAAAATGCATTGAAGGCAGCTTCTGTGTAGGTGTTTATGGACAATATACAGAAATAAAACACATTCTAAGAATGTTTATTTATTTACATTTCTGTCCATCTGTCATGCTGATGCAGCTGTTTGTCTCGTTATCAGAGAATCCAGTGATTCTGGACATGGCTGCGTCTTTATGTTAAATAAAAATTCCCATTCAATCTTTTGTTAAACCTGGTTGAGAGAACCAGAAATAACATCTCCAGAAGCAAGAACGGGCAGCAGACACACAGACACTGTTTCCTTTCTTCTGTCTGTTCTTTCTGCTTTCTGTCTCTCTCAAACATGCCGGGATGAATGTTGCTCTAATATTCATCACTGTGCTGGAGTATTGATCCTTATTTCATGAACAAATTACACCTTTGGAAAGTTTGCTGTAAGTGTCCGCTCTCGCTGATCTTGCTGACTCACTGCACAGCTTCAGCTGCGAGGAGGAGTTGCATGGTTGGCGTAGACATGATCGTATATCTGGTCTGGGCCCATCCTTGTCCCGGTCCTCCCATCCTAGTGGTCAGATGGTTTCTGACGTGTCTCTCTGAAGCGACTTAACATCTCCTGATCCATAAGAGGGATATAGAAACATCCAAAGTGGACTGCTCCTTTTTCTCTCTTTAGCCTCAGAAGAGGTTTACCTTCGATTTTCTCTGCTGGGAAGGGTTCACTTGAGATGGGGGGGAGGTGCTGTTCAGAACCAGAAGCTGCTCAATACATGTTATCTTTAATGGAAGGATCCTTAACCTGGATCCTGAGGGATCCGAGAGGGAAAATGGGAAAGGAGCAGAGGAAGACAAAAGGGGAGAAGACGTCAGTGTAAAGTGTTGACAGCTGTGTTTGGTGAGGTCAGCTTCTGGGGGCAGGGACACGCAACAACCGTGCACACGTACATCAACCTTCCAGTGCTTCCACGCAGCCGCGTTGTGACTTTCACACAGCATATCGCCCCGATGCCGAGCAAATCCAGCAAGTATGCAAAAGGCCTGCACCGACACACACTCTCATCTGTCCCCCATGTATACCCGTCTGTCCTCACTCATGCACACACACGTGCACGCACACGAACACATACAAAGATGCACACGAGGATAAGTCATAGGGAAATGGATGCCCATGTTTTGTGGGACCACCTGTTCATCCTGGATACAAGTCTGAGGACCCAGTAAGGGTTAACCCACTTTGTGGGAGGAAGCCAGGATTGTGTGTGTGTGTGCATGACTCTATTCATGCATGCATGCATGTGTGTATGCATGAAGTCCAGGTATTACTCATATTGTGCAGACTGAAATGTGTGTGTGTGTGAGTGTGTGTGAGCACTGGCACCACCACATGTGAAAAGTGCCCCATGAGTGGTGGACTGGCTCAGGCTGGGACAGAACAGACCCACTGCTGGACAACCTCCCCAGCAACAAAGTCTCTCTCACACACACACACATTCATAATCTTTTTTCTCAAAATAGAGGAAAAATGTAACAAATAAACAAATGTTTAAAATTGTGGTCCAGCATGAACAATAAATAAAGCAGATAACCATCACGACTGTAAATAATCAACTAAATTCACAACTTAAATATTTGAATATCCTAAATTTTCTATAAATAAATTAAATTATAGATTATAGGATCTTTTTTTTTATTTTAAATGATTTTAAGAAAAAAAAAGGGGGGGGGGGGGGGGGGCATCTTCTTTTGGCCTGCACTGTTGTCATCCTCCACATCACGTCCTTCTCTATCAGTGTGAGGACCACAAACCCACTCTGACCCAAATGTGTTCACACAAAACCACCTTCAACCACCAATCTCATCATTTTCACAAGTGTCTGAAAACAAGGAAGTGCCATCACTAACCCCCACCTCCACCTCCTCACCTTACCCCCCACCCTGACAAATAATCACCTCCGAGGAGAAGACGAGGAGGAAAGTGAGAGGAAAAAAAAAAACACAGCAATCTTTCCTTTCAAATGAAAAGGGGAAAATGTTTTAAGGGGCAATGAATTTTGTGGAGCTGAATAGGATGTTGGTACATGTTTTACTAAAGGAAATATAATGGCAGACTATTATTAGATCACATTAATCACGAGTGTGCCAAAGGCAGTGACAGCCGTGCTGAAAAGGATTGAAAACGCTGGTAATGGATATAAATTACCCATTGTGTGATAAAAGGATTTTTTCTTCACTAAGAAGGTAAAAAGGAATAAAACACCAAGAGAGCCACTAAACGTTGTGTGTACATATTTGTGTGTGTGTGTGAGTCCTGCTGTCTGTGTGTGTATGTAATATGTAATAATAAAGGGTTATCAGTGCAGGATTAAAATTTTAAGGGAATCAGATAGTGACAGTGAGGCCTTGCATTAAAGCCAGCAGTCATAGAAAAGAGGGAAGGATTAAAAACAGATTAAATTGGTTTGTAGTGATGAAGATGAAAGGAAGGAGGAAGAAGGGGAAGGAGAGTGTGCTTTGACAGAGGTCTGTCGGGCTTTTGGCACAGCGATAATGAGTCACATCTTCCATGCACTGTTATTTATCGCCGACTTGGCTCACAAACAAAAGATCAATAATTTTGAGCAAATCTAATGTTGTCTTCAATGCTAATGTGCTCGTCCATCACATCTGCCATCTCCACCACGGAGATGGACTGATTCCCTGTTTATTCGGAGATCAAATGCAATTGTATCACTGGTCTCTAATAACAGAGATGAACCCCCACCCACTCCCACGTGAATATGTGTGGCACCATGTCCGTGCATATAGTTATAGAGTTACGCACGAAGGTGCCACGTATGTGTAAATGATAATATATGGACAGGAAAGGCAATGGGTTGCCACGCCATTTTCCTGCATCAATCTTCATTTCTTCCACAGACCTTGCTTTTGAAATATGAAGAGTGTCAATGGCCTGTCCCCCCACAACACAGGAGGCACATGAACATCCGTCAAAGCAACACACCCGATGTTCACCAGTTAGCCCCGCAGCACACAGAGATGAGAAGACAGCAGATCCTTCACTGACAACTAGCCGTAAGACACTTCCCAGCCACCTGAACTCAATCAGGCCCCAGCGGAGGCAGCATTTGGGTATTTCATTTCATCTTCATCCCCCTTACTCACTCAAGGTGCATTTGATTTATCTTCCAATGCAGCTTGCACAAACGCAAATCACATCTGAAATCCAGCATTGCTTCTGCTGTTGTCTACGTAGGAACTGCTTGTTCTGGTTCTGTTCAGTCGGCTAGATGCACATCACAGTATACACGGATGGCTCAAAACTTCTATCCATCACGTGCAGCGAACATTATCTGCACTCAGTCTTCACTGCATCTGGTCTTTACCCACTCTTAAAGAGATAGTACACCCACAGAATGATGGTCCTTCATTTTTTACTCACCCTCATGCTGAGCAAGACTGTGGAGCACTTTTTTGATATCTCAAATGCAGCTCAGGGATCAGACAGGTTTTCGTTTCCCCCAACTTTCATATAATGGTGTTCACCGGCGACTGAACCAAAAAGGTCCATAAAAGTCCACAAATACTTGGCAATATTCCTCGTCCAATGTAATCCAAGTGTCCTGAGTGGGTAGCATCCATCATTTACTGGAAACCACATCATTTAGTATATTTTTTTAGCCTAAACAGTAGAACATATGGCTGCCGCAAAGCGCGACCCTGCGAGTTCACAACACTACAGAAGCTGCGGCAGACGAGATCGCCAATTTTCTTTCTTTCTTTCTTTTAAATCAATAGCCAACCCTTCTTGTGTTTGTCCGCAGCTCATTCGCTCAGCAAACAGCAAACATAGTGTTGTGACTCGCAGGGGCGTGCTTTGCGGCAGCTTCATGTTCTACTGTTTAGGCTATAAAAATATCCTAAATGATGTGGTTTCCAGTAAATTATGGATGCTACCCACTCAGGACACTTGGATTATATTGGACGTGCAGTATGGAGGAATATTGACAAGTTTTTGTGGACTTTTATCTACCTTTTTGGTTCAAGCCCCGGTCACCTCCATTGTATAAAAAGTTGGGGGAAAACGAAAGCCTGTCTGATCTCCGGCTGCATTTGAGATATTAAAAAAGTGCTCCAGATTCTTGCTCAGCATGAGGATGAGTAGACAATGAAGGACCATCATTCTGTGGGTGTACTATTCCTTTAATGGAGTATAGAAATTATTTGGCACATTAAAATCTGATGCCAATATGGAGCCTCATAATGGTAAAGTCAGTGGCAGGTGGAATCCACTAAGCTCCTTCCCCTACTCCCTGGGTGAGGTGTGAGGAGCAAAACAATGACAGACAAAGGTCACCTGGCCCACAATGCCCCACCTGCTGAGGTGTTGACCTGCCAAATGCACCCCTGAGGCAAGAGGAAGAAAGGACGGAAATAAAAAAGGAGCAAACAAATACTGAAAGGAGGAGGTGCATGGGAAGAAAGAAAGGGAACGGTACCCACCAATATAATAACAAGGTGCTCAAATAGAGTTGGGACCCTTATCTGGGACGGGCTTTCCAGTGATTCCTGGCTTCATCAAGTGATACAAAAGCAACACAAGTAATTATTTTTAATCTAAGTCAAATTGAAACAAAAATAAGTAAATATGTAAGTTAAAATGTGCAGAGCCTTAGATGGCCCTTTCATTTAACCATTTGTAGTTTGCCATTCATTTGCTGTGAGATGGCAAAGTGTTGGTTTCCTCCACTGTGTAGCACAGAAAGACTTGCATTGCCTTACAACTTTAACCAGCAGTAATCAGTTTAACATCACAGAGAAACCAAATTAGGGGGAAATGGACTTTTTTGAAGAGCCCAATTCACGAGGAACTCTACATCTTTAATGTTGCTGTTGGGGACATTGGAATCTGTTGGGTTTTGGTGCATTTATATACGTTTTCAATGGGCAGTTGTACCAATATCTGTTTCCTGGAGAGAGTGAGAGAGGAGAGAGCTGGATATAGCAGGTCAGGACCTTGGCAGGTGAAATAATAAAGCCTTGACATAAGGCTGAGAGCAGGGAGGCACACCATGACCCGATGCAACCCAAGGCACCTCCCAACTGCACCTAATTCTCTCTCTCACTGTGTCTTTCTTCCCCACTGTTGACATACCCAGACACCTACAAGCATGGCAGACTTCCTCCATGTTCAGAGCAGTGTCAGGGCACAGCTAAAGGTCAATATTCTTGGAAGCCATACAGAAGCAAACAACAGTGACCAGTTTTCATCCCACACATTTTGCTTTAAATTAAAGCTTTTTTTTGTGCAACAATGCAAATGCTTGAAATTGTCTTGACATGAGCGAGTTGTTTTCAAAGACGAAACTCCTTAAAATATGGGAGCAGCTGTTATAAATGGTCTCTAACTGCATGCAGAGATTTTCCCCTGAACTGTTTCTGTCCCTCCTTCCAGTTCATTCACATCGTATATCAGTATTAAGAATGCAAATATACACAGTGTTAATGACAGCCACATACACTCATCAGTGTGTAACGGGGTCTCACTGCTTTGTAAAAAACATGAAGTAACAGGTCAGTTCTGATTCAATCCAAACTGAATGAACAGACATCATGGTCCATGTATGGACACATTTCACACATACTCCACTACTTCTGGTCTGTTTGACGTAAAATATCAAACACTAGAGGAAACACATAAAACATTCAGAGGTGGTCGCATCTCAGCTAAATATATCTACGAAGAGAAGAATGACTGAGATTACTGTGAAGACCTTCTCCCGTATGGACATAATTATTGTATCTGACAAGATCAGCATCTTATTTAATCACCAAACCTATCCAAAAAATAAAGGTAGCAAGAAGTCCTGAATAAAATGTTGTTGTCTGAACAGGTTTTACATTTTCAGCTTTTAATAGCTCAAAAAAGGACCGAAGCTTTCCTCTGCACCTGACTGAATTAATGATTTATTTTGTCACTGACTTAGATTTTCAAGTTGGCTCCTCTGGGAGAAACTGCTAAATCTCACTTGCAGCAACAGGGTCACAGAGCTGCTAACTTCTGTCTCTGCGTCTTCACCACCATGTTTAAAGATGAAGAGACACCATGTTCTTCATGAACAGAGAACAAGGGGAGTGAGAGTCCGAGGTGTATTTATCACAGACTGTTTAGATGTGCAACAATTTTCAGATAGTTATCCTTCATTTTTAATGTCCACAAAACAGGACTTGCTGTCATTTCTAGTTTGTTGATCTGCTTTTTATATACAACCTTTTTAACCTGCCTATTCTACCACTTAACGGAGCGACTGCTTCAGTGACTACATCGAGTCTTTGTGGAAGTAATTCTGTCTGAGACAGATTTGGATTTGTAATATCAAAAGTTAAATTTTGTCATCCCATTACTGGTTCAAATTTTGATCATTTAACTATTGTTACTAAAGTTGTCCTCAAAATGATCCATAACCTCCAATTAAAGAGGGAAAAAAATCAGCTGTTGGTGAAATAATTTGATAAAAATTATGTGAGAATCATGACGTTGATTTTGAATTGTGGTTCAATGAAAATATTAAAAACAAACATACAAAAAAATAAAACAAGTAAACAAGCATGGTGGGGCTCCGAAGCGAAAATGTTGTTGAGCAATCATTTGAGGCAATCGCTGCAATCAGGTGTTTTCTGTAACGTCCAATCAGACGTCTGCACCTGTTGACAGGTATGTTGGTCCATGTTCATGGGAAAGATGCTCTAATGTCTCTGGGACAGAGAGAATCTGCCCTTTTGGGCCTCTCCTCTCGTGTGGCTGTGAGTTTGTTTGCAACCCCCCTCCCCTCGACTGTATTTAGTTATTTCTCTTTGTTCTGGTGAGTTCTGGACGTTTCTGGGCGGAGATGTACATATTTGTCTCCAGCCAATGACAGAGTTAAGGGCGTAGCGATGTTGGAAAGAACTCGTAGATTGGATCCAACGCCAGATTCACTTAATTTCTCGATAAAAATGGCGGATGCAGCAAAGAAAAGGAAGTATTTACTAGCTTTGATACTAAAGGGGGAACCCCCACCCCCCCCCCACCCCAAAAAAAAAAAACGTAAATACATAAACAAAATAACAATAAAAACAACAAAAATATATTAACAAATATAGGAAAAGACCTTAAAAATGGAAAATAAATTATTACAAAGATCTAGTTTGTGGAGATCCAGTCTTCATCCAGTCTCCAACATCTTCTCCAACTGCTCTCTGTGATTCAGAAGATACAAACTAAAACCTTCAACCACCAGTTACTGGACTTATTTACATGTCCTTTTCTTTCACAATACTTGAGACCAAATCAAGTAAACAATAGAACAGACAAACTAGTGAGGGTGAAGCTGAGATGCTGCTGCACGAGCATGAGGCTCGCGCTTCTACGCAGGGGCGGGGCCTGCAGTAGCAGCCGCAGTTTGTTAAGAAAAGTAAACGATACGTGTTTTCGCGTCAGTCTGCATGAGTCTCCAATAACATGGGATTTATCGCTAGTCACTTGTTGAAACAAAAAAGTTAACAGAGAGGTCTAAAGTCGCTAAGTTAGCGACACTGTAAACAATGGGGCTGCCCACAGCAGTGCCTGTTTAAAAGGGCAGAGGCGGCTGATGCTTTCCGAGACTCAGCAGACGCCGAAGTTGCATGTGAATATGATACCCGTGCTAATTAATGTCTAACTAGATACTAACTTTCAGAATTGATTTGTATCTGAGAATTGATTTTTTTTTACAACACTAGGCGTGGCGCACTCGTAGGAGCCATAGGAGAAAAAGAAACACAAAGATACAAAAAAAATACGAACATGTTGTTGCATGAGGCCCACTGTCTGGTACCATCAGAGACTTTTTTTCAAATAAAGTTTCACGGTAGCGTTTAGTATAAAGCAAGTATTCCATTCGTTCCAGGCATAACTCACTCCAAACTGACATGGACCGAGCTGCTGCGGGTGAATCTGTGTAACTGAACCAGTCTGAGCCGGCTAGACTGACATGCCAACAGAAGCGTTTGTTTCCCAGCACCCACCGTTCCTTTCGGAGCAGGAATATAGCCTGTGGGATTTCACCACACTTAAGAGTCATGTCAGAGATCTCGACAACGTGTGACGTCTCCCCCAGCCACTGCTGTCATGTTCCCTCTGCTACTCACTTCCATCTCCAGCTCCCCCCTTCCTCTTTTTCCCTCTTCAAGCCTCTCTTGACTTGAGCAGGAGACTTTCTCCCAGAGCGTTTTAAGTTGTCATTTTTTTAAACACACATATCAAAGCTGAGAGTAAAGGGGAGGGGGTGAAGACAGATGTTTCTCTTATGCCTTTCTACTTTAGTACAATGAAGCTATGAAAGAACAGAGAGAATAGGAGAGAGAAAAGAGTGAAAAGATATTTTCAGAGATCATTTTGCAATCCATATTCTTCCTTCCAATGACTAGCAATACATCATTTGTATTGATGCAATATTAAATTTCAATATCACATGTCAAAAGGTACAAAATGATAGATCATAGCCTAACTAAATGAATTATTAAAGGCCTAAGTCGGCTGTGCTATCGGCTTCTCTTACAATCAGCTGTGTCAGAAGAGTGCAGTTGGTGATACTGGCAGCATTTCAAAGCTTTGTCGTTTTTCTTTCTAGTCGCATCCCAGCTTTCTTAATCTAGCTTTCTGTCACTTATTAATGTTCCCAAGGAACTAAAACCCACAGATCTTTCCCTCCCAATAAGCAGAGGCTTAACTCACGTCCTTTATTTCTCCAGAAAAATTCTTCTTTTAAAAAAATTAATGAATAAAGTCAAGATTAAATATTTAATATTGAACAGGAGGATAAGAAGATATTTTAGCTTTGTTAGATATGCTAAGTGCAGGGAAGAGGAGAACACAACCACGGCTAAGGGAGTGACTCATTCTGTGTGGTATGATTTATGTGGTCTTTACGTGCTCTGCGACCCTGTAATTTTATCTCTATATTCCCTGTCTGAGAGAGTGACTCTTTGATGGTCTCAATGCCTCGCTGCAGTAACACTGTTTACCTGACTCACTGCTTGATTTTAAGTTATGACCCAAGTCAAAGGTTACATGGTTCAAAACTTGTCAGGTTGCATTTAATGAGAAAAAAAGCTTGACGGAGGAGGGGAGACGGAGAAAGGAGAGGGCAGAGGATGAAGTGCTCTCCTGCAGAGAAGATCTGAAGTATCAAACACCTGTTTTTCAGACTGAAAAAGGAGGTCTGTTTAATTAAATGCTTTAACTTGCCCAGATTTCAGTTTTTCTCTTTAAAGTCGTTGCTTTTCCTAAAAGCACATCAAGGTGATAAAAGTGAAATCAGCTTTAAAAGACATCCTAACCTTAAGACACTCATAACTACCCGGTATTACCATGAAACTTCCCTGGTTTATTCCTCACATTGAGACAAGTTTTCTGAAATTTTATCGGCAAATCGGGTGCAAAACAGCCAGAAATGTGATCATTTGTATACATTCAAGAGAAACATCTGAACACTGCATGAAGCCTGCATGAAGCTTCTTTAAATTTTTGTCCACATATTTGAGTCAAAAGTTCTCTTATACAATTTAGAAAATGCTGTCAGGAAAAAAAACTATTCTTGCCATATTTAAAAAACTAGAAAAGCACTCAGAGAGCGCAGACCTCCACCAAGCAGCTCATGTCCCCTCATATTGTGATTCACACCTAAACCTTTATTGCTACGTGTCTTTTATTAAATTTTCTTTCTATTTATTAAGTCTAAACTGGAAAGTTCACAGTTCATAATCCACCTGGTGCATTATAGAACTCAATGAGGTCATTTCTTGTAATTTTTTACCAAACACTCAGGCCATTTGTATGGAGTTACACGCAAAAATGCCAAAATTTGTCCAATCTGACAATGATAAAGAATCCTTCAAAACATTCCTGGATCCAGAAAGTTATCCGGATCACTACCAAAATGTAATGGGTTCGTCTCTGGGCTGACGCACACAGCTGGTGAAAATTTCAGGTCAATCCGTCCAGAACTTTTTCCGTAAAGTTGCTGACAGACAGACAAACAAACCAACGCTACCAAAAGGTAATAAAATCTTTCTGTCAAAGCTTCACGGATGCAGTCAGGAGCAGAACTGGGTGGTGAGAATGAGAAAAAAAAAAACAACTTAACTTAAGAAAACGGCCTTTAAAGTTCAAATAATTTTTGATTGTATGCCTGTAACACTATTTACAGACAATGTATCCAATCAAATCATGAGAACAATAATGTAGAGCCTTTATAACACATCAAAGCTGGCAAATGTGTAAAACAGCAGTTGTAGGAGCTTCATCTGGACACAAACTCATGTCGTACAGCTGGCAGACCTCCTGACAGGATCACCGTTGCTAAATTCAGCCCGGTTTCGTTCAACACTATTCTAAGATCCAATCAGAGTCTTAGAAATAAACCAGAGAACATCTATAGCACATCACAGCACATCGGAGACTTTTCTCCTCATCCAGTCCTGTTGTGTTTCTGGTAGGTTTCAGGTGACGAGCAAGAATTACTATCACTTTTCCCTTTTTTGAGGGCTGATTTCACAAAATCCTAAAACGTGGGCTGAGAGAATGTGCACGACAGCGTCAAAGGCAACATCATCTTGCATCTGAGGAGGAGAAAGGGAGGACAGACTGTCGTCACGCTCCCAGTTTGATTGACAGCTTCGTGATGATGAAATTGCGGATTTTTTATCAGCTGATTACGGCATTTGTGTCGTCTCGTGCAGATGAACGTTACCGTCTTCCTCTCTGAAAACACGGTTCTTTCAGCATTTGTCTTTAAAAGTCCTGCAAAAAGCCGACTAGGAATTCACCTGAGCGTGTCACGTGATCAGCATGAACCGATGACATTAGCTGTGTTCGAAATCACTCCCTATCACGGATGTAGTGCACTATATAGTGAGCACGCCATTTTGTAGTGTTGTTCGAATTCTGTTCACTACTTTTCATCCACTACATCGTCCACTATAAAATACCCACAATGCACTGCAAATGTAAGTGTAAAAGCGATGTACCCTAAATTTTACTCCCGTATACCTCAATGCAATTTGGCCGTGTTTTGTGATCGCAGAAGAAGAAAAATGTCGAAACAGCTTTTTGTATAAATAAACGTTAAAGTACCAACATTTGCTTTGGTGGCGTTGTTGTGTAGCTTTTTAACAATAATGCTAGTTCTTCGTAGCAGGAAAGTTGTCTGTTGTTCACTGTTAGCTACCGCTACTGCATGTCTTTTTTTTTTTCAAACTTTATTGAAGTTCCGCTACTGCACGTCGCAGCAATACCTGGTGCATCTACTGATGTCACCCAATGTAGTGTCCTAAAATCTCTTCCTGTCGTTCCCTACATAGTGTGCATGATATAGTGGACTACATCATATACACTACAGATGCGGACATGAAAAAGTTCCCCTTTCTGGCGACTCCCAGCCACTTACCAGCGACTTGTCTGCTAATTCAATCACACAGAGAAACGCCTGTGTGCCCGATTTCAGAGCATAAATGAATGCCTGGAACGAGGACGTTTCCAAGTTTGGACACCGTGCGTGACGACGTATTCGCGGGACAAACCATTCAGCCAGGGACCACTTCTGGCAGAAAAAGGCGGAACTTCTTCATGCCCGCATCTGTATGTAGGTAACAGGGAGTGAGTGGATGAGTGGATGATTTCAAACACAGCTATTGTCTGAACCTAAGACGAACAAATGAGATCAGTTCAGTTGTCTATGCAGTGGAAGAAGTTATGTTTGGATGAGATCTTGTCTTGGAGAAGAGAGAGCTTTAAAAAGAAACCCAACATGATGGAGTTTAGACAACGCAGTGCTCCATGGAAAACAGAAACGAGCTGAATCTGAAAGGGATTTAGGTGCACATGCAGAAATAAACACCGAAAATATTTATTTTGGACATTTTTCTTTTACATTAGTCTAAAAAAAAAAAACACGTTGAGGAAGAACTAAAAACGTCTAAAATGACAAGTTTTTTTTAACATTATTTTCAACCACAGTTCAAAAGCAATATTATATAACTATATAGATAGATAGATAGATAGATAGATAGATAGATAGATAGATAGATAGATAGATAGATAGATAGATAGATAGATAGATAGATAGATAGATAGATAGATAGATAGATAGATAGATAGATAGATAGATAGATAGATAGATATTAAACTCTGGTCTCTTTGTTGCACTTTGAGATTTGATTTTGAAAGTAAAGTGTGTTACAAATAAAATGTGGCATTATATTATTATTGTCATTATTATTATTAAATCTACACAGCATAGTCAGAGCATTTACAGAGACTGCTTCATTATGGAGCAGGAAATCTGATTCTGTACTATATAAAAATAAATTAGCTTTTTGTGATTAAGATTGGACTAAACCAACATAACGTCTTCGTGCTTGTTATGCTGTGAATGTATTTAGGTTTTTTGTGAAAAACTGAGTCAGTTTCTTTTTCAGAAAAGTTGTTTAAAAAGCTCAGAGACAGATGTAAGGATGTTTATGTTAAAACCACTAATGCTGAATGGACAGCAATTTGCTGTAAGAAATTTCTAAATCACGATGAAGATGGATTCATCATGATTTAGACTTTAATATTTCTTTGTATTGTTCTCCAAAGACTTAAGGTGTCTGTTGTCCAGACTTTTTCAGTCTTTCAGAGTTTAAACATAACAGAGAACTCTACAAAGAGCCCAGCGAACTGATTCTACTGTAAAGTCCATCTTTAGGCACATTGTTACTGCCGGAGTTGCATATAAGCACAGTTTGTTCCAACTTCTTCAGCTACATCTACGAAAAATGTCAAAGAAGACACAGTTACACTGTGGACAACTTAAATTATTTACAAGAAAGTTTAGGTGCAGGCTTCAGGTGGGTTTACCAAACGCTGACCTGTAAACTAGTTATAATTGTGCAGCTTTTCTTTTTCTTTTAAAGCAAATTACATCTATATTCACTCATGTTCCAATAAAACGCTGCACCTGTTTCTTGTTCCTGAAAATAAGGGCAGCTCAAGCACAGTTTTTTCACCCAGAGATTTCTCTGATATATTTGCAACAGACAAGTGTAACACCTGTAGCCACATACGAAGATGAAAACAGCTGAGGCCAGTGAACGATACCAACAAGAATGTTGCTGACAACTAAAAGCACCAAAAAATCGTTTTCCTTTTTTTAATTGACTGAAAATTCTGAAAATTTCAAAACAGGTTTTTGTTTAGTGGATTAAAAGTTAAACTAAAGATGATAACGGAAGCTATTAATAGAGCCCAACGCTTCCTCTCAGCGAGATCCACCCTGCCCGACGTGGCTGGATGCAGCTTCTGATGCACATTCGGCTCAGAACGGCTACACGCTGATTTTTGAGCTTTCTGCCTGAACAACTGTTAATTCTCCTGCGCTTGTGTGATGTCCTAAATCCTTTACCCCCATGAGGTTTTAATTGCAGGGTCCAGATTGCCAGTGCTGGTCAGGGCCTGGCGACCCTCATGAGAAGTCACAGCCTCCTTTTAGCTTCCAGATCCTGTGCAAACCAACACAGGGCCCCCGTGTTATCGTGCGAGCACTGGCTGGCAAAAATTCAATTTTCATCCCCCTTTTGTATCCAAGCCTGCTGTCTTGCCCTAACGATGCTCTGCCATCAACCAACCCCCCCACCCCCCCCCACCCCCCCACACACACACACACATGTACACACACACTCCTCTTGCCTTCAACAACAGAACACAGTGGAGTCGTTAGGACCCTCTCTTCATTACTTCAAAAAACCAATCATTAGACACCAGAGTATATACGTAATTAGAAAATCACTTCCTTTGCAATCCCGGCTAAGTAGTTTACATACTGTAATTACAGGGACAAAATCAATTTTTAATCATTTCACTGATTGGGCTCATCAGCTCAGTAGGAACATTGTATCCTGCTTGTTGTGCGAAAGCAACATCTGGGCTAAAACAATTACCCTTTTGTGTTGTAGAGCGTCTCTGAAAATGCCTTGCTGCCGCTTCCCACGTCGTGGACACTCTTCCTAACTCAATCCGCTTCAAAACATCTTTTTCCCCTTGCCTTGGTCTTTTTCTCTTTCTTCCTCCCTCCATTGTTTTTCTCTCCCTTCCCCTCTTCTTCTCACTCTTTCTCTTTCACACCCTGCCCTTGACTTGGACATGGAGGATCACATTTAAAGCTTTATAAATCAATACGCTATAATAAGCTGCTCTTGACAGAGCAAGTGAGAAAGCAGGGGAAAAAACAACATATTGCTTTTTTAACGCCTCTTGTGTTTTTGATTTTCATGGCTCTGTTATTGTCATTGATGTTTATATATATATATATATATATATATATATATATATATATATATATATATATATATATATATATATATGTATATATACACATATACTGTATATCAATACATGTATTCGTACTGAATTGAACCATATGGGTGTGTATTGAACCATAAGCACTATGTGTTGAATATCAATCAATACCCTCTTACTTTTCACATATCTACCACTCAATTAGTTTTTCCCTCAAATTTCAGATTAAAGTGAAATTTCTGAAAGGCCGAAACTAAAATCTTTTATACAACGCAAAAGATTAATTATGTATATGTATATATATATATATATATATATATATATATATATATATATATATATATATATATATATATATATATAGGTGCAACAATACATGTATTTGTATCTAACCGGACCGTACGGGTGTGTATTGAACCATGAACACTGCTGCATGTATTGAATATCGAACACTACAAAGTTTAAATTTATCAGCTTTTGTTCTGACGATGAGCCCGTGTTGATAACTGAGTGGATTTTTGTTTGGCTACATTCAGATCTGGCATTTGGAACTACGTTGGTCTTCATGTTCAGTATGATGCTGATGGAAAGCCGGTGTGGACAAAAGGACTTCGGGTTAAAAAAGCCATGAAAATGTATTTTTTTGTATCGAAAAAAATATTGAACCGTGACACTAGAATATCAAACCGAACTGTGAATTTTTGTTATGGTTCCAACCTTAATATATAGATATATATAAGGAATGTTCAATATTGGCTTTATATATATATATATATATATATATATATATATATATATATATATATATATATATACACACAGATATATATATAGCACACTGAACATGAAGACCAACGTAGTTCCAAATGCCAGATCTTAATGTAGTTTCAATGTAGTTTGTACAAAACTAGAAATTTTACTTTAATCTGAAATTTGAGGAAAAACTGATTGAGTGGCAGATATGTGAAAAGTAAAGGGTCTTCTTGTTGACATTGGGGACAACTATACAGTCCAACTTCAAACTGTCTCTTCTGTCTTGATATGTTTCACCCTTCACCTGCTAATAAAATGCTTTATATTCTTGTCTGAGAGAGGCCCAATCGATCCACATTAGTCTCAGCTCCCTTTCTCTCACTTTGAAAACTCAGGAAATCAGATTTCAGTGTGGGGAGAAAAAAATCGGTTAATGCATTGATCACCAGGGCTGTATGCAAATCACATTTGCCTTTTTTTTTTTTTGCCAATCAATAGCATTAATTAACGGCTTCATTTTAACAGCGCCCCACAATCCTGTTAGACACTGCTGCCGACCTCAGAAATCATTCCCCCCAACCTCAGCCCCCCAACCTCCCCGTCCCTCAGTAGCCATGGAAATGAACAGTACATGGCAAAGGCCATAAATCAGGAAATCCAATTTGACCATGAGCTCCAGTAGTAACAGTAAAATATGAGTGCTAACACAGCACACAGGTAGATCATCCCTTACTGGTCATTAAATTTCTTATTTTATACACACACACAAAAAAGAAAAAAGAAAAAAAAACGAAGAAAGAAAAGAAAGCTTAGAGAGGGTTAAGATGAGGAGGAATATACAGCCTGTGTAAACAGCTGTATGTGGCACACGCCATGGAGGCTGCATCTGACCTGTGCACAGATCTATGGTGTAGGTGGGATCTAATTAATAACTCTACCAGGTTCCAGTTTCAGTGCGCTCGGTTCATTTCAGCCACAAACTCTTAAAAATGTGATGAACATTACCGCTGTCATCATCGACTGAAGTGATCTAAGACTATTATTTTTCCAGATTCTAACCGCTTAACATTTTTTTCTTAGTGCTTGTATGTAACTGTGGTGCTGTCTGACAACTGTGTGTGTGAATGGAGGGGGGGGGGGGTCTGTGCTAACCAGCCGGGCTGCTTCTGCCAGCGATACGACTGTGTGGGATTAATAATGGACGCTTTTTGAAATTATTATTATTCCCAAAATGCTCTTTTGTGATTTGCTTTGAAGGGCACGCATGTGTGGGTGGGGAGGGGTGGGATGGAGGCTGAGAGATGTGTGTGTGGATGGGGTGAGGTGGCGGTGTTAGGGGTGGGGGTGGGTAAAGGGGTGGCTTGCTTGCTCATTTGGAGAGCTTTTCCAATTATACAATTAGTCAGGAATGTAGGCCAGCAGCCTCCGTGCTCCTCCGGCTCCCCGACCCTGGATGGAAGTGGTCTCACCTAACTTTGGATTTACGCGCTCCTTTTCCCAGGAAAGAGGCCGGCTGCAGGAACAGTCGTGGACTCACAAGCTGGAGTGATGGTGGGGCGAGGTGAGACTGATACCGGCTCAGACCGGCTGGGAGGAAGTTTAACTTATGTGCAGTTTATGTGTAAAAAACAACGACAAAGAACAAAACGTCCTCAGGTCTGGTTGGGTCAGCGGCGTCAAATTCAGTTTAGCTCAGGGGCCTCATGCAGTGCTGTTTGATCCCAAGCAGGCCAGACCAGTAAAATAATCGTGTAATAGCCCATAAGTAATGAAAACTCCACATTTTTCCCTCATTTTAATGCAAAGAAGTACAATTACATGAACACGATGTTAATAAATGTATAAGGTTTGTGTGTTACTTACTGTGCCTTAGTTGTGCCCTATTTGTCATATTGTTCAGAAATTTGTAGAAATGCAAATAAAACAAATCTTGACACTTTAGTTAAGTTACAAAAAAAAAAGCTATTAGTGGGATATCGTGAGCATACTAATGAACATTGTATTTATTAGAATACTGTAAGCATGTATAAAGCTATGAACAAAAGTCTTCCTTCTGGCATTCAGAAATTGTTTAAGTTAAGAGAGGTAAATATAATTTACGAGGTTTGTTGGTATTTGAGTACGCTAAAGAAAAAAAGTAAAGTAAAATCTAGATGTGTTTCTGTTATTGGTGTGAAACTGTGGAATGAACCGAATGATGAACTCAAGTTAAGTGCTTCTTTGGTGAACTTTAAAAGAGCCCTAAAATGTCAAATTATAAAAGATTATTATGTCATGTAACTATTGTGTAACCATGAGAATATGTAGTGTGAAACTGAAAGAATATTTGAATATTAATGTGTATATGTATCTATGTAAATGGACAGGATATTTTGTTTTGTAGACTGCTGAGTCATGAATAGGCAAGGATAAGCTTTGGCTTCAGCCTACACCTTTGTTGGTAAATTATTGGTTTGTAATGTTCTCTTTGATTCTGGTATTGTAATGTTTGGATTTACCAAAATAAAGCTAATCAATCAATCAATCAAACTGAATGAACTATCCTTTTAGAAAACCTTCACCCAAAATTTCTTGAGAAAAATATTTTGCCCGGTTTATCTTTAATCACAACTTCCAAGTTAAAAATACATCTCCAAAATCACAAAACATTTAATCACAGGTATCAGGAACCGAAAAGTCTATCACATTCTGATTCAAAACATCTTTTTTTTTTCTTTCCATTCCCCCCCCCGGCCACCCTCACACCCCGTCTCCGATACCATTTTCCCTCCCCCCCCCCCCCCCCTCTTTTTATGTTTTTTTTTATTTTTTTTTTTTTTTTTTTTTTTTTTTTCTTTCCCCCCCCCCAATTTTACCATAAATATCCCAATATAAAACACAAAAACGAAAAAAAAAATTTATTTTTTTATCTTTTTTTTTTGTTTTTTATATAATCTCCTCCTCCCATAGTACATCCTCCCAGTGCGCGCTTTGCGTTGAACACCTTTCTGTGTTTTTTTTTTTTTTCTCCACCCCTTTTTCTCCTCTGTCCCCCTTCTTTTTTTTCTTTTTTTTTTCTGTGTGTTTGTTTTTAATTCTGTTGAACCATAATTCAGAATCAATGTCCTGATTTTCATAGAATTTTTATCTATTATTACTTTTGACAAATTCATCTTGATTCACTGACAGCTGATTTTTTTCCATTTCTGATTGGAGGGTATGAATAAGTTTGAGGATGCCTGTATATTGTTTTAACTACGCTTGTGCTTTGCACACATTGAACTAGGGATGAAAATTAGCCCTGGTATAATCCTGTGCATTTTGCATGTATTATCATGTCTGTTGTCCCTTTTAAATTAATTAAAAACAAAAATAAAAAATGAAAAAAATAACAAATGAACTTAAACTCAGTGTTTAAGTTCACACAGTTAAGTGTGTGAGTGTGTGTGTGTGTTTCACCACTTTTGGAAGACAACCATGTAAAGCTGGGACTGGATGCGTATTCAGTACAACGTTAACTAGTGTTGATTCTTTTTTCTCCTCTACGATGAAGTGATATGATAAATGGATTTATGATGAAGAACAAATTGTTTTATAATTTGGCCCCTTTCTTATTGTCCCCTCGCTCTCGCCTGGCTGTTACTAAGTGTGCCGTACTGGTTTAATATGAAGCAACAACAACAGCCAAGTGCCATCTGTTGGCATGCGGATTTTCTGTAATCTCTCTTTACTGATTACAACAATGACTACACAAACCTCTTAAATAATTATCCCGCAATGTAAAAAAAAAAAAAGCTAAATAATTATAATCATTAACTCCCACCAAGTCTGCCACTCCTCCAGCAAATGAAGGCTGTCAGAGAGGGAGAGGGAGATAAAAAAAGAGAGAGAGAGTGAGAGAGGGAGGGTTTTTTTGAGTTTTTTTTTTTTTCTGTGATGCCAATCATATCTTATTTATACCAGCAGGGTTGAGTGCCAACCAGCAGGGAAAAACTTTACCCAGCGACACTGAAGTAGAAAACTATGCGAACATTGACCCATCTTCTCCTCCCACCACCCCGCCATCTTCACTTGTTTTCCTTTTTGTTTCCTCCAAAAAGAGAGAAAGTTATCCTAAAATGAAGCGGGAGCTACATTTTGTTGTGTG
The DNA here is from genome assembly GCA_023101725.1 of Atherinomorus stipes. Lineage (NCBI taxonomy): Eukaryota > Metazoa > Chordata > Actinopteri > Atheriniformes > Atherinidae > Atherinomorus > Atherinomorus stipes. The sequence goes on along the minus strand of JALJCO010008508.1, from coordinate 687,043 downwards.
TGTGACATCTGATTCCCTGCCGAGCTGTCGATGTCAAACTGTTGCATGTAACGTTTAGAGGAAACAAAAGAAGGAAATAGTTTCCAGCATAACAAATCTATTTCAGCAGGTCCTGCCTTGTCCAGACTGGCACAAAGTAAAAAAGCAACAACTTCACGTTTGGCAGGTGGAGGCCACATTCACTGGTTAAAGGAGGGACAGAAAGCTCCATCTGTACACAAATCTAACCAGGAGCATATCAGCCACGATAAGTACTTACTCAAATTTCAAGAATCAATTCAATTCTGATTCTCATGGTTTAGAATCGTTTCTTATTCAATTCGGTCCAGTCTGATCTGATCCCAATTCAATTTGGTTTGCTGGTATTGGAAAAAAAAAAAATTACGGAATGCACAATATTGGAATTTTGACCGATATCAAATATGCTGATATTTTAAAACTTATGTGGCCAATAACCGATATCGATACTGATATAGAAAAAAATAAGTGTAATTGCAAATGGCATTTTTTCATCCATTTTCGACACTTTGAAAAATAGGGGTGGGGAAAAAAAAGTCGATACACTGAAAAATATGCAATATATTCATTTGCCTATATCAAATCGATATTTAAAAACTTTATTTTGTGAATTCTAACAAGATTTCGTAACAGAACAATAAAATATTGTGAGGTTCTGTTAGCAAAATAGATCCATACCTTATTTTTAAATGTCAATATGATATCAGCATATGAAAATGATGCAAAATTTTCATGAATTCTCGCAAGATTTTGTAACAGAACGATAAAATATTGTGAGATTTCAATAGTAAAATAGATCAATGTCGTGTTTTTAAATGTCAAGAAGATATCAGCATATGAAAATATTGTGACGTTTTCATAAATTCTTGCAATAATTCATAAGAGAACAATGAAATATTGCAAGATTTCGTTAGTAAAATAGATCGATACCGCGTTTTTAAATGTCAATATGATATCAGCTTACGAAAATACTGTAATATTTCAGTGTATCCATATTTTTTCCCACCCCTAGTTTTTAGAAGTTTTAAAGTCTATAAAAAAGAAGTTTTTGAAGAAGAAGAAGTTTGTTTCTTTAAGACTTTAAAAAACAGCGGGCTGATCGGTTAAAAATCGGTTAAATATCGGTAGGGTGGGCCCATATAGGCCGATGTTGATAGGGGGCCAATTATATCGTGCATCCCTAGCTGTTACCTAATTACATGACTCTGTAGTTATCGTCGCCATTCGGTACAAACCTCTTATCTCCATTTTATATCATTAAAAAAACCCTCTACTTCATGGGAGCTTGATTTATTTATTGTGTGAATGGTGTTTAGCAGTCACACATGTCGAGCATTTCATGAGTTACATTATCGAATCGTGATTGGGAGGCAACTGGAGCCAGGGACGTTCCAGTGGTCAGCACTGGTACCTTCAGCCATTTCTTCATTGGTTTCACATTCGACAGGCTAATTAAGTTTATCTTTTACACACATGTGAAAGAGAAACACATTTACAGAATGCTGTGGAACGTATGGTCAAAGGTGTCAAAGGTTATAGCTACATCTTTTAAATTGAAACAGTATTTTTTTTCAACAAAATAGATCCACAGAACGTCTAGAGTTGTAAAATTGAAGTATTAATTTTAGCACCAAATTTTCACAGCATATGAATAAATGTTTTATCAATTTTGACAGGTCCAAAATAATAAATACATACAACTAAGGGCTGCTAGCTTGATTGCTGTGTAGAAATAACATATTTCTTGCCTTACATTTCTCAAATTCAAGCTGACAAAAACCAAGCAGGACGAGGGTGAAGGTAGCAAAGGGGCTGAAAAACCCCGTAGAGTCCTGCTGCTTTCCTCCTGGACATGTAAGTTAAACATTTGCTAATGCTAATAAACGGTTAGCCACTTCTGTAATGTTGTTAATGCTAATTGAGTAAGCGAGTGTTAGCACCACCTACTGGCAGGGAGGAATTAAAATTGTAGCTATCTCCTTTAAGTAGGTGTGGATCATGTACTATTCCACCACTCTGGATGCAAGACATAAACCATGAAGTTTTACTTAGACCATGTCTCAGTGGTGACGAAGAATCTGAGACAGGCTTCACCGTCCTCATGAAACGGCTGTAGTACTACAAGGCTACGGGTGACGATGATCGGGCAGATTTTTACAAACTTTTGCAGTTTTTCTGCAATCCGGCAGCAGGTCTGATAGTATTTTACCACGGCAGTCATTACTGTTTATCTGGATTTAACTAACAGTTTTCAGTTATGCATCAAATATTATTTTTAAAAACCGATCATGTGTTTTTGTAAAATTTTCTGCAAACGGAATAATTAGATTCCAACTGTAGCAGAGCAGAACAGTTTAACAGAAACGGTAAGAAAAGGCTTTTTTCTGCGGCAGATTTGGAACGTGTGCATCTGAGATCGCTCCTTTGTGTGTGCTCGATCCTGTTTATCTATCTCTCTATATATAAGTCATCCAAGAGTGTGAGCATCTGCAAGTTTGTGTGTGAGTGCTTTGTGTGAGAAATGGTGTGAGAATACGTCAAGTGTAGCATGTGTTAGCTCTGCTTTCAATATGAGGGAAATATGTGGCACATACCTCTAATATGACACAAGCCGCCATGACTCACCCATGCTACATTTGATTATTAAACTGCAGCCGGCAGAAAGTCGTCCTATACAACACACCATGGCCGAGCCATAGGTGGAGCACAGGCATCTGTCATTTATTTTTACATAATTAGGTATTATTATTATTATTATTATTATATTAATAACCATAGTGATAACTCAGTGTATGCTGTTTAAAGCCTGATGTGTTACACATGGGCTCCCACTATCTTCACCTTAAGTATTCATGAAGACAGGTAGATGGTTCAGACCGTCCTCAGCTGGTCCTGACGGGGACGGGTGTCATATATGTTTAATAACCTCTCATTCCCATGATACAGTTTGCTCAATGAGTTTTACAGCTTTAAATAAAAAGGTTTCTACTGATGAGATTTATGGAAATCTATAATTGGCCAGATGATGATTATTTTTAGAAAACAAAAGAACAGAGAGAAATTAATGGAGGGAAAGGAAAGGGGGATAGTGAAGAGAGAGGTAAAGCTTTTGGGTAATCGTTTTATTTCTAAGGCATTTTATACGCGGTATCTGCCAATGTGAGGAAAGAGTCTGTGATGATGATGATGATGATGATGATCATACTGATTACAGACAACTGGGTTGGATGAAGCTTTCTAGCTTCACAAAGAAGACACATCCCCTGACTCGTCGTATGATCTCCCATCATGGATCCACGCACACACACATGTCGTTTTATAACAGCCCATCACCATGAGAGATGGGGTGGCCACGCTTATCCAGCTCCAGGAATAATGGCCTGCACCTGTTTACCATGTCACCTCTGTTTGCTAATTGTCTCCTTGAGCTACATAGAAAGGGAATGACAGAGATGTGGCTTTTTGACAGACAGTGTGTGTGTACGTGTATACACCAACATGTAATGAAGAAACTGGTCTCAATGTTTTTCAGCTAAATCTGACGGCCATTATGAATATTTCAGCTTCATCCAGAGAGAGAAGTCGTCCGGTCAGTTACTGATCAGTTTTTAACCAGGCATTTAGGCATCTTGTCCATTTTGGAGGCAAATGTGACCATTTCTGGAGAAGGGGGTGGATACCAGAAAATGAATGGTTAAAAATATCTGAGTTTCACGACAGTATTTATCAAATCGTGGCCATATTAGCATTACGATAAAAATTTGTGCACTCAAATGATTGTATGAAGACAGATTTTAGACATTGTCTTCCATGAGATAAATTAACAAGCTTTAACTGGGAAGCTACTGGAGCCATGTTCTGGAACAATGCCCGGTGGTCATCATTGGTATTACTGTATTTAAGCAGTGGCCGAGCTACAGGGGTGGCCACCCCCACACTTTAACCGGGTGGCGCGCAAGCAGTTACAGAGACCCCAAGCTGCTTCCAAACCACTTTCCCTTCTTATTTTAGACACCAGCTACCCCATACAGTTGGAATTTTCAAGACTAGACATGCAGAAGCTGAAAATCCCACTTTTAAGCTTTTCTCGCCGAAATATTGCGATTGGGGAAATAAAGCTGCTGCTTCACAAGGGAGACCCAAAACTGCTTCCAAACCACCTTCCCTACTTATTTTAGACATGAGCTGCCCCATACAGTTGGAATTTTTGATTCCGTTTGAATAGGTGTGTGATATGGGTATCAGCCTTTAGGAGCTGGAATTTAAAATATACAGTCGTCCTCAAAATGATTCATACCCTCCAATTAAAGAAAATGCTAATTCATAATAGTAATTCAAATAAGAAACTACAGAAACTAACCATAAATAAAAAAAAATGCAGAATTATAATTCAGTGAAGTAAATTATTGCTTTTGAATTGTGGTTGGAAATAATCATTTCAAACAAACAAAACTGTCCCAGACACATTGGAGCACCTTTCCCATGAACACTGGACCGACATACCTGTCAGCAGGTGCAGACGTCTGATTGGACGTTACAGAAAACACCTGATTAGTGATTGCCTGAAAGGGTTGCTCAACAACATTTTAGCTCATCATCCATCGAAAGATACTTGATTGTGACAAAGATTATTTTTACTTGTTTTACTTTTCAGAAATAGTAGCTGGACTTCTACCAACTTAAAATCTTATAAACCTGCCATATTCATTTCTGAGCATGCAAGAAATTAGACTCAAAAACCAGAACACCCCCCACAACTGCCATTAACATACCCCAACAATTCTCATGTTCTCTTATGTATTGTTACTGCTGCCTTTAGTGCTCATTGATTCTTTGTCCTGAATCTTTTGACAGGAGTGGGAGCAGATTCAGAGAAGAGCTCTGCACTTTTGGGTTTGTGTGCCTCTCTACTGGAGTTCTTTATCTCACGTAAAAAAATTGAGGTGCTAATTGTGATAAACACCTTCTCTTCCATAAGTGCAGTAATTCAGAGTGACCCAGTGAAAGGGAAACTACCAGGTACAGGTGTGACTAAAAGAGCGGCACTGGCTAATAACTGGTTGGTTAATGGACTTCTCCCAGATATAGATTTAAATGAAAACAAAAACACAAATGCAAAAGTCTGTAAATGTGAAAGACACCTTTAATATCCTCCCCTTTCCCTTGATCAATGGGTGTGATTGTACCTGTGTGACTGCCACCTCTCCAACGAATGCCGGATGTCAGGAAGAGCAGAGACAGCTTCACAGAAGGTGGGACGACAAGAGCCTGTAAACAAAGCACACACACCAGGAAATTCACAGTCACCCGCATTTGAAGCTTGACAAGTTTGCAACATTGGCGACAGAAGAGAAAGACCCATTAAAAATCGTCTGCTGATCCCCCCACCCCCTCACAGCTCCATCTTTCCTCAGGACTTCCTGTGAAGACATGATGTCATTTACACATTCATGAATAATCTAACAAATATATGAACTGTAATTGCCTGTTTGTATCAACCCTTTATTATTTTTCTTCTTATTATCATCCGTTAAAATATGACACGATGATATCTAGTTGAAGATGCTGGAATCACATCTGGATGTATACAGTTGGTGGACAGGAAAAATTATACAGATGAAATATCAAACGTCGTATGTCCACCCACATTTGAAAAGAAGTAAGAGTCTTAATTTTACAGATATCCTCGGGTACTTAGCCAGGATTAGTTGTTTCAGACTTCCAAATAGTGCAAATTGTTGGAGCAGAATGTCTGGGACCTTGGAAAAACAACGACTAAGTTTCTAAATGTTTCAAGATGAACTGTGTCAAAAGTCATGCAGGCATACCAAAAACTAAAAACTAACCCTGGGAAGCACATTAGGACTGAAGCTGAAACTCAGTGACAGAAACTGCAGAGTAATAAAACCAAATCAGCCACTAATGTAACAAAAAACAACATCTTGCCGACCCCGTATCAAGTCGGGGCGTAGAAAAACCCTGACCTACCAAGAAAATCGTTCTTATAATTTGCCATATTTTAATGATAGCCGTGTAACTATGATAGACGGGAGCAGCTTGGTTATTATCACTGTCTCTGGAATTTGGTTGGTTCTCTGAACAGAAGCAAAGATTGCACTTTATCCTACATTATTGTATCGAAACAGAAAAGTATTCTTTCAGTTTTTCTTTTATATGAAGAAAACATTTTAAAGCTCCAAAATGTGGTAGTCTATTTTTTTTTAAAACAGGTTTTCATCTAAATGTCTGATTAATCACAGGACTAAAATTTTACTTTTTTTTTTTTTTATTATTTTAGTGGATTTTTGTAATTTGACATTAATCGAAGTGATTGTGTTAAATATTCAGAGAGTAACTAATTTGGCTTTTTATTAGTATAGGGATGTAAAAATCATCGAAAAAAAGATAAATTGTGATATAATTCCTGACAGGATTACTGTTTCCGATTTTTAATTTTATAAAATTGTGATGATCGCACTTTCAAAAACTCACAGTGGTGCTGATTGTCTGAAAAGGCAGCAGCTCAGGCACAGTTTGAAAAGCACCGAAGGACCCGCATGGACAGCTCTGGGGAAGCTATTTATTTATTTATGATATTATGTTAATGTTTCTGCAACATTACTTTGTTTAATATAGTAGCGTTGCTTTCATATGCAAATCTGATTTCTACTTAAGGTGCATGACAGTGAAAGTCTCCTTTTTGGACCAGTTCTTCTGAAAAATTATCCAAGTTTTGAGCACTGAATGGAAAGCGAAGTGTTGTTGGTTCTTATCAGTGTAATTTCCTCTTACGGCCATCAGACGCCATCTTTAACGCACGTTTGTTTACATTACACGTTATTTCAAAGTTTATCAGCTGAAAGCCCATTATGTTTGTTAAATTTTTTTCTTTTTATTTAATAAAACTTGGTGAAATGATTTCAGTGTGTTTAGAAGTAAATAATGAACATTTTGAGCACATTTCAACTATACCATTACAATAATGATAATCCTGACCATTTTGGTCACAATAACCATGATTTGACATTTTCCTATCGTTACATGCCTCGCACAAATCAAGTATTGCTTCATAAATACATATTTTACAGAAGTTTAATCACAATCGCATCTGAATGAAAGAGATTTCATAGCTTAGAATGAGTTGTTTATAAATACTTAGGTGGCGGCACACTCAAGCAAAGGTCGCCATGTTGCAACGCCATCTTTGAACATGGTTGTCAACAGGGACTAACTTCTTATGCCTTACGGGGCGGTAAGCAAAGACGACCATGGATCAGTCAGCTTTTCCATTGAAATGGAGGACCATACTACTTGACCCGCGAAAGGGAGGAAATAATAGCCAATAAAAGAAAAAGAAATACTAACCAGGAGAAAACGGGAGTCTGCATCAGTGTTTATTGGATGAAGACAATTCATGAGGAAGACGGACTTCAAACTAGTTACAGACTTTCTGCTGGACAGGTAAGTTCATTCAGTCTAACCATAGCTTTCAATTACACCTGAAAGCATAGGTTTTCCTTATCAATCATGATGTTTATGATCATTTACAGCATCAACTTTGGAATTGGAGTGATTGGGGAAGTTTTACTAGTATACCAGCTGTACAGGCCTGTATGAAAAATCCCAAAATGGCCTCATCTCAGCCAGAGGAGCTCATGCAGAATTGGTGCAGCTTCTTTATCCTCCCGTTAGAGTCAGGCAATTTACTGTTACATGCTATACAAAACAGCACAGGCAGCTAATTCATTAGTTAGCCTACAGTGGAAAAGCTCGGCTACTACAGTTTTCTGTCAGCTCCAGGACTATCCCATCAGGTTCTGGGAGATGGTCCTCAGACTATTAGCTCTTAGAGGCATCTTCCAGGACAGTAATGCGCTGATCAAGGTCAATGAGCAGAAGTTACATGTCCTTCAAAGTTGATGGAAAACTAGTCATGACTCCAAAGTTCCTGTTTGACTGGGCTTGGAGCTGAGGACCATTTCTGTAACGACCAACGGACCCAGTCATGGAGAAGTTTGGGAAATGCTCTCACAAGCAAAGAAAAACCAGCAAAGTCCAACCTGAAACCACCACTTCGCACCTGAAAACTGACCAGGCAGATAAAAAAGTATATGAAGCTAAAGACTATGAGACATCTCTGAAGAAGCTTGGTTTTACATGACTGCTATCTGAGATGAATCCTTGCAGACAGACAGCGAGACAACTGGCTGTGACCTTTCACGTGGTTCAGTTTTATGAAATAAAATGATGGCAGATAAGTCTTCTAAACTCTACAAAGATCTTTATGTTTAACTGAGGTGGAAAATCTAAAGAAAACTAAAACAGTTCTCCATGTAAGGAGTTAATTTATCCATTTCTACAAAGCTGACTAAACATCTTTCGATTTACTTTTCATTTTTGGTGACATTTCAAACGTTTGCTGAAATCTGTTGAGGTTTGCTTGGATGGTAATCTGTCAGATCTTAGTGTTGTGCAGTAACTAACCCTCAGCAACGCTCAAATACTGCACTGCTTATGTGCTCCGATGATTATCTGTCAATCACACCATGAACATTACTGCCATTATTTTTTCCTGTGATATATTAATGTAAAAAAGGACAATTGATGCCTGAAATTTTGGCTGTAAAAAAAAGTCTTTAAAGAGGGTTCAAAATTTCCCAGCTTTTCTGAATGAGGAGAGGCAGTCAGGCATGAAGAGGCTGCCTCAGTCCTGCAACGGAGGGGTAGTGGGGGAACACAGATGTGGAGGGTCTGCAGGAGGGCCACCCAGATTTACCCACCACTACTGTTTCAATGGAGCGTCAAAAGTAAAACTCACACTCGTATGCAGTGAAGACGCACACACACACACACACACACATGCTCGCACACAAAGCTGCAATGTTGCCTTAAGTCACAATCTAAATTGGCTCCCAAGGGCATACTGACTACCTTGTTCACCAAAGGCATTGTGTATGTTTTCTGAGTGCTTAGCATATGCTGCCGTAACCTGAGATCTCTTCCTCTGTTTCACTCATTCCCTCTTTTTCTCTGCCTCACACACACACACACAAACACACCCACATACACAAACACACTATGCTGCTGGAAGTTGCTCCCTTTTCTGTATTTCCCATCAGAAGATTAATTAAATTCAAAATAGTTTGCATCTGCCTATTAATCCATGTTGCACCAACCGCCCACAAGACAGACAGAGACACAAGCCCAGGTAGGGTGACTGGGGCGGGGGTGGACTGGGGGGATCTTAGATGGGAAGAAAGTGGTAGAAACAAGAAGGAATTTGGCTCAGATCACAACCAATATGGAATGTCACATTTTCTTCTGATGTTGCTGCAGGATTTTGTAACACAACTGTAAAAAAAAAAAGGCAGAATGTCATATTCACCTTACATGAACATACAGATGAAATGTCATAAATGACGCACTTAACCATCAATTGGCACATTTATCAGCCAATTAAAAATATCTGGGTGTGCAGCAGAGGCCGTTTAGCTATGAAAATACAGAAATACTTTTCCAAATACCTCTTTATTGACGTTGCTATGATCAAAATTAAATATGCAGTCATAAGAATAGCTTGCAAAGCACATTCAGAAGCAGATGTACAGTGCTAGACAGGTTATTGTTCTGCCAGAGAGAAATATCACAGCAAAAGCTACTAACACTTGATTGAATCTGCTACATCTCTGATTTGATATAAAGCTCAGTGCAGAGTAATGAAAATAGCTAACATTTTAAGACAGTCTAACCTTTCCTGTGTTTACCTTATTAAAGAGTGTGTACCTTAACTGTTAGAGCAATACACACAGGGGGGTGAACAACGTGTATGAAGCAGGCAGTGTTTAAGCAGGCGAGCGGTAAAGTAATAGGCAAGAGCAGTGAAGTGTTGATTCTACAAAAGATGCGAGGGAAAAATTGCACCTTAGTGCACACATACACACACACACACATTCCCTCCCCCTTCCTCAATATACTCCCACAACACGGCCGGCTGCCTGGCAGCCGAAGTTAACATTTTCAGAGAAAATATTCCTTGCCTCCAATAGTCCGATGTAATTCATTTTCCATCTCTGTTCATTAATCATTGTTAAAATTAGTGATCCATTTCTTCCACTCTGCCATCTGCACTCAGCTTCCTAACAAACATGACACCTCAGCGCATAATAAAAGCTGACAGCTACGAGGAGGCCTTTCCAAATAGCTTTCTGCATATGTGCACCTCCATGTCTTGATGCCGTTGTCAGACAAAAGTAGGTTATTTAGACCACTGGCTGGAGAAAACTGCATATGAGTATGCGTGCAAAAGATCACATGCATTTACTCAAAAATATACGGGCATGCATGTATACTGCATGAGTGAACATGCATTTATACAATCACAAGTCCCAAGATAATGGATGTAAAATTTACTTAATTTATGTCAGAACACACTTAAACTCCAGAAGGCAAAATGAAAGGAGGCTTGATATTAAATATATTAGGTTGATATTCACTCCAATGAGAAAGGAAGAAAATGAGACTTAAGTTGTAACGTAACGAGTCCCGTTCAGCTCTAAAAGCTGAACAGTGTTGCTGTTTTCTGTTGTGTGTTTGTTGTCATACTTTTATCAACCCAGCTACATCCCGATCACTCGGCTAATTCAGCCGACGGGCAACACAATCAGTGAAAGAACAAACAAACGACTAGCAGGTTTGAAGGTGCTGGAGGACACCCGGGCCTCATAAACACCCCTCCTGTTCACATGCAGGGTAGACTTTGAGACGGTTTTTGCTCCTCTCATTTCCACGCAAAAATTAGATATTAAAAAGGGTTTCTGGACAGAAGATTTTTTCTACAAAATGCATCCTCTATTTGTGTACTAAAAAGTAACCAAGAAATACTTTCCATAATTTATCATTTTCTTTGTCTCAACTGGACCCATCGAATAAAAATACTGAGTACAGCTGAGACACCATTGAAATGTCTGGAGAGCTGAAACTGCTGATGGAATGAACTATTAAAAACTTCAATTACAACTTCAAGTTTTCAATTTGATTTAATTCAACAGTAGCATGGGCAAAGTTTAAAAATAAAATTTAAAAGAACAAATTATTTAGTGGATACTGGAAACAGTACAAATATAAACACAATGACAGAATGACAAGTCAGAGTAGCAGACTGTTCAAACGGAAAAAAAAAACAACTAAAAAACAAAACTACCTTTGATTTGTTCTAATTTTGTCTAATTCTGACTTAAATCTGAAATCCTACTGTATGTCTGTGCTGCTGAACAGCATGCAGAGTAATAGTGTACATCAGGTACAGTTGAGACATTGCGTCTCAACTGTACCTGATGACCACTTTGCACATTTCACTGAATTATGTGAAGACCTGACATGCTACGATGTCATGAATATATCAGTTTTTAGTGCACAAAACAACATTTGCAGATATAGAAGTTAACTTTAAAAGTAACATAAAGGTAGTAAGTGTTCATTGTGAAAGCAACATGGTAAAATCAAAATCTGACCTGTCCAAAAATAGTTTTTTGAATATCTTTGCTGCGGAGCTTCACACAAAGCTGAAGTTTCCCCACGCTCAAAAAGGATGCCAATACGCATGCGCACACCAGAAATCACAGCAAAAGCTTGCTGCATGCGCAAGTAGTTGGCGTGTCTTACTGTACTCAGTCTACCTTACTTTGGCTTGATAGTTAAAAATCAGGCGTTGTCACCCATGTTTTCCAGTTCATTTATCGCAGCCTCGCTCACACTCAAACGAAGCAAGACGACACTAATGTCTGTGTAAGGCGGCTTTTCATGGTTAGATGTGAAGTTAAACAGTATGGCCACACTCGGCCCACATGTAAACCCTTCCGGGGTCACACCCCCTAACGAGTCGTTAATGGGACACAAATGTGCGATTCGGTGCAGAATTTCCAGCATCGCTGAACTTTTCCACCTTAAATAAATACAAATCAGAATCATTCCAGAAATCTACCAAGTAATTCCAACTGCCACCGAAGCCTCCCTCTAAACACTCACTCCAGTAACTGTCTGACACACACACCTCTCGCATCCACACACACACTCGCATATGAGCGCAATCTGAAGTGTGCACACATGCTTGTACTGTAGATGCACTTAAACTCAACAATCCAGCGCTGCTCCTCTGATTCTCGTCTGTACACACACGCACCCTTCAACGCACACACATGCAGCCAGGATCCCTTCCTGGCAAGGTGTGTGTGTGTCTCTGCCCGAGGCACAGCACATTAATCTATATAATGCCCTCAAAGAAAAGGCTTTTTCACACCACTAACTGCCAAGGACTACGAGGGGCAGCGGCTGAGCCATGATTCAGCTGTTAGCCCAACTGGCGTCCCCACACACACACACCCTCACCACTCCCACAGCTCCTGCAACACACTCGCACACACACACACAATATATGTGAGCGTAAGAGTGAACATGCACTACATGCACCCTTCGCTGGCAAGACAGACAACATAAACATGTCACCCCGGCAGACACGCACCTCCCTGCTGCCACCGAGAACAATATGCTGAAAAGTAGAAACCCTGGATCAGGATTTCCACTCCGTCCTGATCACAGCTCCGGGTTTAAGTCAGCATTCTGCCAATTCTGAGTTACATTTGATTTGGTTAAATTATCATTCTGCTTGCTTATGGAGAGAAATAACATTTAGCAGCTCTGGTCAGCATCGATCTGCTGCTGCCTGAACCAGTTAAAGCTCAATGCTTCTGACTGCACACAGTATATAATGAAAAAGTCAGGAGCCCCTATGGAATCTTTAAAATTTGATGAATAATATTGAAAAAGCCCCAAAGCAGATAAATGCAGAGGCTGTTTCATGATACAGCACCTCCTCCACCAGACGTTTTCCTGACGCTACCTCAGGATGGGGGAGCCTCAGCATCCTCACACTGGAAGCTGGAACATCTTAAAATGCTGTTAAGTTGCCTGGTGGAAATTTAATATTCATTTGTTGCATCGAGGGTCACAAAACAGGCAGCCCAGAGCAGTGATTGGAGGACTGGTGCTCAGAGACAGACGGTGCGCAGAAGAGCAGCTAAATCATCTTGACATTCACCAAGAAGTAGCCACACAGAAAGCTGCTGCTGCGGCTGCGTCTCCCATTGACTAATTTGGTTCTACTTAACCCCTTAACACCGCTCGCGCACGCGCGGGACCAGACGCGAGGCAAACAGAGGCCTGCGGACGCACGTGCACACGTACGAGCGTGCGCGCGCCTCACAGTGACACATTCAATTCCAGGTTCTCAGCACATCTGAATTACAGCAGCCTGATGAGGGAGAGAGGGCCGGGCCCCTCCGGACTGATTAGCATCATTTAAGAAAGTCTTCCTTTTCCTTCTGCCCGCCTCAATGACCTCTCTCTCTCTCTCTTTCTCCCTCTCTCTCTCTTTCCACACCACTCTCACACCCACCTCCTAAGTGGCACATGGGTGGCATCCCCAGGAACACAAGTCAATACAGAGGACACTCATATTAATCTCAAAAAGGGAATAAAGCACGAACCCCGGGCTTCTGCCGCTATTTCATTCTATCAGGTGTTCAGTTTTACATTCCACAGGGTAAAACTATAGCATATATTTATACATATATGTGTGAACTAGGGCCATATGATGCTTTTTTTTTGCCTGTTTAAAGTAAATAAGACAGACCCTGTTTTATTTGTGCATACCCCCCCCCCTTTCTAAATTATATAAGCCTTGCACATGGCTTAAAATTTTGTAAAGCTTTTCTCAAAATCCTACTTATGGTTGCCATTCTGTGCCAAAAAGTTCATCTGGCCTGTAAATTTAAGCATGGATTACAAATATTCAAATCATGAGCTTACTGTTCAAATAAACATTTCCAACAGGGAGGGGAAAAGTTGCAAGGCATACACTTTCAGCATAATTCCTTTTCTGGCACCTCCCCTCCCCTTGCTCCTAATAAAACAACCACAAAAAAAGAAGAAGAAAAAAGAAAAACGGGAAGAAAAAAAAAAAGCTGGGACGAGAGAGAAGGAGAGAGAGAGGGGGGGTTGAGGTGAGGGAGGGTGAAAAAACAAGAAATGCAAAAACAAAAGAGAGTTAAAAGTTTGGCTGCTTGGTTTAACATGCGGCTGGATAAACAGTGTTGATGAAATATGTAATTAATGTAATTGTAACCACCTATGCAATTAGAGTCAGCTGGGTGGGCTCGGCTGTACTCCCTGCAACAGGACAATAGGGCACCTTATTACAGTTTTAAAAAGGGGGAGGGAGGGCGAGGGGGATGAAAAAGGGGAGGCTTAAGCTGGTCAGCTGCTCGCCACATGGTAGAAATAATAGGGACTGAAGTCACAATTATTTCAGCTTAGTTTTAGCTTTGCTAATCACTGAATTTTATACTGGACAATACGAGTGAGTGACAAACCCCTGCACATCCGGAGATTTTTGAGCTTAACACAACGTTTGCTATTGATTTGCATTGATGGAAGAAGTATTTGCAACAGTTCCCTAATTGAAATGCAAAATGTACTCAACATGTGCTGAAGTGGGACTCACATCGAGTTCAGTCCTGTCATCTAACACATGATTTTCACTTTTAATCACTTCAAGGAAGATGTAACATGTAATGGTATTTTTGTTTTTATCTGCAACCATAATCACAGAGCCACATATTAGAGGTAAGGACGACCGCAGCATTAATGCAGAAACTTATTGTTAAAAACAAGCCAACATGAGGCTGTAGGTGCAGGCCACTGCCCGGGCCCTTTCACGCTGACAACCGGCGTTATCTCAGGGATTAAAATAGCCTCCTCTCTGCTACCCGCCCCTGCCTAGCATTAAAGTCTTCCACATTTGCAAAATTGCAAACAGATGCAACTCAAGTACCTGCAAATAATCTGCCAAGACCAATTTCAAAAGGGAGATTTCAAAATATGCGGGAGTCATTAGAGGGAGTATTATTTCAGCGATGAGTGCGAGAGGGCCAGCAGTGGATCACCCAACCAGATGGGTTCTGCTGCCTTTTATTCAGGAAGAAAGAAGCCGACATGTTCTTCATCTCCCCCCATTTCCCCCAAATGAAGATATATAACGCGTATGAAACAATTACGGCAGAATATTGGAAGTTTCAGAAGCAACCAGAGAATGTCAAATTTCTTTTTGAGTTTTTCAAAACAATCTTTTCATCTTCCTCCCAGTGAGGATGCTGTGAGATGGGAGGAGGGAGGGACACCCATGATTGGATATTTTCTATGTTAACGGGCGTACGGGCGCAGAGATCTGAGACTATTATTGTTTTTGTATCGAGTGTTAAATATGAAAAAAAATTAAAAGGTAGGCGCCTTAAAGGGGGCCCGTGGCGTATGTAAATGAAACTGTTTCAGAGCCGTAATTTGCAACCGCTGCTGTTGTTATTTTTCAGACAGTCATCTGAAGTTTTTCTGGTTGCCTTCGTGTAGCTTTAAACCGATGCACAACAAAGCGCTCACCAATTAGAGATGATTTTAACAGCAAGTACGGCAGCAAACTTCATTAGATACTCCATCCAGCTGCTGACAAAAAGCCATTCAGCATGCATGTTTAAGCCCCTGTACTGAATAATGTATAACGAAAAGACTTTTTTTTTTTCGTGGCTGCGTTGACCAGCTCTTAAAACAAATGAAATGTTTATATCAAATGGAATTTGATTAGGTGACTGGTTATTATTTTTCGCAGGGAAGCAGAATAACAATCAAAGTCACTTAAAAAATGATCAAAATCACCAAGCCCTTGAAACAATACACATTCAATCAAATTCTTCATAATTGTAACAGTAGGAAGCATTTTAGGCATTCCACCCACAACAAACAGGCTTTGTTCTCCTGTTATGAGAGGCAGTGAGGGGACACAATCAAGTGCGTGAGAAAGTCAGGAACACAGGATTTCAAGCAATTCCTTCCTCTGTCTCTTTCTCTCTTTCTATTCAACCCCCCCACCACACACACACACACACACCTCTTTTTTTTTAGGGTCGCCCATATTATTTGCTTCCTGTTTCATTGTAGTTGGCAAAAAGAGAATTTGGTAATTGAGTGGTACAGAACATGTGCCCTCCCTGCTCGCAGATGACAGATGGATTATAAAAACTTCAAAGGCAAGCATTTGGAGCACCAGGGGAGAGATGCTAGGTATTTGAACTATCATTCTTTACCCAGGAGACAATGACTGCCTGACATGGTGCATACATCAAGGAATAGTGCAACAGCACAGACATAATCCAACACGCACATGCACACACACCCCTCCTTTACTCCTTTGCCATCTCTCTTCCTTCTACCCCCGCACCCCCCCCATGCTATATATTTAACATCCTGTTTGACAAACTTTGCGCCAAGATCAGGAACATAACAAGTGGAGGGATAACGCTAATGACGGAGGAGAGAGAGGAGGCGCAGCGCTGAACTCCATCTATGCCTCCCTCTTTCCTTGTTTTGCTGACTTTGTTGGCTTGTTTGCTGCTTTCAGAGTTCAAACCCTGGTGTTGACTTCTGCTGGTCAGTGAGAATAATCAGTTAAGTTTTTAAACCAGTGCAATCAGCAGGCCAGAAGGAAAACTGCGAGCAGCACGGAACTGTATGTGAAGGGGAGAGCAGGGGGTGGCGATGCCTATAATCAT
Organism: Atherinomorus stipes; assembly: GCA_023101725.1. Classification (NCBI taxonomy): domain Eukaryota; kingdom Metazoa; phylum Chordata; class Actinopteri; order Atheriniformes; family Atherinidae; genus Atherinomorus; species Atherinomorus stipes. Next base: position 670,370 of record JALJCO010008508.1, on the reverse strand, counting down.
CTTATAAGCATGATTTATGAAAAGGCCATCTGCTTTGCCTTACTTAAGCACGGAGGCAACCTTTAATAATATAAGGACATGAGGAAAGGAGGGGATCATGGGGGGGGGTGAGCACAAACAGGAAGGGGGAGACTATTTAACACAATGAGACAGAGCGATAACCCAACAAACTGGGAACACAAATGCAACTCTAGTCATTTCCCTCCCTCTTCTCCTCTTCCTCCCGTCTCCTCCTCAGCATCCAACCATTAGTTCAGATGGCAACTAATCACTGCTGACCTCCCCTGTCACAGCATTTAACCCCAGTCCCTCCTCTTGACCCTGAAGGAATTAGCAGCCTCACTGTAATACACACTACAAGCATCAAGCTTCAAAGTATCTTTCTGACAGAGACCCTGGTCTCTGACCCCACATTCACATCAGCTGGTAACATTAGATTTTCTTAGTCTAAGATGCTAAAACAAGTCAGAATTTGCTCTTTGTGCCGAAAACAGACGATAGTTTCTCATTAAACCTGCAGCTAATAAATTTACTGGAATGACTTTGTTCTTTTTGTTTTAAGATTCATCAAGCTAATGATTTCCCAAAGTATCAAAGGCTATCTTCAAGTTGTCTTCTCCTCTCAAACCCACTTTTGTAAATTAGGGATGGGCATATCGATACCCTGAAGTTGATACTTCAATAACAGCCAGACAAAATATCGGAAGTGATACTTTTTTGAGTATCGTGATACCACTGTACAGATACAAAACATGCAATTTGTTTTCACATCTGACAGTTTTAGGCAAAAAAATGATGTGAAAGCTGTCAGATTCTAGCTTCTGTGTCACATGATGGTGGTAGCCTATCAGATTCTAGCTTCTATCACATGATGGTGGTAGCCTATCAGATTCTAGCTTCTGTGTCACATGATGGTGGTAGCCTATCAGATTATAGCTTCTATCACATGATGGTGGTAGCCTATCAGATTCTAGCTTCTGTGTCACATGATGGTGGTAGCCTATCAGATTCTAGCTTCTATCACATGATGGTGGTAGCCTATCAGATTCTGGCTTCTATGTCACATGATGGTGGTAGCCTATCAGATTCTAGCTTCTATCACATGATGGTGGTAGCCTATCAGATGTCATGATGAGCTGTACTGTGAGTCACATGATGGTGGATAGCCTATCAGATTCTAAATGCGGTTATTGTATCACATGATGGTTGGTAGCCTATCAGAATTACTAGCAATTCTGATATCACATGATGGTGGTAGCCTATCAGATTCTAGCTTCAGTGTCACATGATGGTGGTAAGCCTCATCAGATTCTAGCTTCTTATCACATGATGGTGGTAGCCTATCAGATTCTTGCTTCTGTGTCACATGATGGTGGTAGCCTATCAGATTCTAATGCTTCTGTATCAATCATGGTGGTAGCCTATCAGTTACCAAAGCTTCTGTATCACATGATGGTGGTAGCCTATCAGATTCTTGCTTCTGTGTCACATGATGGTGGTAGCCTATAAGATTCTAAGCTTCTATCACATGATGGTGGTAGCCTCGATCAGATTCTAGCTCACATGATGGTGGTAGCCTATCAGAATTCTAGCTTCTGTATCACATGATGGTGGTAGCCTATCAGATTCTAGCTTCTGTATCACATGATGGTGGTAGCCTATCAGATTCTAGCTTCAGTGTCACATGATGGTGGTAGCCTATCAGATTCTTGCTTCTGTGTCACATGATTGTGGTAGCCTATCAGATTCTAGCTTCTGTATCACATGATGGTGGTAGCCTATCAGATTCTAGCTTCTGTATCACATGATGGTGGTAGCCTATCAGATTCTTGCTTCTGTGTCACATGATGGTGGTAGCCTGTCAGATGTCATGATGATGCTGCTACTGTTAGTGATGATGACGATGTCTTGGCATTTTTCATTACTTAAATGCAGGTTATTGTATATTATGTTTTGGTAGATTTACAAAATTACTATTAAATTTGATATTTAAACATTTTCCACAGAATACATTTAAATAATCTTAATGTGTACTTAAGTTATTTGATAATTAAATTAAGTTTTTCATCTTATTTTTGTTCAATTTCTTCATCAATATAATTTATCAGTGTTTTAAAAGTATTTCTTTGCCATACTTCTGTTCTTAAGTTTTACTCATATCTATTATTGTCCTTACATTCGAGATATTAATGCAAACTGTACAATCAAGTGGTTTTCTTTGCAGTGACCAAAAGTATCGGTATAGGAAAAAAAAAGAAAAAAGAAAAGTACCATAAACTACTGGTATCATATTGACATGGCAAATTTTGATACCGCCCATCCCTAATGTAAATGCAAAGAAATGTAACTTCCAGTGTTTCAAAGAGAAAACACAGAAATGCAAAAGAAAAATAAAGGAAATGAGACAAACTATGAAAATATTGGCAACTATTTGCTATAGTTTAATTATCTCAGTAATGGTTATGGCTGTTTCTGTATGTATGACTGAGGAGAACAAAATAAAATATAAAATGACATAAAGTGAGATGAAGATTCATTTCACATGCAGACTGAGAACATCCATACAGCTCAGACATGCTCTCACCGCCGCCCTTTGACCTCCTTCTGACCTGAGAACGTCTCCCGGCACATAGAGGGGGGGTCAAAATGTAGGCGTACAGCATATGCCACATACATACTCACACACACTTCCACATCTAGATATAAACACAAGCCCCTCCCCATGTGGTCACCTCTTCAGTGTCCATCAGGATTGCTGGTCTAATCCTCGTCGGATCATCTCATCAATGCCTAGGCTGTTTATGTGTAATGGATCTCATCTCACCCCCTCCCTCGACTAACGCCTGGTGCCACCCTGTGCCCCCTCTCCCCCTCCATTTGACCCCTTTCTCTTCTTCCCTCAGGCCATTCCAATCCACTCCGTAGCCATTATCACAGCTTCTCCTGCCTCCATGTTCCTCTTCTGTCTTTCTTACTTTATTTCTTAGAAGTTTTATAGAAATAATGTTTTCAGTCAGAAAATCAGTGAAAAACATTCATGGGGGGGTCTTATCAAAGTTGCCCGCTTTCTAAACAAACTCAGTAAAACGCGGACATGTCGCAGGACAAGTCTGAAAAGTTTGAAGTGGGAAAATTCTCCACCAACATTCAAACCTTATATCTGATTTGGAAGAGACAAATGACAGATTCCTGCCGTAAATGTCTTGACAAACCAGTGACGTGCCGTTTGTCTCTCCACCATCACCATCTTTTCTCACTCTTTTCATCCTTCCCTTTCTCCTCCTCGAAGCCTCGCAGCATGTGTAAGCAGAAGCACACGTGCTCCCTTCGCCCTCATTACCAGCTAACTATGCTGTTTGATTAAAAGCGTGTACAGAGAGGAAGAGAGAGAAAGAGAGGAGGAAGAGGTGGGGGGAAGAGAGGAACAGGCCGAACCTCCATAATTAAGATCACTTCACAGATTACCTCCGGCAACAAAAGCGCGGCAAGCGGCCGCCCGCAGACTCAGAAATTGGATGAAAAAGGGGTGTTGAGGAGGAGACTGACCTCTGCCGGGCTCCACATGAACACGAGTAATGGCTAAATCATATGCCCCCCTCCACACACCCCTTTTCCTCCAAACACGTACTGAAGCAAACACACACAGGTACCGGCATGCGCCGTGGTCAGAAAGACAGCAGAGTGTGGGGAAGCATGTTTGCAGGCAGAGAAAGACACACGGACGTCTGTCGGCTGAAGACACCACCGGAGAGAAGACCTGGACACGACTTCACACCTTTCAAATAAAAGACCTTGCTGCCAAAAATACACCACTTATCAATTTAGATTTATTCTGATACTGTGGTTTTCAGGGCTGTATCTCAGACTGGTGGAACTGTAATGCCGTTGTCGCAACTAGGATTTTTACTGATGCATGAAAATGTGATAAAACCAGCTAAACATGAGTCATTTCCAACAAACGAGGAGTGGTTTATGCCGCACGTCACCAACCCTAACCCGCCCCTCCATCACACCGCAGCTCTGTGCAACTGTACCCTAGAACAGTGATTGTTAACCATGGGGCCGCGGCCTAAGCTCAGGCCTCGAGCGCCACCTAGAGGGCTGCGATAAAAACTTTCCTTTTCCACATGTGGGCCGCAAGGGCCGTTTATTTTCACTGTAATTTATGACTGGATCGGTTGCAATGCAGCCTCCCCCCCACCTGGTGGCGTTAATTTCTCAGAGTTCATCAAACAAGCAGAAGAAGACACTCAGCTAGCCGCTAGCCTGTAGCTAACGTTGTGAAGAAGTATTGAAACTAAATAATGAAGACAAAAATGGACCCAAACCGCCCCTAAAAAGACAAAAATCCACTCCAATTTATTAAATACAGGTTAGTGAGTGGGGAGCAGAAAGCACAAAGCAGAGCTCAGAAGTCTGGATGGAGCACCAGCTAACGCTAATGTTAATGCTAACGCTAACGGAAAGCCTGAAGCTGCATCTAGAAACAAACATCTAACACTCGCTGGAAAGAAAGGATTTTTAAGAAAAATTAGAGAAAATCAGCTATTTATGCAGAAAATGTCTGTTATGTTTGGACATTCTTTAAAAAATACTATGAAAAGTTTAAATAAATAAATTTTGTGCTTTAATGGCCTGTCTAAACAAATAAAATACAGGTTTTTACAGATTATTTAAACTGAGCCTTTTTATTTTCAATGCGATCTACTGCAGCATTTTATCTCTTTTTTAATCAATTTCCATCAGTGTTTTCTGTTCTCCCTCTTTTTGTAGTAAAATGTCTGTAGATTTTGTGTTTATAGCCTAATTCTGATTTGTCTTTGTAAGAGTGTGATTTTATTCCACAATCACTGGGAAATAAATGTTTTTGTGACAATCTCATAATATATTTCATATTATGTTATTCATGTTTATCACGCCACATTTTCAGGTTTAGCCTGTTAAAAGCAGGTGGATTTGTTTTAGTTATTAAATAAATAAACCAAAAATTAGATTATTACACTAATGCAGGGTTAAAATATGAATGGGCCCTGGACCAGTTTGGACTGAAAACATGGGCCCCATTATGAAAAAGGTTGATAACTCCTGCCCTAGAATAAACAAAGCAAACACCAGTCTGAAAGTGGACTCTAACATTTCTCACAGCCATCATTTTCTGCAGGAGCAGCAATAATCTCCAAACACGTACGTGAAGCTGCACGAGACTGCAGTGATTCCTTCCTGTTTTATCCACCACAGTCTCATGCCAATTTCTAACGTGTTAGAAAATGATCGACAGATTTGAGTCCAGAGACACAACTTTCTCTTTTTTTGTGTGTATGTGGAGATAAAAATAAGTGCTGACAGAAATAAGATCTCACGGTGTTTCCTGAAACTGTCAAGAAAGGAGTGTTTACCACTTTCAAAAGGTGAAAAAGTTCATCTTAAAAGGGCTGCAGGATGTGGTGGCAGACAGTTCACAACTGCCATCAACAAGACAAAGTCATCTTCCTCTTCACCCCGTAACTTTTACACATATTAAATGTAACGGTTTTAGGTATTAAATATGTCTGGTTTGGATTCTGCATGCATTAAAAATGTCATGTTTTGGGGATTGTTGTTCAGACATGAAACAAACGCTTACATTTTTGAGTATCACAAAATACAGTCGTCCTCAAAATTATTTATACCCTCCAATTAAAAAAAAAGCTTAATTCACAATAGTGATTCAAATAACAGAAAACTAATAATAAACAAAAATTTTACAAAATTATTATTTAGAGCAAAAAATTATTGCTTTTGAATTGTGGTAGGAAATAATAATAAAAAAAATAAGACTGTCTCAGACACATTACAGCCTTTCCCATGAACAGTGGACCAACATACCTGTCAACAGGTGCAGACGTCTGATTGGTTGTTACAGAAAACACCTGATTGCAGTGATTGCCTCAAAGTGTTGCTCAACAACATTTTAGCTTTGGCGCCCCATCATGCTTGTTTACTTGTTTTATTTTTTGTGTGTTTGTTTTTAATATTTCTTTCGAACCACAATTCAGAATCCATTTCATGATTTTCGTAGAATTTTTATTTATTATTACTTTTGTCAATTTCAACTTATTTCACTGACAGCTGATTTATTTCCTTCTTTAATGGGAGGAGATGAATAATTTTGAGGACGCCTGTAAAAGAAAAGCTTAAACTGTGACTCAATTTACCATAAATTTAATGATGTTATTCTATTACATATGTCAGTTTCATTTTTGACAACAAAAACAATAAAGATTGCTTCAGCATGAATCTGAGAATGGCGAACATTGCTCCCACCGAAAGGTTCGTGTCCCCCATGGACTTTCACACTGACCAATGGTCAAAGCCCTAAGTTGTGTTTTCTCTCTACTTTTCTTCTCTTTACTCTTCACCTTCCTTTGTACATTTTTCACATCTTCAATCTCAGTGGTCGTCCAAGCTGTTCACCTTACTCTCCCCGGTTCACCTCATTACTGCTCTGCAAACCAATTCTGATCTCTGGCAAAAAGGGGGGAGGCCATTTACTCTAATCACAGGGATCTAGCAAAAGCGCCTCAAAGCCCTCAGGGGCTGATCGGCAATCAGAGAGACGAAGGCTACAAGAGGGGGAGAGAAATAAACCCAACCTCAACTTCAGATTTGTAGAGCAAACCTCTTCGATGTGTAATCCAAAGCAGCTCTGTCATGAGATTGTCCTGTTGGTGGGTGGGCGTGAGGAGGGCTGGATGGGAGGTTATGAGTGCAGAGCCGCCGTTCCTCCTCTGGCCTGGAAGTCCTGGCTCGGTTGGTTCAAAACACGGTGAAGCCAGAAAGCACTCACAGGAGGAAAGGGAAGAGTTTTGAAGTTTTAAAGTACTGGAGGGGAGTTAAACACGGCGTCTAGCTTGACGATCATGCTCATAAACGTATTTATGACCTCAAACTACAGATTTTATTTTCTCCAGTGAAACCTGATAACAAATCCTTTCATAATTCGATTTCTCAAAAGCCTTTGAGATGCAATGCAACTTTCCACGTGTGCATTTGCACAAAAATATTCTGGACACTAAAGCCAGCTTCTTGCATTTCCATCTCGGTCTCACCAGAAACTGTAAAATATAAATATTTGTCCACATATATAATGATTAGTAGTTCTGTAGCTTCAGGCTTCAAAACTGTGAGATAACACAATAACATGACTGTGACAATATAGATTTTTCTTTTAAAGGCATATGCCCCACCCGGGTGAAATTGAGCCTCCCCCCGCAGTCCCCTGAGTTGGACAAGTGGGCAGAAGCGTTTTATAACCGACCAAGTCAGTCTCTGATTCTGGTAGCTCTGACTTTAGCTTAGATTAGCATAGTTGCTGTAATCTGGTGTATCCAACTAGCACCACTTGGTGAAAGTGAACTAATTAACTCGAGATTTTTTACATTTACATTTCGTGACCCGTACATTCTGATTGAGTACAAACGAGAAGCCGATTTCACAGCAAAGGACTGACTAGGCGGCATTCAGCGGGGGAACTATATGCCGCGGAAGTACAGGCCAATCACAGGGAAGCACCGTGGATAGTAGCAAAGGCAGCACGCATGCGCAGCATCCTGTGGCAATCCTGTTTATGGAAGTTGGGGATGCTGCGTGCTGCCTTTGCTACCATCCCCGGTGCATTACGGATGCATGCCAGCCAGGTATGTTAGCTACAACCCCCATCTTACTGTAGCTAAGTGCTGGCATTTCTTTCTGTTTTCAGGTATTTGGTCAGAGATGATTTAGATTTCTGAGTCACTGAGATATTTTACTCTCAGTGACTGGACTGCTTGTTGTTGCTGGAATAGGCTACAGGTTTTGATTGACGAGATGTTTATGTTGCACTACAACGTATGCCTACAGAGTCTATTCGGCAGCAAGTCTGACTCAATCCTGCATGCCGCAACCACATTATCTCACAGTAAAAATGAGCAAATCTGCATAAAGCTGAAAGCTTTGAAATAATTTTCATACCTGAAAAAAAAAAATCCACATTGAAGTCTAAATTAAGAATTAACTAAATTGAGAGTGTTATCATAGCTGTTATCAGCCAGAGGATGCAAATGTTTCAACTATTTATTCCAGCTTGTCTTTACCTCTCTCTCTGCACATCAGACGGTCTTATTTACAAAAGCAGCAGAGAGACTAGCTGAACGAGGTCCTGAGCCCCAGCTCTTCCACTTAACTCTCTCCCCATTACAACAAATGGTTTGAAAGACACAAGAAAGGAGATAAAAGCAGTGCTGAGGTGAGGAAAACAAGTGCAGCTCACAATCAGGAATAATAAGACTAACAAACAGACATGGACTTAAAACAATAAGAAAGAGGGAGATGCGTACGGTTGTTTGGGGGAGAGAGGGGGGAGGGGGGGGGACTGGAGAAAAAAGATGATGAGGTGAGCCATTGGAAAAAAAAAAAAAAGAAAAAATATGATTTGAGAGAACTGTCAGAAATTGCCGGAGATGTGTTCAGGTCTTTGACTGCCGAGATGGGAGCGCATCTTAGGACTAAAAAGAGGTATTAAAGGAAAGAGCCAGCCGCTGAGGGATTTCTCCACTTCACACAGACTTCTTTTCAAATTCAACCCCCGTAATAACACAGATAAATATTAGATAAATAGTATTTAGTTCCTACCTTGAACAACACTTTTTAAAGTAGTTCATGAAAGACTGATGGCTCCTGGAGAGCAAAAGCAGAGACACACATGCTCACACATGTGCACTCGCACACTTATAATGAGTGTTTTACCTAATTAAATAAAACACCAGGTGGGATCAACTGATTGTGAATTGTGTGCAAGTGTAAATGAGTTTATGGACGGAATAAAGAAATGCAAAAACAAAAAAATATTCTGGATTAATTAAATTTCCTTCAGATAAGATAAATGGTTTTATCAGCAGATTGGTTGCATCTAAATTTCCACTAGCATGCACCGCTCACAGGCCGAGAAAGAATCACACCCCACAAAACACAATTCGTGCCCTTAAAGGACAACTTTCTTTTTTTCAACCTGGACCTTATTTCTGGGTGTATATACGTGCATTTACTCACCGGTAAAGTTTCTGCATCACTTTGAGTCCTTCCGAAGATATTACGTTGAGTCGCCCTTCAGTGTACATCCAGTATAATGGTGGAGACACTATAGAAGACATTATCTGCAGCAAAACTCCTTAATTTTTGCCAATACTTTAAGTAGAATGAACAAACAAATGAGTACTATTGTCCTGTGATTCCAGATTTAGCTTTCTGTTAGTTATCTGGGTGTACTACACCATTTTGGGGGCTGCGCGTTCACAATGCGCACTTTCGTAGTACAGCTGAGAGAAGCAGCTCGCTACGCAGACAACAAAAACACATTTTGCAAATTTCTGAACTTACGGGACGATAGCACTCATTCCTACGGACATTCTACTTAAAGCATTAATGTGGCTGCCCCGTCTCCGTCCTTATACTGATGTATGCCAAAGGGCGACTCAACGTGATATCTTCCGGAGGACTCAAAGTGATGCAGAAACTTTACCAATAAGTAAATGCACGTATAAACTCCTAGAAATATTGTCCAGGTTAAAAAAAAAGAAAGTTATCCTTTAACACAAGTTGGGTTTGCATGAGTTTTCCAGGTGGAGCTGCTGCAGGACGAGGCAGGGTACAGCCCCGCTCTCCGTCTGATGAGGCCTCTCACATACGTCTGTGGAGCTGGATCTGATGCACACGCAGAGGCAGCGTTGGGGACAGAAGCTAATCTACCACTGATGGCAAATGAAGGAACCATAAAGCCTCCGACCAAAGATGCTACTTTCCCTTAGCTAAGCTGATTCTGTGATGCTAGCTTAAAGGCTGGATATGAACACGGACATCACGTGAGTCTAGGTTGTAGTTGCAACGTCAGAAAAACAAGTCCAGCCTCTGCGTTGCCAGGCTCACTGCCGATACGTCAGCAACCAGCAGCTGCAGCATGTCCAACACTACAGAGGAGTTTATAACTGACCGCTAATGTTAGCCACGTTAGCAAGCGAGCTAGCTTACCGTTCCTGGGGAAAAGTTGCCATTTCCATGTAATGATGCCATGGAAAACATTTATGTGGGTCCATCAAGTGTAGCTTCACCTAAATTTACTCCAGTTGTTGCTCTTCTCAGGTCACTCCTCTTCAGAGACGGATAATTTCTCCGGTCTCTGAAGCAGCTGCTGGACTTGCCGACACCACCATTTTTCCCAGCTCCAGTCTAGCTGTGCCGAACATACTGTTGCCTCACAGAGATCATATCTGGCAACCTGCCATGTTGGCGTGTGTGGAAACATAACAACATTGTTGAACCCGTCAAAAATTATTTTATATTTATTTTCAGGCTAAATATGATTTTTTAAAATAAATGCTGTACTTTCATTCTGCACGCCTCCAAACGACTCGTGCAAGTATTAATTTTTTTAAATTTAGCTTTTAATAAAAATGTTCCATATTCAGCTCGGCGTGAATCACCGAGGAAGAGCAGCTGCAAGTTAACAAGGACGTCTTTGGGTGCACTGATTTGTGAAAGGGGCTATAGAAGCAGGAGTAACACGGCCTGTAGCGCCGCCTTCCGTCGTTAATGGGATGCCTGAAACAAAATCTTTTACAAACCTGCACACTTTGTGTTGTTCTGGACTAGACAATAAAACCAAACCGCGATACAGTGAATCCTTCTCATAAACTTAGCTTGTGTTGCTAGCTAAACATCCAGCTTGGACCGACTGGAATCAGAGCTGTTTTGCATCTGAATCCTGGTTTGCACATTCCAGGAACGACTCTACATTAAAGCCCTGCTGTAGTTTCACTACTTTGTTTTGCTGTTTTGTTTAATATCGTGTATTGTAGGACAACAGATCGACTGGCTGCACAGAGGAGGGTCTTTTTTAGGGAAAACAAACAGGAGATTTAACTTCCTTCTTCCTCTGAACGTTTCGGTACACTTCCACAGCTTGTTTAATGATATTCTCTGATATTTCACACAGGCCTTCCTCTTTCTGACAGAAATCATGTTTCAGAAAAGAAAAAGCTTGAAAGGAAACTTGTATTTGAATGTACTTTCCTCAAATAGGAACAAAAATAAACAAGTACACATTAATATTCTTTTTTTTTCTTCTTTTTTTAAAGCATGGTAGCAATCCTTGGTCTCCCAGCAGCTACGCCTCGGAGACGTGGTCGGGCTGAGCCAGGCGTTTACAGAAGACTGTGTGTTTAATGCCTGGAATGCTCATTTGCCTTTTGGGTTTACTTATTTACTTTTGCATAAATGGGAAACAGTAATGTGGTATTAAAGGGCTTCTCAGGGGGAAAGCTGTGTGTTTTTAAAAGCAGCCTTTTTAAATGCTCCCTCAGTCTGCTATATTAAGGAAGGCTTGATGATTAATGCGGCACAGATCTAATTTTTCTTGATTAATAAAAATAATAATAAATTAGAAAAATAATGCCAGACACGAGATAACTCCCTCCTCCCATCACCACACACACCCACACACACACACGCACACACACACACACCCCTCCCTTTACTCATCAGATAGAAAATGGAATAGAAAAACATCCAGGCTAAAAATGAGCAACAAATAATCACACAACTCCCAACAGACAAAGAGAAAATGTAAAGCGGCCGTGGTGCCGAGGCGGTAATCTCTCACACCGCTCCAGCTGCACCACCACCACTGTCACTTGAAATAAAAACTTAAAGCTTTCACAGCTTTCGATTGAGTCTTTAATTCAGCCTGATGTGACATTAAAACCCTTCGGTTGACTTGCACCGGCTGTGACAAATGCACCGGCACTTAATAGAGGTGTGCAGACAGGCCGGCATTTCACTGACTTTTATCAAACAGAATTTATCAGTTCAGGCTGCAGGATCTGTGGCAGCAGCTTGTTCAGAAGGAAGCCTACAGATACCGTTAAGTACATCATCCCTCCTTTCTGCCTCCGTCTCGCTCGCGCTCCTTCTGCTCGCTGTCATCCGCACTAACTGTTGTTTCCCACTCTGTTCTGCCATCACTCTGCCTGTTGTATCGTTGCGTTTTCTGTTCCTCAGGATCTGCCGTTCCACATTTGAACTCAGTATTATTCAGATCTTAACAATCAAGGGAAAAATTTGATAGTCATGATCATTTCTTTCTCGCAGTTATGAGGCCAAAAAGATTTCTAAAACACTAAAAATACATAGAGCGATGTGTCTAGGGATGCAGGATATTGACATTTTGGCCGATATCTGACATGCGGATATTTTTTAAACTCATGTGGCCAATAACCGATATCGATACCAATATTAAAGCTGAAAAAATAAGCAGTGATTGCAAACAGCAGTTTTGTTATCTATTTCCTTCACTTTGAAAAATAGGGGTGGGAAAAATAGCGATGCACTGAAATATTGTGATATTTTCATATGCCAATATCAAATCAATATCTAAGAACGCGGTTTTGATCTATTTTACATACAAAATCTCACAAGATTTCATCGTTCTGTAACAAAATCTCACAATATTTCACGAATTCTCGCTAGAGTTCATAACAGAACAATGAAATATTGTGAGATTTCATTAGTAAAATAGATTGATCCCGCGTTTTTAAATGTCAATATGATAGCATATGAAAATATTTTTTAAAAAATTGAATTCTCGAGTGAATTCTCGAGATGTTTTGTAACAGAATGATGAAATATCATGAAGTTTCGTTAGTAAAACAGATCCCACATTTTTCAATGTTGATTTGATATCAGCAAATGAAAATATTGCGATATTTCAGTGTATCAATATTTTCTCCCACCCCTAGTCTTTAGAAGTTTAAAGTCTGTAAAAAAGAAGTTTTTGTTCTTTTCCAGACTTTGAAAATGCAGGCTGATTGGTTAAATATCTGGAGGCCGATGTCCGATACTCAGTTTTAAGGCCGATACCCATAAAGAAAATAGGTATCGAGGGCAGATCATATCGTGCATCTCTAGATGTGTCCTTTCTGTAGCTTCCAGGAGACAAAGTGGAGTTGGAGCTGGATGCACCTTTGTAGGAAACAGCTCAACAGTTTTCAGCTACATCATATCCGGCTCCCATTAATGCTGCCTGACTGGGAAACTGGATAAAAGAGCCTCTCTGAACAATATCATAATCAAGCTGCCACTTACTGAAAATGTCACAAAAATACAAAAATCTCTTTATAAACTATTCATCAATAAATGCATTCTATTAAAGGAAAATTTTACTTCAAGACAAAGATAATGCAGCAATAAAGAATTTATCTCTTTTTTTCTTAAGTCAGCGATGATAAAGGAACCTAAACAGAATGGCAGATGGGTCGGTATTAAAGAGACATGAAGACATAAAAAGCTGTTGACAGACAGGAAAAGTGAGGGTTAAGATTTGGAGAAAGGATGAGGAGATGACAAAGGCTGCAGTGGAGGAGCAGACAGAAAGAGAGGAGTGTGATAAGACGGCTTCTGAAGGGTCCTCAGATACCAGGATTGCTGGCTTTAGCTCCATCAGAGCCTCTGAGGCACTTGAACCCTGCCTGCTTCCCCCACCTCTCTGAAGAGATTCTGCCCGGCGAACCACCTGTAAACCACTCTGACACATGATCCACTCCCACAGATGTTGAGTGGAAACACAGAGAGAGAGAGAAAGTGGGGGGGGGCATTGCTTGCAGACAGCTAAACGTGCACAGACACTTTAATGCACCATCGACATACGGTTGTTTTTAACATTAGCACTGGATTAACAACTGCTGTCCCACTCGAGTGGAGGGGAAGAAGAGAGCTGCCTGACACGCTCGCTCATGATCTCCTGATTAAAATCACTCATTTTCTTACAGTCAAATTTCAACAGGACACAAGAAACTTTCCTCCAGCCGTCACGCTGGCGCGAGTGAGGAAGGATTTCAACCGTCATCTTCTAGAGACGCTGGAATTTAGACAAGACAGAAACCACAAACACACATTTAAACAAGAAAAAATAAAAGCAACTTTAAAGCAAATGCAGAAAAAAAGATGTTTAATTCTGACTCTGCCAACGCAGCCTCCCGAAAAAAAAAAAAAAAAAAAAAGCTGAATTAAAAAAACAACGGCTCCTGATTAGTCTTTGTCAAAATATTTGCAACAGAGGAATTCCAGCAGGCGAGCATGGAATCGGCTCCTCTACAAAAGAGCCATCTTCCCTGAGTAACAAGTTGGTGCAATGAGTGTCGACAGAAGGGGAGCTGAAATCCCCCCCGGGCCAGAGAATATCCCGCTATTGTAGTCTTAACCCGCGAGACCTGGCTGGGAATGTACAGCTTTCACAGTCACTTCTCATCCTATTTGTAGCCCTGCCGCTGATGTGCGAGCGCCTGAGCCGGAGCAGGTCACTTTTTCTCCTCCTCGTATCGCTCCTTCTTCCATCTACTCGCACTCAGCACCTCCACTCCCCCCACAGAGAGAAGGGGGTGATCGTCTATGACCCCTTCATGCCACACTTTCTTTTGTTTTTTCTTTTATTTAAGGCCAGTTTCATGATGAGAGGTATAAACGGGGGTGTACTGTCAGATGTGGCATCTGCAGCCAGATTTACGAGTGCAACAGAACCGGAACGCCTCCGTCCTTTGGTGAAAACCTCTTGATCATAATTAAAGGTGCAGGAATTCTCTCCAACGTTCTTTTTCCTCCGCTGCGTCCCTCTTTTCCTCTCCCTCCATCTTGTGCTACTTTGACGTGCTCATTAGCAGAGGTCTGGAAGTTTACAGAGGTCACATCCAGAACGGGGAGCAGCTAAAGAGCAGACATGACATGTGCCTTGCAGCCAGTGATGCTATGTGAAGTGGGTAATAGACATAACCTGCACACACACGCACACACACACACACATAACCTTCCATCTGAAGAACACTGGAGGTATTTACCACTGTCTTAGCAGAGCACGGCTGAATGCTAAGCAGCAACAATTCTCTGCTTCAGGACCTCTGATTGATGTGTGCTTGCCGGGTTGTGTTAAGCTGTTGTCTGTGCAAATGACACGGCTGAAAACACAGCGCTGCTCCACACATCAAACGGGAAAACAGTCCTGACATCGCATGACACATCCTTAAATCCACAATACTAACAAACTTTTAGGAGAGGGGGGAAAAAAAAGACTGAAAGAGAGAAGAGGATCTGGGCGTACGGTGCCTTCATGCTACGGAAGCTCAGCGGGGAAGAGCCGGCAAACAAAGGAGGAATATCACGGGTTTGTTTCACAGCACATTCCTCACTGCCGATGTGCAGAGAGCGGCTGGGAGAGAGGGCAAGGCCGGAGCGCGGCCGGAGCAGAGCCGGGCACGGGTGGAGCGCGGCCGGGCACGGGCAGAGCAGAGCCGGGCACGGGTGGAGCGCGGCCGGGCACGGGCAGAGCAGAGCCGGGCACGGGTGGAGCGCGGCCGGGCACGGGCTGCTGCACACACACTCTCACGACTCCTCCGATAAGGAGGCTGTGATGGATGAAAACCCCTCAGAAAGAAAGAAAAATCTCTCCATCTCAGACCACTTTCTTCTTCTCCTAACCAGACCCTACCAGGCCACCCCCCACCCCCCTCCCTCGGCTGCCCAGACAGGCAGACGCTCCTTGTGATGGCACCCTGGCATGAGAGGACTGAGTCCAGCCTCTCTGTCAGCGCCTCATCTGCCCCACACTCTTTATTCTTAGATCAAACTGACGTCCGTGATTATCCTGCAGCCCACCGTCCCGACCCCCCCATCCCCGAGCTCTTATCTAGCTCTCAGGGCAAAGAACATGCCAGGAGATCTACACACACACAGCTTTCACCTGGTGCTGTATATGAGGATAAGTGCATCACCCCCAGAGCCGATCCTTCAGATTCAACCTGACGGCAGCTTTCATAACCAGGAAAATGTGCGTCAGAGCTTCCGTTATTTCACTCGTTTCTATTTATGCTTCTAATTCAAAGAAAGCATCAAGTCAAATTTACTGTTGATTAACAAATAAGTTGGACATGCTGGGCTGTGAGGCATCAAGACTCAGTTAACAAAACTCATTCATTACAAATTAATTCCACAAAATGAGACCCTGAAAAGGCTTAATTATGAGCAAAGGTCAGCGGCACCAATGTCTTAAAGCTTCATACACGTCCACTTTGATTTATCACCACAGCACAATTAATTGTGATTCTGCTTCCATTAAAAAAGAGAGAGAAAGAGGGAGAGAGGGAGAAAGAGAGAGAGAGGGAGAGAGAGAGAGAGAGAGAGAGGGGGAATCTGCTGGTAAATAGAAAAACATCTTCACTGACACAAATTTACTTCAAATCTGATTTAAAAATCTTTTTTTTTCAGATTTCTGGGTGCAATCTGAGTTCTGGTCAGAGGAATCTTCTCCTCTCTGCATCCCGACCGTGCTCGTACGTGCGCTTGTCATATTAGTCTCGCACGGCGACTGCACGCCTGGTGCGCCAACACTTCCCTCTCTCCGGCTTGAACTCTGGAGATCAAGGTCATGAAGCTACAAGGCTCGCCCCAGCCTGACGCCTGTGTGCTACAGTCCCCGTAACACTCCCCCCGCGGGACACACACACACACACACCGGAACACGTGTACAGTGCCACCTTGCTCCGTTGGCAGAGTGAGGAAGACAGGGCCATCTTCATCCCAGAGTGGAAATGAAGAAATAACACAGCCAGTGTCACCTAGTAGGTAACAACAAGGAGGTGTGTGTATGTGTGTGTGTGTGTGTGTGGGGGGGGGGGGGGTCACAAAGACTGCACATATCAATTAATGGTTGGCTGATGAGCAGAGCTGGCCTGCCCACCACCGGCCCGGTCCCAGCGGACTGGGAGCCCTGGCCCTGCAGTGTGTGCAGCTGGAGCCCTTCCTCATAATTACAGGAGAGGGGATGAGGAAGGCACGGTGACGCTGCCGCCGTGGCGACGCGGCCATGGCGAGGGGGCCGTGGTGGAGCTGCCACCACGGTGAGGCTGCCACCACGGAGAGCTGCAGATGCCACATCACAGCAAAACTTGAACGATGACTCGTCCAGTTGATCACACACACATTTCTGTGCTGCTGGATTATGCAACTCCCCACTTCACTGTGAGATTTTCCACCTTCTTCATGCACATTTGTTAAATACGTCTGATTTTTTCTCCTACCCCCACCCCCACCCCTTTTTTTTAATGTTCAAAAATCAAATGGTGAATCATTTGCACGCTGACATGCTCTCTTTCTGCAGGACTGACAACACGGCGGCTGCAGTGGAGTGGATCTGCTCCACGGTGAACCGAGGGGCTGACGGACGGACGGACTGACAGCCCGGACCATCTCCTGCATGCCATGTTCTCTCTCTATCTCTTTCACCCTCAACCCCCCCCCCCCCCATCTACCTCCTCATTTGCAGCTGAGAGATGCGTATCGGCCGTCAGTCACAGCCCATGCCCCCCCACCCCCACCAGCACTGACATGGGCACAGGTGGGGAAGCAGCTGATGCAGGATCGACAGTGAACGCCACACACGGACCCCCAAGAACAGATTTCGAGCTCCGTCAGTCAGAAAGTTGCAGCACATGAAAATCCGAATTTCTGCTGCTGTTGTGTGTGAGATGGTTCACCTCCAAAACATCTCACACACACCACGAAATATCTCATCACACCACAAAATATCTCATCCGCAAACAACAATCTGCACACTTGATTATGCATGTGATGAAAATAAATATTCTTTTGGTAATTCTGTAAGAATGACTTTTTCTCTGCATTTCTAATTAAGCAGCTTAAGTTCTGCAGAGATGTTAAATGATCGGTGTGGTGCAGAGATTTAGCAAAAGCCTGAACGAATCTGAAATAAAATACCAACATTCAGGCCTCCATACCTGGCAGTGCGTTACAGAAATTCCTCTGCTAGGCCAGTCTGCAAACCAAGGCCTTTTCTCAACACAATGTCCCTTCCCAAATATTTCACCCAAGAAGAATGACAACATTTCAACTTGTAGCAGCGCAGAGAGGTGCAGGAAAAGGTCTGCAGGGCAGAGGAGCGGGGACACTTATCCATTTGATATTTCTTCTCCAATAAAGAATTGAAAGGAGCTGACAAAAGGGGTTTACGCCCAGACACTATTTCAGACATAATATCCGCCCCATGCATACCATTACACAATGAAAGCATCTCGGCCCGCACACTACATCTACTTATTCGTTTACCTTCCACAATGAATCTGAGGAAGAACCTTTTTTCCTTTTCTTTTTTTTTTCCCTTTGGACTCAAGACAACTTGAGGAAAAGTTATAAACACTGGGAAACAACGTGATACACACACAATGTTGAGTATTTTAGGATAGACAGAGGTGATGGCAGCTGCTGGATGTGGGTGGACATCCCGGGGTCAGATCACTCAGCTGGGGGTCAACTTGACTTCCAAGAAAAGGTCCTCCCCACACAAGCAGCACGGTGAGACGGAGGCTTTAAATGGGATTACAAACGTCCAACATCCCTGGTGCCACATATAATTGAATCTATTTATTTATTTATTAATTCAATACTGTCTGTTCTTATAAGCACATATTGAAGCACGTGAACTTCGATGTGGTCAATCAGAAAACGGTTAAAGGGGATTTTAGGGAGAAAAAAACGTTTATTCTGCTTGATATTCGGAAAATCGCGTTTTGTTTTGTTTGGTTCTTTTTTATATTTTCACTCATAAACATAAATACTCTGTGATGCGTAACTAAACGCAATGGCACGACCTTTTTAGTCCAATGGAAGCATGAGCTCCTCATTTTATATTTACACAGTAACAGATGCCTATCAGTCTCCCGCAGCCTTTTACGAGCCGCTCCAACTTTCCTCCGCTCTGTTAAAAACACAAAAAGCTCCTCACCCTTTCCCCCCATCCCTAAGAAAAGTGGCAGCGGCTCTAAAGAAGGTCGATTTCAGCGCTCCTAATATCCACTCATGACATTTCCCCCCTCAGCCCGGATGCCATCAAAACGTCTCCTCACAGCAGAACGCGGAGCCTGCTGCTTATTCATATGAGAGGTCGATCAGAGCACAAAATGGCAGGTCTCACCGGCTCTTCTTCCATCTCACAAGTTTTGACACGTGGTGGCAAACGCACCGGTGAACTTTACAGCCAAACTGGCCTCCGCTTTTATTTCCTCGCGAGTTCCGGACATCTGAAAATTGAAAAGAAAATGAAAGAAAAAAAAAGTTTCCCGTGCACACTGGAAACGGGGGCACCGGACTTCTCTCAAAGTCCTCGCACCATGTCTCTGATCTGGAAGCGCAATATTGCAAAGCTGTGCGTCTAAACGGGTTTTTTACGCACACGCGGGATGACAGTTTAAACATGCAGCAGCGAGCAAAACGGCTCGTTTGCGTTCAGCGGGGATAAAAACTAGTTTAGCACGCGCTGACTTGCAAGGTGTCGAGCACAGCAGCCGTGCCTTCGTCCCAGCTGCTGTTTTGTTGCCGTTTTTTTTTTTCTTCTTTTTTTTTTCTCGATCGTCGGTCGCTATGGATAATTGCACCGCTATTTTCTAATCATGATTGGGGAGACATCAGGGAGTCCCGCTGCGATGCTCGCACACAAACAAGCCCGATCCTTCCTAAAACTGTTTCCCAGTGACTGAGACACTCTTAAAACCCCGTTAGGACTGACTTGCGTACTGGAAGCTACACACTTCTTACCTTTTAAATTTGGCGAAGCGCCGGCTAACTCCTGTGCGTAAACGATGCGATGTGAGAAATAGTGTTCACTGAATAATGAGGCATGTCCATATGATTTGACCGGATCATTTTCTTGTCGGATGACGAGGGTGTTGAAAAGTGCGCTTAGGACCTGTTAAAGACTGTCCCCTCCTCGGTTCTCTCTCTACAGCTGCTCCCTGTCGCGTATCCTGAGTTTGAAATGGAAAAATGCGGCTTTATTACTTGTCTCTCTCTTTCTATCTGTCCCTTTTCAGTCTTTCCCTGTTAACAGTAAACGTTTGCATTGATGCCGATCACCATGCATCAGCATATTCCCTTCATCTTTCAGCTTGGACTCCCCCTATCTGGTAGGTGAAACGCATTGTACCGTTAAAAAGGCACTCCATTGTAGAAAGCAGAGCCGACTGGTCTTGCGGTATTCGCCGTTGACGGGGATAAAAAAAAAAAAAGAAAGAAAGAAAAAAGAAAAGCAGCTGATGAGCCCAGCGGTGATCAGAACCTCGTTTAAAGCAATAATCTCCCCGTTGTTACATCTCCCCGGATATCGTGGCGTGAGAAATAAGACGTTTCACAAGCACCTTAGTTTGTTTCTGACCTTGAACTGCCCATAAACACTCTTTTATTTGAAAATCTGCCCTCTGTTCTGAACCGCAGGCACAGCCAGCGAAGGCACCGAGCGGTGAAAAATTGGCTGGGATAACATCCCTCCCCGTAAAAGCCACCCGGGTCACCAAATCACTCCAAAAAAGTAGAATGTCTTACCTTTCAGGAAAACTGTTCCGATTCTTCCCCCTCTTCTCTTCGCCTTAGAAACTCCTGGATAAATGAGTGTTTCCTCCTCTGCGTCCTGAGCGTCAGTCACCGCTTAAGAGAAGTAATGAGTGATAAAAATGACGCTCATCTATCTGCACTGTAACCTTGTGGCGTATTTAATGTAAATAAGCCTCGTTGTGCTGCCAATCCCCATGCATACAAACGCAGGACCGCTCCCCGGGGACTCACTTTTGCCTTTTCGCCTCAGTGTTTTAAGGATTTATTCTCGCTGGCCGGAAGCGCAATAGGTTATAAACAATAATTATTAGAGAATATGATGTATCAATAACGCTAACTCTCCAATCCGTGAGTGAATGAATTTTTAAACAGGTTCTTTTGGAAGCTTTTTTAAAGCCGCTCTCTCTGTCTGCGAAAGAAACTGATACTAATAGAGCAGGAACTTGAAGTTGGAGCAACTTTTTTTGCGATGAATAAAAGCACATGACAGTAAGCGGTACCGCATAGGCTGAACTGTTTCTTGCAACTAAAACCTCCCTTGTACGATGGTTTTGATATATTATGCTTCTATAGGGGGGTGGAAGAGACTGAATAATGCAATTATAGATTCAGTGTCCCAGCGTTGACAAAAGACAGGGCTTCAATAGAGGCTTTGTTGAAGGATTATATAATGATTATGGGGTAATTATGGGAACGGTTTGGTAATAATAAAAAAGTATCAAGTGCTCTCTTGAACGGACAGCTTGTTTTCTATAATGTAAGTGCATGAGCAGAGGAGTGTGATAAGACAGACAGACAGACAGACGGTGCTGCTGACAGCTAGTGGCGGGATGACGGCAGACAGCCTCGATTATTCAAAATGTCGAACCGAGAGACGCATTAATGCCACTGGCTGAGATGCTATCAGATGTCCGCGGAACCGGACATGGACCCACAATGGAATATCACGGGGTCATATTCATAACAGCCCTCTGCTTACAACAGCACCCCCCCCTCTAAACCCACCCCATCACACGCGCGCGCGCGCGCTCTCACGCTCCTCCATGTGTCAGGAGAGAGGGAGAGGCATGTAGATGGTCACTGACAGAGAGCGCATGACACTCCATCTGCGGGTGCAAATAAGCCATCATCATTATTATTATTATTATTATTTATGATTTAATCATTATTTATTTTAGTTCGTTTTGTTTAGAAAAGCCTTTCACAAAGAATAGATTCAAGAATATAGATTTATTTATTTTTTATACCAAATTAATTTAATCCTAGATTTTTTTTTATGTCTGTCTGAACGCGGGTGTTCTGTGAGGCATTAACAGCTCGCTTAAATATCGTTTTTTTATATCCTTTCCCAGACAAAGCCCATCTCCCACTTTAAAAGAGAGCCTACATTCATTATGCACTATGAAAATCAGATTCCCATGCTGCTCCTTTAAATTGTTATATGGAATTCAGTTTGATGCGTATGAAATTCTGTTTTCTTTCTTTTTTTCTTTTCTTCATTTTTTTGAGCATTTTCCAACATAAGAAAAAAAAAGTTTTTCCTTCCCTAAAGAAATTAGCATAACCATTCCCCATCAATAATATGGCTATCTCTATGGGAGTGATAGCAGCAAGCAGTAGGGGTGTTTCTTTTACCGATTCTCCATGGATCAACAGCGCGTCATCAGCTCCTTTTGAACTTGTTATAGCAAGTCAAGTGATTCTTTATCGGCTGACAGCCCTGACAATCCATCGGGGATGGGAAAGCAGGTCAAAAGGAAGTTGCCATATGGACTTAAGCATGCAAATTTCTAACAATGCGCAGCGCCGAGTGTTGTCCTCTCATAGCACACAGCCATATACAGTGTGTTTAAGTAGTCGCGCAAACTGCTCTATGCAGGTGTGTGTGTGCCACAGATCTCCAACTACCCTAAATGAATTGTATGCATATTAAACCGATGGTATTTTGGATCATACTGAACTTATTTCAGCCTCAGAAGAATGTGGCCTTTTTTCAGATGATTAAAAACAAATAAACACATTTATTTAAAATAACTGATTATTCTTATTGAATTAGTGGTTTCTCTTCTCAAGACTACTGACATGGGACTGAACCCATACTCATAATAACGATGAGAATGTATATTATTGGCAGCATCCTTTTGATTACATTTATCTGCATCTGCAGGAAAATTAGCCTGGAATTGAGCAGGTTAAGAGAAGCTCATGATTAGTGTAAATCCTAAATTCCTTCAGGCCGTCATCTTAGAGATTCTGATTCAGTTAAACATCAGAACAGGAGAGGGTTTTCATTTGCAACTTCAACAGGTGCAACAGTGTCATATTCATCAGGTGTGTTAAGGTTCACAGTGACTTACCGAGCCTGCATGTGCTGTGATCAGAGGCTTTATTTAAAAAATGTATTTTGACACACACACACACACACAAAAAAAAACTGTTTGTATTTTGTTGAAGCACAAAATGAAGTGGTTTCTATTTAAATCTACATTCAGGCCCTCCAGCATGCCCAAACACTAAAAATGAATGAAAATGGAGAGACGGTGGAAGTTTGATCCTGTGTGTTATCCGTCCCACTGCACAGCCAGGTTTGTCTGTGTGTGTGTGTGTGTGTGTGCACTGGAGGGATAGGAAGAAAAGCGGGTATTGGCCGGCAGTCCTGGGAGGGTCATCAGTGCCTTATTACTGCCATGTTAGTGACTAGCAGCTGAAGATGGCTCTGCTCGCTGCCCCTGTGCTTGGGAGTCATCCAAGACAGCATGCTCCAAAAACAGACCGGCCACTGTTCACTTCTCAGATAGATTAAGATGTTATTCCACTGCTCTGGCCATCTCCAGCTCACTCCGCCTCGCTTCATCCTTTACTGACTGACAACAACATGCCCTCCTGTCCCTCCACTGCTAATTTCAACAAGGCCAGACGCAACAATCTGAGAGCATGCTGCAGTATCCAGAGCATTTACTGGTTGCCTGCACTGGTTTTGATGGAGGTCTTGAATGATGAGGGTGTGAGCACATGGCGGGTTCATGGCTCTGTGATTGTGTCGGTGCGATGACTGCATGTATCTTTAAAGCCAGATATTGTACCCAGTTTATATTTAAATGCAAACACTGCCGAGACTTCGCCTTCCCCAGAGGAAGAGAAATGCTTTTCTTTACTTCAAATTGAGTTTCTCAAAGTCTAATTTGTAGCAACCCTTTGATGAGCGAATGTTTTCAGACTATCCTTCTATAATGAAAAGGGAGTGAGTGCAATTTTAAACAATCTGAGGCTCTGAACCCTCTGTGACTGTAAACTTTAAAAATTAAACTTTAGAATTTGTATCAATTACACTTTCAAGTTCTGACAGGACCTTAAATAACAGCCAGGAGCGCTGGCGATGGGAAATGTTTACCGCACCAGATTCATTTCCACTGCAGTGGTCTCCTCTGCTGCTCACATCAATTCTTCATGTGAGGCATTTACATTTTCAACAAATACACACTAAACACACACTACTGTCTCAGGTTCTCCCCTGATGGCTGGGGTCAATGAGTGTGCATGTTTGTCAGCTCTGATCGTTAATGAAACGCTCACACAAATACAGCACAGGCAAATATTTAGAGCCCAGCCTGGAGATTTCGTCACAGACAAATCTGCGACTCTTTGGGGAGAGCCGTGTTTCTTTATTTGCCAGGAGAGAGCATATACTCAAGATCAAACTTGTCTGGGCTTGATGAATGTGGAGGAGCAGGAAGTACTCTGCCTTTGACCGATAACCAGTGTGATTTTAATTTAAATCATATGAATCAATGTCTGCCCAGAGCAGAAATAAAATATATTTAAATGAAAACATCTGACTCTAATTGATTAAGAACAATGTTCTGCATAGTAGGTCTAGAATAACCTTGTTTTGATACTGATTTGATTTCTATGTGTTCGTGTATCTTTACTCAGCCCCAGTTTCTGCCTCTCATGTGCTGCCATTACATTAAAGTCCCAGCGTTAAGCATCCAGCTTATACCTAAACACAGCAGGATGTGAGAAGGCTCGTCCAGTAGCACCCACCAGTTTGGTTAAAGACAAAGAGAAGTTGCTCATAGGAATATATAGTATTCACATCTCCTTCCTTGTGTCATCAACAATATACAGTTGTGTGAAAAAGTGTTTGCCCCCTTCCTGATTTCTTACTTTTTGCATGTTTGTCACACTTATATGTTTCAGATCATCAAACAAATTTAAATATTAGACAAAGATAACAAACAGAAAATGCAGTTTTTAAATGAAGATTTTTATTTGTAAGGGGGGAAAATCCAACCTCCAGGCCCTGATCCCCCCTTAAAAATAATGTAACCTTTTTATCACCTCTTTAAGCTGTTCTCTTTTTCTCTCCCACCCCCACTCCTTATTCCCCCCCCCCTCTTCTCATTCAATACCTCTCTTAAAATCCCCCCCCCTGACGATTTTAACTCCCCCAAAATATCCCCCAAAAATATACACCTCCCGCGGAGACAAAAAAATCCCCAAAAAATTGAGAAACAAAGTAATTGAGATCTATCAGTCTGGAAAAGGTTACAAAGTCATTTCTAAATCTTTGGGACTCCAGAGAACCACAGTGAGAGCCATTATCCACAAATGGTGAAAACATGGAACAGTGGTGAACCTTCCCAGGAGGGGTGCCCGACTGACCAAAATTACACCAAGAGCACAGCGACGACTCATCCAAGAGGTCACAAAAGACCCCAGAACAACATCCAAAGAACTGCAGGCTTCACTTGCCTCAGTTAAGTTCAGTATTCCTGACTCCACCATAAGAAAGAGACTGGGGGGCAAAAATGGCTGCATGGCAGAGTTCCAAGACCAAAACCACTGCTGAGCAAAAAGAACATAAAGGCTCGTCTCAGTTTAGCCAGAAAGCATCTTGATGATCCCCAAGACTTTTGTAAAAATACTCTGTGGACTGACGAGACAAAAGCTGAACTTTTTGGAAGGTGTAGGTCCCATTACATCTGGCGTAAAAGTAACACAGCATTTCAGAAAAGGAACATCATACCAACAGTAAAATATGGTGGTGGCAGTGTGATGGTCTGGGGCTGTTTTGCTGCTTCAGGACCTGGAATACTTGCTGTGGTAAATGGAACCATGAATTCTGCTGTCTACCAAAAAATCCTGAAGGAGAATGTCCGGCCATCTGTTGGTGACCTCAAGCTGAAGCAGCAGGACAATGATCCAAAACACACCAGCAAGTCCACCTCTGAATGGCTTAAGAACAACAACATGAAGACTTTGGAGTGGCCTAATCAAAGTCCCCACCTGAATCCCATTGAGATGCTGTGGCATGACCTTAAAAAGGCGGTTCATGCTGGAAAAGCCTCCAATGTGGCTAAATTACAACAATTCTGCAAAGATGAGTGGAACAAAATTCCTCCACAGCGCTGTAGAAGACTCATTACCAGTTATAGCAAACGTTTCATTGCCGTTGTTGCTGCTAAGGGTGGCCCAACCAGTTATTTGGTTTAGGGGGCAATCAATTTTTCACACAGGGCCATGTGGGTTTGGATTTTTCCCCCCTTACTAATGAAAATCTTCATTCAAAAACTGCATTTTGTGTTTACTTGTGTTATCTTCCTGAAACATTTAAGTGTGACAAACGTGCAAAAAAATAAGAAATCAGGAAGGGAGCAAACAATTTTTCACACAGTTGTAAATTAAGGTGATCTCTCCCTGTTGTGACTTTCATCGGTGAGACCTGCTTTAGTTTTTAGTTGCCTGAAACGTTGAGTATCATTTCCTTCCTTTGTGAGATGCTTTGGCTTTTCCTCATTTAAACTCCTGAACAGAAGTTTACATTCGCAGACATCATGGTGAAACACCTGCATTGAGCTGAAAGGATTAGATTTGATCTCTTTGCTACCATGTACCATGTAGAGTTGCATGTTAGGAAATAAAATAGTATCTTTGCAGGTGAAACTGTTGAGGTTTGTTGGGGTAAAGATTGAATGTCACATCCTCTGATTCCAGTTCTTGTGCTTCGGAAGCCGAGAGCAGCCATGCTCACCTTTTTTAACACTGTTTTCTTGAGGATAATTTATCTTATCTTGGAATAACAGTTTATTCAGATGCCTGATCGTGAGGGGACCGGAGCTGTTCCTGGTCCATCACAGGACCAACACAGACAGACAGACGTATAGCGTATTTCACACGCTCCCCGATACCCCTGGGTGCAGGCGAGTCTGACTGAAGAGGAAGTATTGACAGAAAAAGATATTTAATAATTGTCTGGAACACTTGAGGCAGTGTTTAGCTCAGCTGGTTGGGAAGCTGCCCTGGCAATCAGAGGCTGCAGTTTCTCCGTGCAGCCGGTCTCGGTACGATTCCTGGCCTTGGGTGCATCCCCCACCCTCTGCCCCCTTTCCTTCTCAATACTGTGATATAAAGACCATTAAAGCAACCCTTACTGATGTTGCATTGTGGGTCTGTCTTGTATTTCAGAGTTCCATTACCTCATTCATAGCAATGTACCCTATTACAAAAACAGAGTAACAATGCAACATCAGTAAGGGTTGCTTTAATGGTCAATCCTAGGCATGGGCCCCACTGCAAGGATTGGTTGGAGTTTTCATTGAAAATTTAGAGATTGGAAGAGGGACCTGCCTGTCAGACCTTTGCTTCCGCATTAGGAGGTGGAGGGAATGGGGGGGTGGGTCTTTGGAGTGAGGTGAGACTGTTAATATTCAAATAATTTTGCTGTGCTTTCTGAAACGCAAGATCGGTAAGGGTTGCTTTAAAGCTTGAAAAAACTCCTCACCTGTTTAAGTTATAATACGATAGTGTGCCTATTTGAATTCTGTTTACTGATGTTCACAAAGAAATATGCACGTATATAACGTGCAAAAAGTTACTGCCATCCAGCGCAGCACAGCAAACGTCCTGTTTATCCCTTTCTCCCGTTTCTTTGTTAATAGCGTGCTTAGGAATCGCCGTAGCAACAACCGCAAAACCTGAAGGAATGTACGTCAACACAAAAAAACTACTGATCGTTTACATAAACCAAATGGATATTATGAAAACAAAGTGTATATTTGTCACCAGAAAAGTTGTCAAAACAAAGCTAAAGCCACCATCTGTCTTCAAAAATAGAACATTTCAACCAAAAACTGGAGGCACATCCGCCATGTTTCTTTTGGTCATGCAAAGGAGAAACGTAAACATCGTATTTCGGTGCATGCACAAACAACCTTATAGTACATATGACTTTGGAGGACAGGATGTCACCGCCCTTTCCTCCAGTCGCTCTGCTGGTTCTCATCGACCACACTCGTCCACAACTGCAGCAACACTACGGGGCCGGAGGATGAGGAAGGTCTGATGTACAGCCCCGTTTCCACCAGCGGGTCTGGCTCGGTACGGGAAACACACACCCCTCCCTCCTCTAACCAGGTCCGCTCTGTGTGTACAACCGCAGAGCAGCAAACCAGCTGATGAGCTCATGTTGTAAAGGCAGTGGTCCACAAGGGCTGACTACCCTCACACGGTTTCAAAAGGGTGGCCAGCGTGGCCGGTGCCACCCCTAAATTATGAGTCAGGGTTTTAGTATTAGTCCTGGGTGTTGTTAAGAACCTCCCAATTCAATTGCATTTAAATCCTTTGGGTTGCAATTCAATTCGTTATTGATTCAATGATTTAAATGCTTCGATGTTGATTCAGTAAGACGTACAAACTGTTGTAGATGTTTGAATATTTATCATCTTGCCCATGTGAACGTAGGTAGGATGTCACCTTATCGGTGGTGAACCGTGAGCTCCACTGCTGGGCCTTCACCTCCGCCATCAGCGCCAAAATACCCCACAGATAAAACTCCCAGCAACAAGACTCCTACTCAACATTACCAGCAGAAAACTGAACATCATTTAGGTTACATAGATGATCCAATAAACGGCTCTGCAAAGCCAAATCTGTAAATATAAAACGAGTTCACCCAGAAAAACATATGTGGGAACATTATCATCCAGTGAAGCTGACGCTGCTGACATCATCATCACCATGGACAGCACTCTGAAACCATGATGCATAGTTTTACTGAATACACATAACAGAAAATTAGTCTTAATTTACGTTTACACGTTCCACAATACCTACTAAATTCTCTACATTGGGTGGACAGAGAGAAGATAAAAACATTTAGAAAAGTCCAAACCTTGCAGGGATCGGCTCCACATACAACAAGAGGCAGTTTGCGCTGGACATTTTACCAACGACCTCCACAATAAAGACCAATAAGCCAAAAGTTTCCCTGGGCCATAACATTAATCCATGTGAATAACAGCTGGTTTATAACACAGGCCTACCTCACTAGATGAAAACCAAATCCATCTGCCGGTCTTTCTTTGTGAAGTGGGCGATGTCAGTGTCTTAATTACAGTTTCCTGTCCAGTTCTGTTCCTGGTGCGTCTTGATGCGCTTCAGAGCCGAGAAAGAGCAACAGATGAGGTGGAGACGGGGATTAATTTGTTAATGAGAGAGATTCTTTTTCTTTTTTAATTTTTTAAGGCCTTATCTAAAGGCATAGAAGGCCCTGACAGTTCCCCACCTCACCTCATATTTTTGGGTAATAAAATATCTGAAAATAAAAAATATTTGCCATTTTGGTGTTGTATGATGTAATGTGACCTTTGTCCCTACAATGTAAATAACACGCACAGCCTTCCCCCCATTGGTCAGGAGGTAAATCAGTTAAGAGGATTTGTTGATTTAATATTGAATTGCACAGGAAAGTATTGTGATGCATCGATTAATCGATGCTTTTACCCACCTTTAAATGTTATGATATTCTCTAAAAGTTAATGTGTTCATTTCAGAGATTATCTCCCTGTGTTAACATTTTCATTTTGACAGCCCGAACATGGTCATTTTACTTTGTTTTACCAGGGTTATTATAATTATCACCTTCTTATAAGCTTATATAAATATTTCAGAGGTACAGTTTAATGATTCCAGATATAGCCTCATGATTTGTTTCAACATAGTCTACCTTTTGGTAAAAACGTCACCCCATCAGGTCTTTAGATGGCTCATACAGATCTATGACCACAGATCTTCATTATATCATTTTCTTCTCATTGCTACTTTATCAAAAAAGACATTTCCAACTAAATGATTTTAGCATACAGGATATTAGTTGACTGTTTATGCATATTGAAAAAAATAACACACAACTGATGCATAGTAGCCACCTCTGTACATGTCTTCAGCAGCCCAATGAAAACTTCCTAGAACCGCCACTGCGACTATCATTCTGGCTTCCACAGCATTTCTGTCTAAACTAGCCATCATACTGCTAGCTAACTAGCTCAATCCTTTGCTAGTGCTCATTCATGTGAACACAGCAGCTCCAGGTGATTTACATTTTTGTTAAGGCACTGGAAAAATGTTGCATGATTCAATGTTATTGCATACATGCCAGCATGGCCATAGCAAAAAAAACTGTGATGAAACTGCACGAACTAGCTGCTCAACTGTTGCATGATTTACATGACCAGAGATTTCCCAAATTCCATGATTGGATCATTTTCACAGCACTATAACAGAAAAACCAGGTCCAATGGAGCTGCTGTCAAGTTTACTGGATAGTTCGTATCTGAAACTTTCTCCCAGTTTCTGTTTGACGTTGATGGATCATGTAAAACCCGAGTTATGATGGTTTGAGTTCAATACAACAAAAATATTTATCCTCAAATTAAGTCTGGGAAGGAACAGATGCTGTTTCTTTTCATCTATTTTTCATTTTGATTTTCTATTTTGTTTGAATTTTGTTTTACTTAACAGAAAATTTGATGCTTGTGGGTTTTTATTATAATGAATAGAACTTTTTTGGATCAATATTCCATTATTTTTGCATATTTTGGGCCCAGTATGTTCATGAGGTTGGTTAGAGTATAAACGTCAGTTGTGGTGATAAACTCCTTTACAATGACGGCTCCCACAGCTCTGCAATAAATAATATTTTCACCTGGAACTAACTCGCTTCTGTCTGAAGTCTGATGAAAGGTTCTACAGCAGTGGTTGTCCAACTTTTTTTTTTTTTTGTAATGTACCCCTAAAAAAATAAATGAAATTGTCATGTACTGTATGGGGTTTATTTTATACTTTTTTTCTTAATTTAATTATTCTTAATTATTTTGCAACTCAAAGTTTTTATTCAGTGATATTTTATTTGTCTCAAGTACCTCCTGCAGTACTCCACAGTACCTCCTGCAGTATTCCATAGTACCTTCTGCAGTACTCCATAGTACCTCTTTGCTGAACTCCAGTCACTCCTGCAGTACTTCATAATACAGTATCTCCTGCAGTACTCCGCATTAACTCCTGCAGTACTCCACAGTAACTCCTGCAGTACTCCACAGTAACTCCTGCAGTACTCCACAGTAACTCCTGCAGTACTCCACAGTAACTCCTGCAGTACTCCATAGTATCTCCTGCATGTTCCATAGTAAGTCATCATACTCATATTTGTGGTTTACATATTTAAAAGCTTTTGGAGGCACTGGAGTAAAATGTGGTTCAGGTGTTCCTGTTCCCCTCAGAATGAATTATAATCCCTTTAATTAGTTCTCAAAACATTTAGAGTGGCTCAGTATTTCAAAAACTTCAAGGCCGTGTTTAGATTCAGGTAACTTCCCCAGACGTGAAACTTCTCAACGTACTCATAAAACATTGCCTTTCTGAGCTGGTTTTCTCTCTGAAACGAGAAGAGGAAATATTCTACCTTCCAGAAATTCCCCATGATGGAGGGATGATGCGCTTATTGTGTTTCAGATTGATTGAGTACTTAGACGAGCCAATCAGTGTCAGCAGCCTGATCTGATAGCAAACATGGAACAGTCAGCAAACGTATTCTGGCTGATGAACAGTAAGAGTGACGAACTCTGGTCGGAGTCTGCAATTACCCAGCACAGAGATGCAGACAGCAACCTTGCTACAACTACACTCTGTGTCCAAGAAATAAGTTCACTTTAACAAGTGCAATTCACTTCTGTCTTTCACACAAGTATGTCTTTTGTACTCTATTTCTATATTACCTGTTCTTATTTACATTATTCTTTTTATTTTTATTCTAATTTGACTTATTTTTAATAACATTTGTGCTGTGATATCAATCAAATCAAATCAAAGATATTTTGTTGATGCCCGAGGGGAAATTCACGTTTCAGTACAACCTGTCCAAGACACAAACAAAAACATATAAACACGACAGGATCAGGCAGACCGTGGCCACGCAGCCCCTCGCAGGGCGCACCTCTGCAGAGAGAAAACGATAACATGAGGAAAGGTGGGTAGGTGGTAAAAAAAAAAGATTAGCGCTATCTGGACCTCGGTATATCAACTAATTTCTTACCAACGTGGAGGAAATCTGTAAGGACTGTCACATTCCTGGTTGTTGGAACAGCAGTGGAAAACTTTAAAGTGGTAATAAGTGAATGAGAAGATCACGGACATTTATTTCATGAAGATTTCTGCTGTCTGTGACAAAAGTGGACGCTGGTGCTCAGTCCACTGATGTTCGTATCGGGGAGCAGAGGAGGAATGATGCGGTCATGACAGAGAAAACACTGAATTTCATTCCTAACAACAAAAAAACAGTAAATTTTTGTGAGCATTCATTAACCTCACACTTTATTTCACGTATCTATGCTCCTGAAAATGATGCACCGCATAATGTTATCATGCTAGCTAATGCTAATAGAGACAGCTGTGGTGTTGCTGAGAGTTAGTGACTAATCTGGGAAATATTGTAAATATAACGTTATTTGCTCTGATGAGGGCAACGTTGGGACCAGAAAATAAGAACAGTTCAGTCAGAAACACAAACGGATCAGGAAGACGGTGTCCTGCAGCCTTTAGTTTCATCTGCAGGACACGTGAAGGCAACGTGATCTGTCTTTAAATCATCCCCAAAAAAATACCAAAAGCCAAATATACAACAAAGTTGAAAAAAGTAACAAACTTTTGAAAGAGTTTCAAATAGGGATGTCCCGACACCGATGCCAGTATCAGTACTCGCTCTGATATTGGCTCATTTTGCTGTACTTGTACTCGTGAAATGCTCCTGACAGCAGCCAATACCGGACGTCACGTGGCTTGCAGTGTTTACGCCGCCATGCTGACGGGAAAATACTCTTCAATATGAGCGGCGGCTTTGAGTTTACATCTTTTTTTTTTTAGTTAGTAGACGCTTTCCATTACACGAGGATAGAAAATATATCTGACCCGTATCATGTTCCTGGGATACTTTTCAAAACGTTGGTGACAGTCAGAGCGGACTTTTTTTTCTCCTCTCTCCCTCCCATCGGACCAGTGGTTCCCCCACATACATACATACAGTTTCGGACATTTCATTCAGGATTCAGTTGTCGGTGGTAAGTTTCCTGCTAATTCTGTTTCCTACGTTTTCCAAGTTTATGTTTGTTAAGCTGGTATGAGTTTAAATATGTAAAATTATGACGATGCTGCTAAAATACAGCAAACCGCAGCTGCATCAGAGGCTGTTTAAGCTTTTAACGACTTTTGTAAGCTTTTATTTATTTTATTTCTTACGAGGTAGTATCCCTCGTTATAGCTACCATGGCCACTTATGAAAAAAATAAATATGAAAATTTTCTTTTTAACGGTTTTTCACAAGTGATGGAGCGGACTATTTACGGTCTCTCGTTGTGATGCTGCAGCTGTGACCACAGCACCTGCAGCTCAGTCGGTCTGCAGCTGGTAATCAGACCTGATCAGAGGAGGGAAGTCAGATGATTGTTTAACGTTATATTACGTGATACAGTTTTATTTCAGAGGGACTGACAGAGCCCAATAAGCCTGCAGGCTGCTGTCACAGCGATGCGCCGTCACAGACATGATCTGGCGTCTCCAGCCCGGCCTCTCGACCCACACACGAGCTCCGGAGGCTGTGGGTCCAACGGTCATTGCCCACAACAAACAAACATGCCCGCATCACACCTGAGCTGCAGAGATGCTTCTCTCTATTTAAACAAATAACCAGACCAAACAAAAAGAAAAGAAAAGAAAAGAAAAGAAACACCTGTCACTTATTTCACTTATCCCCATTAATTAGATACTCGGATCGGTACTCGGTATTGGCAAGTACTCAAATGCAAGTAGCCTACTCGTACTTGTACTGGGTCGGTAAAAAAGTGGCATCAGGACATCCCTATTTTTAAAGGGTTTTTTTTTTTTTAAACCAACTTTGGTAAGTAATAAGATGTGCGTGTTATTCCAGTGTGACTTGTCATTAAAATCAGTTTCTGGAGATGGATGATACTGTAGTTTACATTAATGCTCTGATGTAATCATAATAAGTCAGAATAACTTAGAAATTTCCGGATAACATACCTACGTATAGGTAATCATCCCCTTAGATAACTGTCCAGCGTTGTAAATCCAGATATTCACGCTGCATCCCATGTTTGCAGATACGAGGTAATCAGGACTAGAACCCTAAACAATGGCGGCGTCACAAGATGGCGTAACACACACAACACCCGTTGGATTCGTTTGTAGAATTTCTCTCGCATTGATCTTGATCTTCACTTTTTCTGTGGCACCCTGTATGATGTTAAAGGTAATGATTTTCATTAAGGAGTGAGATTTACAGCATGTGTCAGCCACATTCTGTGTTTAGTGTTTTGCTTGATGTCCCCAACCTTAAAGCAACACTAAGTGCATCTCCTAACAATAGCTAAAGTTTCTCCGAGATCTCTCCAGACAGTAAAACTCAGTCTGATGTTGACTATTGGCTTATCTATTGCTCTGTCTTTTTCTCTTTCTTTTCCTGTTATAATGGCCTCCTTTTTTTTTTTTTTTTATGTGAATCTTCCCCAGTGCACATTCAAAACAGTCCATGTGTTGATATCCAGTTGCTGGCGTGAAACATGATGCTGTAAAGCAAATAACAGCTGTCATGTGAGGTAAGGTTTTCCTTGGGATGCTCCGGGATGACTGCTCCAGAAATGTACATAATGATTGTCAGTGTGCCGTAAAAACAGGTTAGAAGCACAGATGGATAACTTTGGAAACTTTTGTAGTGTTGTTTTGATGGCAATTAAGCAAACGAGACAGCAAAAATTGCATTTACAAGTAACGGTTCTTGGAAATCATCAATGAGGACAGGATTCAGTCATGGTTCCCCACCCTCCAAATTCAGGCTTATTCTGCTACCTAATGAGAAGCAACAGCCAAGCGGTGACTATTACATTACTTCAAGTAATTTTATGTGTGCAACAACAGCAAAAGAAAGCATAAATATATAGATGAAGAGATGCACTGATCCCATACCCAATATCAGCTCTGATATTGGCGAATTAGCTTGGTCGGATATCGGATGAATGAGGCCGATCCAGTCATTCCTTTTTTAAAAAAAATATAATAACCTACACAGCAATACAATAACTGTGATCTTGTCACTTCAATTCTATGTTTGCAACTCCGGTTACGTCATCACACAGAGCAGAGGCGTGTTATTAATGTCTTTTTGCTTCTAATGTACACTTTGTTATTTATTACTAAATAATATTAAAGGATAAGTTTTTTTCAACCTGGACCTCATTTCTAGGAGTTTATACGTGGATTTACTCATCAGTAAAATTTCTGTATCACTTTAGCTGCTTTCAGACCTGGATTGCGGAACATGAGCGGTCCAGTCCATCTGCACTTTAAACGGACTCGTCTTTTCAAACATGCCGCTTCCTTGCAGACTTTTGCGTCCCGGGTGCTTTCAGACATCAGGAAATGTTGCAGATAAGCCAACACAGCCACGTTCTCCCTTCAACTCTGTCCGGAACATTTTCTCGTACGTTCAGCCAAAACGACGTGCCACAACATTTCCACTCTTATGACATGGAGACCAGCCGCTACATCTCAGAGGTAAAAGACCGCAACGCATCAGCCTGGTACACCAGCCTGACTAACGCCATGTATGAGATACACGGCAAGTCAGTCTGGGCTCCCTCCATTGGAGAATGATTCCACTCCGGTAAAAAATTGACCGGACCAATCACAGCGCAGCAGTAGAATTATTAACAGACGAACGTTTAACTCCTCCGACGTCTCCACCGCTGTTTCTGCTCTGTCTTGGTGCGTAACTAACAGCTTCCGGGTCATAGTCACATGACGTGCGACACAATCGCTTTCTCATATTAGTAGTTCAGCAATAAACAATGCTGACATGTAAAAGAGTATTTATAATAATAAAACCAAACATTCTATGTTCATATACACAAGAAAACTACATTAAATAGAGAGGGGAAAACAACGTGTAAACGCTGACTTCCGGCATCGCCATAGCAACATAGCAACAGAGTGCCGAGCTACACCAGCTACAGTCACTTCTGATTGGTTCTCTCCGGTTCACTTCCTCCCGTTAGTCCCGCCTCTCGTCTCGCATTGGAAATCAGTCTCCAACGGAGGGAATCCAGACTGACTTGCTGTGTATCTCATACATGGCGTTAGTCAGGCTGGTGTACCAGGCTAGCAACGCATGTCTGAATGTAGGGCTGCCACAAACGATTATTTTGTCGACTAATCAGATCATGCGAAAATTGTAGCATATTTACAGCACCAGGCAAAAGCTAGGACACTTTCTCATTCATTCTAATGTAAAAACGTGTCCAAACATTTGAGTGGTAGTGTGTGTGTTTATTTATGTCGATAAACAACTGAAGAAAAGCTGACCCCGATAGCTATGACTACGCACATGCGTCAAGGACAGGCAGGTCTATAAGGCAGCGGAAGGTACAGTGGCAAGTTTGAGAGAAAAATCAAAACTTAAAAAAACAATAAATGGTTAATAGACTCTGAAATTAGTTGTCGAATATTTTGATAGTTGACAATTAGTCAATTAATTGAGTAATCATGGCAGCCCTATCTGAATGCAAACGTTATAAAGGACAGAGTCTGCAATATTTCTGCTTTCCAATGCAAGTCTGAAAGGGGCTTTTGCCTCCTTCGGAAGATATTTTGTTGAGTTTAGATAGATAGATACTTTTATTAATCCCAGAACCGGGAAATTAGGCATTGCAGCAACAAATTGTAGAACACAGATTTGAGTTAGCAAATAAGTTAAAAAAGGATCAAATAAATTTATGTCAGGAAAAGTAACTTAAACACACAAAAATTCTATAAAGTGATTTTAAACAAAATATACACATTTATATACAGCAACAGAGTAAAATGAGAAGCTGCCAGCTGGCTATCCAGCTAGTCCCCTGTCTGCTAGAGCAGAGTTATTAAACAGAGTTTCCCTTCGGCGTGCATCCATATAATGGGAGAGATGGGGCAGCCTCTCTATAAGACATTATCTGCAGCAAAACTTCTTCATTTCCCCAGTGCTTTAAGTAGAATGAAGTAACGAATGAGCACTATTGTCATGTGAGTTCAGAGTTTCATGAATTGTATGAGGGGGCCTCGTTTGCCCCGCCTTCTTTTTGTTTTTTATTTGTGATAAGGAGTTTTGCTCGTATTCTTGGCCTCCATTATATGGATGTACGCTAAAGGGCGACTCAACGAAATATTTTCCAAAGGACTTTAAGTGATACAGAAATTTTACCAGTGAGTAAATGCACGTATAAACTCCTAGAAATAAGGTCCAGGTTGGAAGAAAAGAAAGCTCACAACAGCAAGTTCACAATGGCTAATTTTGACAAAGATTTGGTTTGCTGTTTTTCACCATTTTTTGGTGAATGGGTGAAAAGCATTTATGTTAAATTGTCCTGTAACAAAGACGTCATTGCATTTTTGCACACAGTATTATTTTCCTCATCTTTACATCTTTTAAAACCAAAATGAATTTATGTAAAAATTACACTGAGGTTAAGATTAAATATGCGTTTTTAATTTGACTAATGATATTAAAATGACTTGATCTGGGGTCATTCAATTTTTTTTCCCGCCACTGCAACGCCTAGCAGGAGTTTCACAGCTTGACATAATAAAGTTTCAGTCTGACAAATAATAAAGTTTGTCAGTTTCAGTCTGACAAATGCTTTTAATTCTTTCCTGCCGTAGTAAAAAAGTGCTTTTTGGCCACAGTGACAACAACTAAATATTTCAGTTTAAAAAAACTGCCATCCTTTTCTAGATCTGAGTTAAGTTCCATATTTGACACAACTTTTCTGTCTAAATGTGTGTTTCGCTCTGAGCTGTTAAGGAAATTCTACTTTTCTCTACCAGAGTGGAAAGACACGCTCTCATGCACTACAACTCCTGTCCTCTCACCTTTCCACTGGAGTCCATATTTCCTGGATAGAGTGCTATCATATTTTACTATTACCTATCAATTGGTTTCTAATCGCAGTAACGAGGCAGCTAGCTGGCTGGTGACAGAGCGCTAACGGCCTCGTAGGGAACATTAAGGAGGCCGGGTTATGCTGTGGGCCGTTAACTACCTACAGGCACTGGCTAATGGCTCCAAATGACCTCCTCAGTGGCTATTAGCACATAATTAGAACCTGCAGACCAGTGGTGACCTCCACCGGACAGACGTGATTACTTCTTTCCCCACTTTCTCTCATATTCTCACCTCCTATTTCTTTTTTGCTCTTTTTCTTCTCATCTTTCTGTTTCTTTCTTGTCTAGTTGTCCTCCTTCTCATCGTCTCTTCTCTAATGCGATAGGATTACACTGACTCCCTGGTAGGAAGACTACCTGTAAAATAATATCTTCATGGTGTCCCAGTACAAAAATACCTCATCGTATACTGGAGGCTCTGAGAAAGTATATTAAAAGAGAACATTCATATATTGGCTGACGGAGTGATTACTATGCAAATATTTTCACTGTCAGGATAAATTAAACTTCTGGGGCCTTTTCTACGCCTTTTTTTTTTTTACCTTGCATTCACATGCCAACATCTCCTTGACCTGATTCAGCAGCATTTTCTTAAAGCAGCAGATAATGTAGCATTGCACCCAAAAGAGAAGCTAAAAAGCAGATTAAGTGCACTGTGCTGCGACACCACAAAAGAGCTCAGTCACACTAACCTCTGTGTTGTCTTCAGCAATCGTCTCCCGTTACCCAGAACAAAAGAAAAGCTAACTAGTGTCAGCTCAGGAACGGCAGAAAAATAATGAAAAGACAACAATGGAATGTGCTGATTTGTGTGTGTGTGTGAGGGAAAAATGCAACACAGTACCAGTAACTTAAATTATCAGTGAATTATCTCTGGACCTGTGGGAATTATGTGGGTTATTTGTAACAAGCAGTCAAGGACAAGTGAGGCTTATGTTACAGCTATGAGATGAATACTCAGCACACAATAATAATAAAAAAGCCCTGGCTTGCTATATATCTTTCCAGGCCATCATTTAGCCTTGAAATAAGAAACAGGTACATTTGCTCCGTGCAGATGAAGATCAGTGAAGCTGGTGAGGACATATAACAGAGAGTAAACACTGCAGGACAAATGCTACTGGCACCACCACTAACACAGTAAATACAGCTGTTGTCCCCTTGACCATGTCACTGGTTTGGCACAATAGCACAGTATGTTTGTGCAGAAAAAGAGCAATAGTGTTCACGCAGTCTGTTGTAAATCCATACAGTCAAGGTCCTCGAGAAAAAGCCCAGAGGAGCCTCGTCCAAGAGCCAAATCACAGATCAATGCTTTGCTTTAAGGCTGCGTCTCACTAGAACCGAGCAGCACCTGATAACGCCCAGGATGCTTCTGAGCAACACGTTTATTAACATGGCCGGGTGGTAACCTGGTCTGAGTCAGGTTATCCTGTGTGGGGTCAAAGGGGGGACTTAAGCTTATCCAGCTTATGAGAGGCAGTTCACATCCTGGGCATGTCATGTGCAGTGCCAGTTCAGAGCCAATTACTTTATGCTTATGCATACAATGCTGAGAGCCCGGAAATGAAAACAGTAAAGTTGGAGGGACTCACTGAAAGATGTCTCTAGAAAGATGCCACTGCAGGGCGTGAGACATGGTTCCTTTGTGTTATCACTTTTAGCTGATACATAACACAGTCATTTTGTTCAAGTTTGAACATCTGAGGGAAACTAACAACAGTGTCAGTAACCCAACTGAATTTTGAAATAATTACAGCCTCCCAACTGCTTCAGACCTTTAGCATCAGTTTGACTCAACGCATAACCTTGTGACCTCACAGTGTTATGTTTGCTGCGCTGTGACAGAAATGGAGGAACGAGTGAGTGAAATCATCTTGAGAGGATACTCAGGACATGAAACAGTCTGGTGAGTGGAATTACTTCAGATGTCACACCATAAATGATATAGGGCAGTTTCTTTGACTTTATACAAATCATTAGTCTTGAGGCCTATACTGTAAATACTCACAAGAAAAAAGAAATTTGTTCTGTGTTGCAAAAAAACAATGATGTATTCATTCTTCACAGCTCTGGTTTGGCAAGTTCTCACAGTTTGTTCTTCGTTCAGATGCGGTTTCATGAAGAATGGAATGTAGATGCTGGAATATACTTTACTCTTCTTCCCACCTCAAGGGAATTTACCTGCCGTTGCAGAGCATGTTCAGACGTCAGGACTTTACAACAAAAGCAAATGTGCAGGGTCACTTGCTAGCTAGCCATCCAAATAAGGCAGCAGACAAAGTAAAAAAGGCAAATCAAGTATTGCCCAAAACAATGGTAACAAGCTAATTTCTTAAAGGGGAATTTAGCTTTTTTTGAACCTGGGGTCTGTGTTCGAATGTCCTTTCATATATGTGAGTGATGGAGGAAGGAATTTTCAGCCCAGCTAATGATAAGTATGGGGCAACTGGCCCACGCGTCTAAGTTCACCCTAAAAACCTGTTTTTTTTTCCACAGTGAAGGGCTCGGATGGTCTCAACGAGTGTCCTACAACGTACTAGAGAGGAGGAATGAATGAAAGCATCTACATTACCTGGCGATCACTATTTGTTTTCGTGTTTCTGTCCAAATCTCATGATGCTGGAAATCAAATCTTGTTCCGAAATGACGCGATAACTCACGTCAAAACACTGGTGGGGGGGAGGGGGTGCTTTCAAAAGAAGCAAAATTCCTCTTTAAGCAAATATTCTTTCAATTTTACGTGAGATACACACCATGTACCAAAAATGTGGGCAGCAGTGGCTCAGGTGGTAGAGCAGGTCGTCCAATGATCAAAAGATTGGCGGCACTACTCCGCCAGTCATCTGTTGCGGTGTCCTTGGGTGAGACACTTAACCCTCCTTACCTCCAGTGAGGGCATCGCTGGTGTGTGAATGTTCCGGTGGTGATCGGAGAGGCGGTTGCCGCGGAATGGCTGCTATGTTTCTGCCAGTCTACCCCAGGCAGCTGTGGGTACATACGTAGTTTACCATCGGCATGTACGATTGAGGAGTGGATGAATAATGGATTAACTCTGAGCGCTTTCAGTATCCTGGAAGAAAAAACGGGATATAAATCTAATCCATTATCATTGATAATATTTGATCAAGTTTTGTTCTGATGATGAGTTTTTTGTTAAACACTCAATGGATCTGTGTTCGAAACTACTTGGTTTTCATGTTAAGTACAATCCTGATGGTAAGCTGTTGTGGACAGAACATTGGGTTAAAAAATGCATAAAAACGTTTTTTTTTTTCAATTGAAAAT
This sequence comes from Atherinomorus stipes, assembly GCA_023101725.1. Taxonomy (NCBI): domain Eukaryota; kingdom Metazoa; phylum Chordata; class Actinopteri; order Atheriniformes; family Atherinidae; genus Atherinomorus; species Atherinomorus stipes. Next base: position 629,306 of record JALJCO010008508.1, on the reverse strand, counting down.
AATATTGAACCATTACACTAAAGCAGTGGTGTCCAAGTCGGTCCTCAAGGGCAGTTGTCCTGACGGTTTTCCAAGCCTCCTTGCACCAGCACAGCTGACTTAAATTAAATGGATCTGAAAGCCTATGAATTTGAGTCGTGTGTGTTGGAGAAGGGAGACATGGAAAACCTGCAGGATTGTGGCCCTTGAGGACCGGAGCTGGACACCCCTGCACTAAAGTATTGACCGTGAGTTTTTTGTATTGTTGCACCCCTAATATATGTATAAACAGTATATATATATATTTATGTGTATGTATATATATATATATATATATATATATATATATATATATATGTATATGTATATAATTCATACCTCAAATTAAAGAAGGTAAAAAAAAATTATCTGTGATTAAAATAAGATGAAGTTGACAAAAGTCATAATAAATAAAAAAATCTATGAAAATCATGACATTGATTTTGAGCTGTGCGCTCTCTTCTAATATTTAAAAAAGGTAGCCCAATAATAAAATATTTAAACACAAAAAATAAAGCAAGTAAACAAGCATGATGGGGCTCCCAAGCTAAAATGTTGTTGAGCAACACTTTGATTGGAGGTTACAGAAAACACCTGATTGCAGTGATTGTCTCAGACGTCTGCAGCTGCTGACAGGTATGTTGGTCTACTGTTCATGGGAAAGGTTCTCTAATGTGTCTGGGGCAGTTTTTTTTAAAATTATTATTATCATTCTTATTTCCCAATACAATTCAAAAGCAATATTTTATTTCTCTAAATGATTATTTTGTACATTTTTATTTATAATTAGTTTCTGTAGTTTCTTGTTATTTGAATTACTGTTGTGAATTTAGCCTTTTCTGTAATTGGAGAATAATTTAAATACATTTGAAAACGACTGTATAGCTTTTACAGATCTCTGTTACTCCAAAATGTTTGTGCACATCTTACATGTGGTGGTGACAGACCGCCTCGTTTACTGTGTGATGCAGTAAAAATTAAACAACTAATGGTGCTAGCCTTCTTGGAAGGCAACTCTTTCCATCAGTTTAAATATTTTGTTATTGGGGTACCTTTTCTAAGTAATAGAAGAGAGCATTTGCTAAAACTGTGCTTCTGTGGTAAATTTAAAGAGAATTAATTTTGAATGGTTCACAAAATTCAGTAATTTTTATACTGTACATAAATTTTGATTTATTATTTGATCCAGTGAGTGAATCATGTTGAACAGTCGCCCGGTGACTCCCACAGTGTTTGTAAAAAAATGAAGTTTCATCAGTACAGGAGGACCATAATTCTCCTGACTTCAGACCTGTGTTTTGAACAGCACCCACCGGAAGTTGACGTTGTGAGGCACAATGATGGGGGACAATGTGAGATCACGATTGACACGAGCAATACAAAAAGAGGAACTTTTCCTCTTGCTGTATTTATCTGTTGTAGGGATCATTGCATGGCCTTAGCCAATTACGCTGGAGAGCACACTGCATCCAAAAATAACCTCTAGTTTGGATGCTGTCATGTTTCAGGGAAAATCCAGATGAGTGGTGCAGCAGCTGTGCAATGTACTGGTCAAATGTTGGGCATGGACACATAAAAATACGCAAGCTCATGTAGAGGGCAGAGGCAGATATGTTGTTTAAACATGTGATCAACACAAACCCTTTCTGATAGCCTGTACCCATAGCCACAGCAGAAACATACAAATGCAACTCAATGCTCAAATGAACAGTAATAGTACAGGGTTAACCCTGGTTCACAAGTCCTGTAAGAAATATATGAATGTATGAAAAGAGAAAGATGTTGGAATTGCACTTTCATGTAATCCATTTCCTGGAGATGGCCAGAAACCCCTGGACACACTTAATCAGGAAAAGGGCACACCTCCAAGTATCCATTCTTTTGTAATGGCATTACACTGCACAAGTAAGATTTAGAGATCCCTTAATGTGGCAGAGTCTTCTGCATAAAAGTATATACAAAGGTTAATATTGCAATAATATGTTCCTGGAGGGCATTGTAATCATTATCTCTCTGGTGGTATCAATTAGAAGCACTTTACTGCAGGTAATGACTAAGATTCCGGTACAAAATGACATTATTATTATTATCCCCATCTATAATTTCAGAGTGGATACACAAGACATGAGAAAAAAAAAGAAGCATAAGTTCAACCAAAGGTAGCCTTAAAAGTGAAAGGACTTTTATAGTTGGACACGAGGAAAGAAAGCGAGGGCAAACTGCTCATGCAAGTATGCGGGCATGTGTACTTCTGTACATGTGCATGAGTACTGCAGATACACGGAATTTAAAACCGGGGAAAAAAGAAAAAAATGCAAATGAAAACTTAAATCCCTTTTATTTGTGATATTTATGATTTTAAAAATGACGATTTCCCAATAAGCACTGGTGCAAAGTCCATAGCCTCTTTTTATTTTATTTTTTGCCTAAGCAGCATCTTTGCATGACATGTGTGTGTGTTGGGGGGGGGGGGGGGGGCATATCTGAGAGAAAGCCTCAGGAACCCAGTGACAAATATTTGCATTCCTCAGAGCACAGGAGTGTTGTTCTTCGCTCTCTGGTATTTATCCAACAAGACAGAGTGAGTGGAAAAGTTTGAAAAGTCTAAAAATATGTTGTTGTTTTTTTTTGTTGGCGTTTAGCTCCAAGTTTTCATAACTTGTCTTCTTACCCTTATTGACTCTCCCCCATCTAAAAACATGACAAATTGAAAAATAAAAAATGTTCTTGGGTGTCCTAGATGCCATTAAGCATGGAAGAGTCGGCCTCAGACTTTTGATTTAGCTGTTTTACATTTAATAAGCACACACAATAGCCTCCTAGGTGCCTTTTTTTAGAAGAATTTAATTGGACATCGGTGACATCCATCACAGGGTTGTCATGGCACTGACCTTTCCACAGAAGCTATTCATAATCAGGAAGTTACATGAGCCAGGTTGCTGCCTAATCCGTCACACCCACTGCAATGATACTCTATCACTAACAACACCTTCCAGATAAGCCTCGGACATGCTCGCTGACAATCACCTTCTCTCATCATCACTGCTGTTAAGATATTATTGAACTTTGCTTCCTGCTGTATCACATGTCAGTTTCCAGTACGAGACCGATATCTCAACTTTTCTATTGACGTTAATTACTATAAAGCTGGTCACATGCATCTTATCTACCGTACCGTGTGGTAGAAGTGGAAGCTGCTTTATTATTAGTTGACCAAAATTACAAAAATGTCTCTGCACATCAGGTAGTGAGTGAGAGGAATGTAAGATAGTTGGTAACTATAAACAATTTATAAGGGGTGCCTTGCCTTCCAGTTTCGTATTAGGATAAATGAAAGTATGACATAATTAAAGCAACCGCATCAATCTCAGCCGAGGCATTGAGACTACATTTACAGGCTTCAAACTTTGGTTCAAAATGATAAAACCAATGTGAGAGGCCTCCATCTCCACAAGACAAGAGGAGCTTTTCAAGACTTCAGAATTGTTGTAAAAATGTCCTTGTGATAGCTCGGTCTTCCACTTTACATCCAGTAAATGCATCAGCAATCCTCACCTGCAAAGGTAAACTTAATGTTAACCAACTGAGCTGCGGTCGTATGCTAAATACTAGGGATGCACCATAACCCTTTTTTAAAAAAAACTATTCCGACAACCACTAAAGGCCGATATCGATGACTGATAACCCATAACACATATAAACATAATCATGACATCAACGCTATTAACAAAACCCAAAACACTTTTCAAGCTTAAAGGTTGAATATGGAATGCGGACAGAACAGCGACATCTCTAGGTTGTAGTTGCAACAGCAGAAAAACAACTCCAGCCATTTGGTTGCCAGGCTCGCCGCTGATATAGTAAGTTTACCAGCAGCCTGCAGCATGTCCAACAAGTAATGCACAGGCTTTTATGCAAGTAAAGCAGAGGTGTTTTATAACTGAAACTAACATTAGCCACGTTAGCAAACAAGTTAGCTTACCAATCCAGGAGGAAAGTTGCCATTTCCGTGTTTTGATGCCATGGAAAACATTTATGTGGGTCCATCTAGTGTAGCTTCACCTAAATTTACTCCAGTTTTTGCTTTTCTCAGGTCACTCCTCTTCAGAGACGGATAACAAAATCTCCGGGCTCTGAAGCAGCTGCTTCACGTGCCGACTCCACAGTTTCCCTACCAGCCTAACTGTGCCCAACATACTGATGCCACACAGAGATCGTATCTGGCAACCCACAGTTGGCTTGTAGATGTAAACATAACGCCATTGTCAAACCCGTTAGAATTTATTTGATATTCATTTTCAGGTTAAATATAACTTTTTAAGGAAACGTTGTTACATACTTTCATTCTGCACCCCTCCAAATGACTTGTGGAGGTATTTTTTTTTAAATATAGCTTTAATAAAAATCTGTCCGATTGTAAAAATTCTTACTGTAGGGGGTCCTTGTACAAAATAAGAAGGTAAAGTGGTTTGGAAGCAGCTTAGGGCCTCCCCTGCAAAGCAGCAGCTTTCTTTCCCCAATCTCAATATTTCTGTTTTAAAGCTTAAAGGTAGAGTCCAGAGTTTTCCCCTGAAAATAAACACTAGACTTGTATGGTGTGGAATCCAGCTCAAGCTGCACCTTTTTCTACTTATTGTATTTATTCTGGCAGATTTTTTTGCTTATTACAAGCAAAAAAATCTTGAAATGAGATTTGATATCTTACTGAAATGTTTCTCTTTAAGCATTTTTTTCTTATTTTGAGTGTGATGAGATACTTTGTCTAGAAATTAGAAAAATATACTTGCTAAAATTTGAGTTTTTGCAATGAAGCGCTCTGCTGGGATCAACTCGTCGATTGGAACTGACACCAGATTCACTCGAATTCGGGATAAAAATGGCAGATGCATCGATGAAAATTAAGTATTTTGCGGCAAAAAGAGCTTTAGATGGTGCACGTTGGAAAAACCATGGTTGGTTTGGCTTTCACCTGCTTCCGAGCTTTGAAGGAGAGGCTTGGGGCTGAAGAGCGATGCAGTCATCAGCCTGAGGAAGGGGCTCTCAGTTTGAATAGTGTTTACAAACAGACAGGAAAAAACTCTAGATTCTACCTTTAAAATTGATATTTCCAACTTCTACATGTCCAATCGTAAAAACTCCAACTGTAGGGGGTCGTTAGTGTCTTAAATAAGAAGGGAAAGTGGTTTGGAAGCAGCTTGGGGTCTCCCTTGCAAAGCAGCAGCTTTCTTTCCCCAACTGCAAAATCTCTAAAACAATATGTTATTGGGACATGTCATCATGATATCGGGCTTATGAAGAACAATTTCCTGTTATCAGCCCAATAATTATCAAGCACTCCTCCTAATTATTGTATGGATCTAGCTCTCCCTCACTGAGTTGACTCAGTCAAGGTCCATCTCCATTCTAGTGTTCTGTCTGAATTGAAAGAAACCTTGCCTTTGTTAGGGAACAACAAATGTTTCTTGGATTAGTTTTTTTCAGGTCCCATGTCATTGCTGCTCTTAGGCCGTTGCAGTCACATCTGTGTGCAAAGCAGTGGGGGTGGGGACCCAAACATATCCAATCCCCCAAAATCAGGCAGGTTGGAAAACATTCATCAAATAAACTAAAACTGAAGGAGCTGCAGTGGCAGGACGTCCAATAAAAAAAAGTCCAAAACGGGCATTGAAGATACAAAGCAAAAGTGGTGGGATCCAACTAGATTTAGTGTGGCAAGGTGTGCAATGAGGGCCTGGGTGGCATTTGATCCCGCAGAGTCCTGGATGAGAGTCACACGGGCTTACCAGTCAGCTAAAGGCATATCCCCTTGGCCAAGTGGCCAGGGCGCATCATCACTCGGAGGCATAGTGACAGGACCCCACCCTGTCACATCTCTCCTCCGCTTTCCACAAGCACATCCTCATGCTTCACGCAGGTTGCCACCAATTTCAAATCTATAGACTGTTTACCAGCGTCACATGGATCCTGCCGACAACGCCAAATGTGACAAGGTGCACAACAAGGGCCAGATGTGATAGTGCATGACTCTCACCCAGGAGTCTGTGGGATCAAATCCCATGACTCTCACCCGGGAGTCTGTGGAATCGAATCCCGCCCAGGCCCTCATTGAGTACCTTGCCACATCAGCATGAAAATGGTACACAGGAATGAAACTAGGATCTGGCACAGAACAACGGAAATCAGGGAATATTTATGCAAAGGGAGCAAATGACCAAAGCAATGCAGGTGTGGTAGTCAGAAACTGGGGCACGGTTTGTGAGGAGAGCAGAAAGTAATAGGAAAACAAGGTAACAGACTCAGAAAATTGAACAAAAATTACATTTTAAAGCACCAATCTTGCATTTCAGAAAGTACAGCAAGATTATTTGAATATAAACAGTCCTGCCTCACTCCTAAGACCCACCCCCCATTCCCTCTGCCTCCCAATGCAGAAGCAAAGGACTGACAGGCAGTTCTCTGGGCCAATCATAGGAATGCACCCCACTGCAAGGACAGCTAGGAGTTTTCATTAAATATTTAGAAATTTGAATAATATTTTATTTTGATTAATGGTGGGTCTGTCTTGTATTTCAGAGTTCCATCACCTCATAGCATTTTACCCTGTTAAGAAAACAGTGTAACAATCATCAGTAAGGGTTGCTTTAAACAAAACAAAAACATAGCAAAAGGAAGATCACAACAGGACCACCCCTCCAAGAACAAGTATCCCTAGCAAAGAAAAAAAAAAGGCAAAGACAAACGTAGCTAAGTGGGGAGAGGGGTTTTAAGAAGGACCCACACAAACCAGAGAGCATTTAAAACATTTAGGATGGCAGATCCTTATCTGGATCTGGAAATTCCATTTTTTACCATCCAGCCATCACGACATCCATCCCACTTCTCTCCGTTTTTTTAAACCAACATTTGGATTGGATTTTTCTGATCCAGATACAGGCTTTCCAGGATTACAAAATCTGGATAAAATAAGTGCTTTAAATGGCAGTACAGTATTACAATATAAGCTATATGAAGAATAACAGCATATATGTCATTAAAAGATTTTTTTCAAAAGGAAAAAAAAAATTGAACACTTAAAAAATAGTACAGATTTTTACTTTCTTTAAAAAGAGTTTTCTGACCCACAACAACATGAGCAATCTATGTTTCTCACATATATTTATAATCTGTATGTGTAGTATTGTATTGCGAGATGTGCTGTTGAGCTTTACCGGCTGGTTTAATAGACTACTGTAAACTTTTCTTATTTATCTTCAAAATGGCTGAACAAACCAGCTGCAAATTAATTAACTAAATGTTTATCTAAACACTGCATGACACAAATGTATTATTTTACCAGTTTTAAGATGTTTTATTATATTTTGTCCCTGGAAACTACACTAAATGAACCCTTATCCTGGGATCAGAGTAATAAGCTTTTTTTGATCGAATGTCTCCCAATCCCACTCCTACCTAAAAGTTTTGAACACAAACTGAAGCTTTGATCCAGATAAAATCCAAAATTGGATTACATGATATAATCTGATTACAGAACCCCTTTTTTCCTTCAGAACAAGACATTTTCAAGATTTGCTCCAATCTGGACGGCTTTTATCTGGATTAAATCTTTTGTACAACTGGCCCCAGCTGATAGGACAAATAGAGACCCAGATTGGGCCCAGTTGGAGACTCAGAGTTGACTGAGCAGGGTATCCCTACACAAAAACTGAACTGTCAGGTTGGCTGCACACCCATTTAATGCCAATATATCATTTATTTAAAATCCTTAAAATAGCAGGCCCTGCACAGACTGGCGCCTGTCCGGTGTACCCCCCTCTCGCCTAAAGCGGGGGCCCACCCCCCCCCCAACTGGAAAGCGGACAGACGCGACACACTACGACTTAAAATAGCAATGCTGAAGTTTCACTCAGTCAGTAAGTTACAGTTATAGATCATATAGGCGACGTGTTCAAAGGTAATGTGATCGGTTATTTTGATTATCGGATTGGTTCAAATTTTGAAAATGGGTTATTGGAATCAGAAAGAAGGATTTGGAAATCAGTTTAGATAAGGGGTGTCAACCGTTCCAATTTTTTCTCCACGTGTAATCGGGACTACTAACTGTCATGTACACGGTTACACGACAGAGATTAATAATCTTTAGGTTGCAGATGGTGACGTCACCTCCACATCCCACCGTACTGCCGTCATACTGAACTCAGAGCAGAAACACTGTCGTAGAGACAAAGTAAGGTTGTGGATATTTATCATTTTAACCCCCAAGAACTGAAACGATTCAATGGAAAAAAATCTCTTTTATTGGATGCAAGTTTTAAACAGATGACATCGGCAGACCGGATTTTTCCTCCATCTTTCAGATACATAATAACCCGTCTTCATACACGGGAGAAAGAAAACTTTCACAAGCAAAGCAGGGATGTTTATCCATGTTTCACGGCTGGCTGGGCTGACCTGAAAATGTGGAAATGTTTTAGCTGAGAGAAATAAGTCTAGTTCTGGTGATCAGCTTTATGTAAACAGCGGCTAACACGAGCAGTTAGATCTTCTGCTAAACACGTGCAGTTGTTACAGTAAATGCCTGATCGGATTCACGCTCATAACTTAATTTTATGAACAAATAAACATGAAACCCAGTTAGCAACAGCTAAAGCTAGCTTTCCTAACTTGCAATGAAACTCACCCAATACGATGTTTCCACTGCACAGATGCAGTCGGCATCCGGTCAGCTCTCCTGATCACTAAAAGCATCTCTGACCATGTCCGTCTTCGCTAATCCATAGAAAGAAATATCTGTCACTCCCAGCTGCAGTTTATGGATCTCTGACGGCTTGAACAGAGTCACTGTGCTGTTCGCAGCCACCGCATCCCTGAGTCAACTTGAAGTGATGCGACAGGCTGTAGCGGCATTTATTACAGTATATATAACAATATCAATGGAACATTGCAGCCCAGGCATCTATTACATATGCGGATAGTTAGTTATTATCTGAAGCATTCAGGCAACATTACCCCTCCTAAAATACTGTGTTGGTGAGAAATGAAACCGGGGGGGGTGATGTATGTACGGTTACTGATTTTTCTAAATGGTTATTTTCTGTGTACCCGTTTACACGTGTAGACATTGACACCCCTTGTTTAGATTTTCCAATCGTAGTTTTGATCTGGAAAAAACCTTCAGTTTTAAAAACCTGCAGCATGTCAGCCTGTTGCTAAGTTAAACACTCCAAGTACACCCTTGTGCAGCAAAACGTGCAGACCGCCAGCACACAAGCCTGAACAGATGCAGTTTTGTGCTCACTTGAGCTTGTATTTGTATGGATATGCAGTTGAATATGAAGAATCGGTAAGAACGTAGATAGATCATCCATGTTGTTGTTGAACTGGTTGCAGAACAGTGGACCAGCTCTGCATTCTCAGCAGGGTACTGGGGGGTGCATGGGTGTTGCATAGTCAGCCTGCATGCTTTTTGAACTTTGAGAAGGCTGTGCCACTTGGCAGGTCCTGGGAGGAATTATTTGGGAGAATGGGATCCATATCAGACCCCTGTTAAGCACCATTCATTCCCTGTACAGCAGGTGTCAGAGCTCAGCCCACAAAGCCGGTGTTCTGTCAAAACAAGCTACCTTGTCAAAACACCCCATATCTGACTTTATATCTAAGAGTGTGTTACCCCTTCAGAAATATTACCATGTTTTACTTACAAATAATAGTTTTGTGCCATCAAAAAATACTTTAAATATCATTCATTCATGTATGTACAGTCTCAAGAAATGACATCACAAGTGTTCAAAAGACATAGGTTAGATGTCCTAAATTTAAATGACCCCATCAAAGTACTGTATCTTATGACAATGAAAAACGAAGAATATTTCATTATATAACTCAGAATAACCTAATACACTTTCTATATAATATACAAGGAAATATATAAAAATGAAATATATCATGGAAGTTACTACTTAATTTATTTGTAACATGATTGGTAAAATTATTAAGTGCTGAAATATGTAAAAGTTTATCTTTATTTCTGTAGTTCATGGTAGTTTTTGTAGGTCTGCAAAGGGGATCCCCAGCCCCAAGGCCACCCTGCCCATATTTGTATTTTTTGGGAGTGGCGACACACGGAACGCAGCAAAGATGGCGATGGTGGAAACGCCAAACTGGCTTCACTTTTAGCTCTTAAGAAATCAACCGGTGATGTAATGGGGGTTCGTCCCTCTTCATCAACATCTATGGTCAAGAGCAACAAGATGAGGTGGCTTGGCCATCTCATTACGATGCCCTTTGAACATCTCCATGGTGAGGTGTTCCAGGCACATCCCACCTGGAGGAGACCCTGAGTGTGACCCCAAACCAACTGGAAAGATTTGGTTGACCTGGAAACAGTTCAGGATTTCCCAGGACAAGATAGAAGAGGTGGCTGGGGAGAGATGGATGGATGGATGGATGGATGGATGGATGGATGGATGGATGGATGGATGGATGGATGGATGGATGGATGGATGGGGGAGATGGATGGATGGCATCTGAAAGTATTTGATACTTCACATGCACATGTACTTTTCTTTTCAACCTACAAGGAGGAAAACTTGAGGTAAACTACAGCACTAACCCGAAAAGTCAAGTAACCATAAACACCAGGTATGAAGCTGTCAGCAGATGTACAGGAATGCTAAAATTCATTTTAACTTTAGTTCTTCCAAGATACCTACAGGTTGTGTTGGCTGATGATTCTATAGAAACTAGAAAGCCTTTTCTTTGTTAGGCACCATTTAAACATGGCCCATATCTTTTCAAATGCGACCTGTATCAGATATCTGACCTTGACATCATCTCTGGGCGATGTATCTTATTCATGTGCACAGGGAAAGAAGCTGTGATATTTGGTTGGGTGCAAGCGGCAACCTCCGGTGGTCAACTGAGTCTACCCAGAAGAAGTCATTTGTTTTAGTTCTCTCTTGATCCGCTAGGGGCTGCAAAACAGAGCAAATCCCCATACACTCCCATGTTAAAAACGCCAACTTCACAACAGAAATGTGAGTTTACCCCCTGAAAATAAACGTTACACTTGAGCAAGTGAAATCCATCTCAATCTGCGCCTTTGGGCCTTTACTCTCGTGGGGTGGCGAGTTTGAATGCAATTCCCTCTCGTCCTCTCGCCCATCTGTAATTTTCTTTTTTTCTATGTTTTCGTCTGGTCAGGACGTTTCTGGGTGGAGATTTCTGTTTATATCAGCAGCCAATGACAGAGCTAAGGGCATGACCCTGTGTGGGAATAAGCTCATGATTGGAGCAGACGCCCGTCACTCGAACTCTCGAAGAAAAAAAAAACAAAAAACAAAAACGGTGGACGTGGCGGAGAAAACGTCCGCCAGTTATGATCTGGTCATGTGTTTGAGGCTGCGGTTATACCGGCTCAGTAGAGTTAGCTCAGGTTACCGTGTAATGCTAGTCCGTCACTTCCTGTAAGTACAGTGCTCTGTTTGGGTCAGCATTTAGCAACAATAGTGTGCACTACAAACAAAGTACACAGTGCGCACTATGCCCTGAATTCCAGTGCACTCAGGAAAGTGCGTGGATTGAGATGGCCGGTAAGAGCTTCAAGAAAGTGGACGTTGGAAAATCAGGGTCAGTATTGGTTTGGCTTTAACCCGCTTCAGAGCTTAGAAGGAGATGCTTGAAGCTGAATAGGCTGAAGAATGAGGCTGCCATTAGCCCGAAAGGAGGAGCTTAGTTTGAATACTGTTGTTTACAAACAGAAATGGGGAGGAATTCCAGACTCTACCTTTAAGGAAAGATGCTGTAGCAGCCAAGCCAGCAGCAGTTAGCCCGCTTTGTTTATGTTTTTACCACCTATCTTCATATCATATCATCATGAACTTACTCAACCTGCGCTTGCCAGTCACATTGGGGCCAGTTTGGGGCCTGCAAGCATTTATATTGGAGTCTGAAAAAGATCAGAGTTTAGCTGTTATGGAAGCAGCCGTCCAGATCTGGATGAAACCAGTTTCACATCACTTTTTCCTGCAGTGTAAACATAAGCCATGTCTCAAACCACACACTTACCCGAGTGCACTGGAATTCAGTGCGTAGTGTGCACTGTGTACTTCGTCTGTAGTGCACACTATTGCCGCTAAATGCTGACCCAAACAGAGCACTGCACTTACAGGAAGTGACGGACTAGCATTGCCCGCTAACGTGAGCTAACTCTACTGAGCCGGTATAACCATGGCCTCAAACAAATGAACAAATCATAACTGTCATCAGGAAGTGAACAGCTTGGTAGCATCCCACAATATACATTAGTAATTATGTCTAAATCATTTCATAAACGTTACTTAAATCAGTACAATACTGCCTCCGATACAGCAGGGGTCACCGCCATCCTTCAGCCCTGAAACCAGTTCGAAAGTCCATGTGCCTCTTCCTCTATGTCAGCAAGATGATGGCTGTGTCCCAAACCGCGCAGTGCACTGAATTTTCACTTAAATGACAGCATGAACGCACTACACACTCAAAAAGAGTGTTTGAAGTGCTGAAGTGCGCGGATTGAGACACGGCCATAGTCTCAAAGTTTTACAGTGAACTTGCCATTTTTTTTTGTTAGTTACACAACAACTTTTTGTATAATATACCTTTTTTTTCCTTAGAATTACAGACCCTGATATTAGTGTCAGTGGAATGGTGCAACTTCTTGAAGAGGCAGGGGACTGAACCAATGATCCTCCAACTTGTAGAAAAACAGTTTTCCTAAGCTAGCCCTGTGACTCAAAGTCAACTGAGATAAGTTGAGTTTGTGTTTAACTAAAAGTTTAACAATTCACAATCAATGATCTTATAAATTATATAATCAAAATGTAAATATACTGATTACTGTAGATATACTGTACATACAGTATGTAAGTAGACTTATTGATAATTTACAATGCATATATGTTTTACAGACCCCCTCAGATGTTCCGGAATATGCCGACTGATAATGTAAATGGGTCCAGACTGAATAAAGCTAGTTTTGGTCCATTTGATCTTAAAAGACTTTAGTCAGCATTCCTTAGTGCAGTATTGTGACTGCTCCACTGCGAGCACACTCAAATGTTTTCAGTAAATGTTATTTTATCTAAACAACTGGATTTTGGCAAATTAATGCAAGCAGTTCAAGTGAGTCATCGTAGTGTGCTCAATAACAAAGTCGGATATACAAGGCTAAACCTATCTGCTGCGTCTATCTGCAGTACATATGTCTGACAGATTTATTTATTATGTTCAACTTCTTCTTTATCTCAACATTTTTTTCTGTGTTTAGTTTATACTGTCACTTTGCAGACGGCTGCCCATGACATATGAAATACAGTTTTGTTGACCGGTGCACCTGCAGTTTGGGCACACAGCTCTGATATTTGTCACAATTTCAAAATCAAAGTCCTGTTTGCCAAACTTTGTTTACAGCATGTGTTTATGTTATTGTCCCACCAGTTTATGTATCCTTGAAGCACCATGATGAAGCATAATGAACATAATGGTGAGTCACATTCAAAAACAATCATGCTGTAGTTAATAACAAAAATGTGAAATGAAATGCGGGGAAAGTCATAAGCACTGCATCATCTTATAGATATATAAAGAATAGAGCAGATGTAATGAACTCCAATGAAAAAAAAATATCCTTTCTCCATATTCAGAACCAAACATGCAAAACTGAATGAAGCTCAATGAAGCTCCTATAAATACAGTAATCACTGTTTGGCTTTGGGTAAATAAAAAGAAACAAATAGACTGATAATTCTTTGTGGGGAAGAACGTTATTTTCCTTAAGGTACAAACAAAGGAATTAACAGTAAATAATCAGGACAAGTTGAGCGGTTAGCCGAATGCCAACAGAACAGTAGGGCATGAGTCTGTAATGTTTAACTGAGCAATAACAGCAGAAAAGAGGGAGTTATAATCTTAAGTGTCTCATATATTAGCACAGATGAATCTAAAGTTAATATGAGCAGGGGCGAGGTTATAGCACCTTGCTGAATGCTGCCGCAGCGCACCACGGCGCAGCGGAGCCCGGAGGCAATAGGCAGAAACATAAGAGAAATGGAAAGGCTGAGCAATTCACCCAAAGGGATTAGATTTTAAATAGATATCAGCCCATATATGATTCCCTCTTTCTTTCGCTTGTCTGTAAGTGGGTGTAATTTGGAGTGCGTAATGAAGGAAAAAGGAACTATGGTTTAATCTCATTGACCTCCACACTCTGGGGATGATGGGTTATAGCTAGGAGATACACCCATCTCCCCTGGCAGCTAGCTCAGACTGCCCTTAGAGAGGTAATGAAAACTGTGAAAGTGACTCAGAATGGGGGAAAAGTAGATGTTTTAGTATTCTAATGAACGCAATCTCTAAAACAGAACCCTGAAAGAGCGACTAAATGATCCTCCGTGGCTACAGGCAGGGTTAACAGAGTACAACAGAAATGGTTTCATGTCTGTCAGTCTCAGGAATCAATTTGAAAATGATGCCAGTAAAAGTAGGCAGGGTTTAAATACCACCCTGAAACTCAGTCAGTTTTTACACAGTTCACACAGAAAGTGGTTCAGGAGTTTTTCTGGAAGCCATCTTCAAAGGAGGGGAAATGATTTTTAAGAAGTTGGTTCTGGGTGTTGCATATATGTCAGTAAACAGTTGTAATACAAAGAGATCAAACAACACTCCTGGATGTCAGTTTGATGAATCTCTATTACAAATACACTCAACGGCCACTTTATTAGGTACACCTTGCTAGTACCGGGTTGGACCCCTTTTGCCTTCAGAACTGCCTTAATCCTCCGTGGTATCGATTAAATAAGGTACTGAAAACATTCCTGAGATTTTGCTTCATTTTGACATGACAGCATCATGCAGTTGCTGCAGATTTATCAGCTGCATATCCATGATGAAAACCTCCCGTTCTACCACATCCCAAAGCTGCTCTGTTGGATTGAGATCTGGTGACTGTGGAGGCCATTTGAGTACAATGAGCTCATTGTCATGTTCAAAATACCAGTCTGAGATGATTCACGCTTTATGACATGGTGCGTTATCCTGCTGGAGCCATCAGAGGATGCTACACCCCAGCCAGCATTTCCATGTGGGGACCATAAGGGTAAATATGAGGGACCCATATGGGTTTGTCCACAGTTTCCATGGTGGCCCCACCTATGTTTGCCCATATAGCCTATAGGCATGGGCTTAAACTGGGCAAATTTGCAGATCTCGTAGTTTAAGTTATATGGGCCCCATATGTGGAAACCCACATGGGAAAACACAGGTGGGGCCACCATGGAAACAGTGGACAAACCCACTTGGTTCCCTCATATGCAGTCAAAATTGAAAGGGACTAGAGGCAGGAATAGTGAAAGAATAAACAAGCATGTCTAGTTTTTTAATACTAATGGATGATGAAGCGCTACAAACCAAAAAGTACGAGTCCACCCACGTCTCTCTCTGTTGCCTTGAAAAGGCTTTGTGGTGCATAATGCGCTGCGATTCGGTGGCCAAATTTCCTGCGCTGTCCTGCAGATGTGACGTCAAATGATGCTGCATCCGCATCCCCAACAGTTTTGATACAGGACGGGGACGGTCACGGTAAATTCAAACACTGTAAGCGATAGTTATGGATTCTTCTGCTATCAACGATCAAGATCAACTGAAAGACACTAAAAAGTGTCACTATGAAGAAAAAGACTTTATCAGGGTACTGAATAATGTTATAGCTTTAGTTTGTGCTCCTGTGACAGCTTGTCTCGTGGCTGCAGTCGCCCGCAGCACCAGTTACGGCAGTCTGGAGTCTCATTTCTTAATCTTGCCTCAAGTCCCTTTAATCCATATGGGACCTGCATGAAATGCTGGCTGGGACTGTGGTCATAAAAGGATGGACATGGTCAGCAACAACACTCAGGTAGGCTGTGGTGGTTCAATTATGCCATGTTGGTACTAAGGGGCCCAAAGTGTGCCAACAAAATCTCTCCCACACCATTACACCACCAACAACAACCACCAAATTCTGAGCCTACCATCCGTATTTCGTAGCAGAAATTGAGACTCATCAGACAAGGCAACATTTCTCCATCTTCTATTGTCCAATGTTGGTGAGTCTGTGTGAATTGTAGCCTCAGTTTCCTGTTCTTAGCTGACAGGGGTGGCACCCGGTGTGGTCTTCTGCTGCAGTAGCCCATCTGCTTCCAGGTTGGATGTGTTGTGATTTCAGAGATGCTCTTCTGCATACTTTGGTTGTAACAAGTGGTTATTTGAATTACCGTTGCCTTTCTATCAGCTGGAACCAGTCTGGCCATTCTCCTCTGACCTCTGGCATCAACAAGGCATTTGTGCCCACAGAACTGCTGCTCACTGGACATTTTCTCTTTTTTGGACCATTCTCTGTAAACCCTAGAGATGGTTGTCCAGAGAAATCCCAGTTGATCAGCAGTTTCTGAAATAGTCAGACCAGCCCGTCTGGCACCAACAACCATGCCAAGTTCAAAGTCACTTAAATCACCTTTCTTCCCCATTCTGATGCTCAGTTTGAACTGCAGCAGATCATCTTGACCATGTCTACATGCCTAAATGCATTAAGCTGCTGCCATGTGATTGGCTGATTAGAAATTTGCATTAATGAGCAGTTGGACAGGTGTACCTCATAAAGTGGCCAGTGCCATACATACAGTCGTCCTAAAAATTATTCAAACTTTCCAATTAAAGAAGGAAAAAATTAGCTGACAGTGAAATAAGTTGAAAGTAATAATAAATAAAACTCCTACGAAAATCACGACACTGATTTTGAATTGTGACTCAACAAAAATATTAAAAACAAAAACACAAAAAATAAAACAAGCAAACAAGCATGATGGGGCTTCTAAGCTAAAATTTTGTTGACCAACATTTAGATGCAATCACTGCAATCAGGTGTTTTCTCTCATGTTCAAAAAAGACTTGTACACCTGTTGACAGGTATATTGGTCCACTGTTAATGGGAATGGTGCTTTAAGATGTCTGGGACAGTTTTGTTTGGTTGTGGGTTTTTTTTTTTTTTTTTAATTATTATTTTCAACCAGAATTCAATTCAATTTTATTTCACTAAATTATATTTTGTAAATTTGTATTTATTATTAGTTTCTTTAGTTTGTTGTTACTTGACTTACTGTTGTGAATTCAGCATTTTCTTAAATTGGGGGGTATGAATAATTTTAAGGACAGCTGTAGATCCTCTCTTACAAGCCCCATGATGTTACAGGTAAATAGGGAAGTAACAATATGAATATTTCATATCACAATTATAGGGGATTATCACGCTTCCGTGTTCCAGTTTTCGGAACTTGTCACATTTAGGTATTTCCAGTTCCGGGGCAGTTCAACAATAGCTAAATCCAAGTCTCGATGTCACTGCTCTGTTCCACTGTGTAAATCTAATATGGATTTCATATAATTATATAATATATATATATATATATAATTATATTATATATAATAATATAATTTCATGGATTCCCAACTGAAGTGATGCTAAGAAAGAAGTGGATCAAAGCAATTCGCAGGAGTGAAGGGCCGAACTTTATAATAAAACAACGTCGCATGTCTGTTTGTAGCCGGCAGACCACAGCTAGCATTAGCAGGCTAGCATTAGCCAGCTAGCGTTTGCTGACGTGCCTAACTTTGTGCGGCTGAAAACACACAAGCATTACAAAGTGGAACTGCTGCTGCTTTTCCAGCAATGAGCAGCATCACTGTGATTTTTTCTAAGTATAGTAATCAGTCACGTTTGAACGATAATTAAGATTTGAAACAATATTGCTAATCGTTGGAAATTTTATCACGGTTAATCATTTTACCAGTAATCGTTACATCCCTACAGGTGAAAACACCTGATGGACAATGTGAGGCTCAGAGTCTTGTCTGAGACAGCATGTGAAATTTAGTGATAAACATGAAAACCTTCAGCCTGCTGGATGGCTACTTTCTCACCTTAGCCTTGACCAGTAGGTGAGGTATAAGCCAGATGCAATTGATGCAACTGCTGCTCAACAGCATGACATCATAGCAGCACCTTCTTTTATCAATGCAATACAGAAACAAAAGAATGGGAACGAAAGACATCCAACTGTCTGTTCTTTCTTCCTGGTTTGTGGCTTCAACCATTTAACAGGATCATAATCATCTTAAACTTTGAGTATGCCAGAGATCCTGTCAGGAGCGGAAGCACACCTGATGCCAAGAGCAACTTTCAGATCATCAGTTTTAAAGGATAAAACCACAATAGATCTGGTTCCCTCCCATTTTTTTCTTTCCTGTCCTTCCCCCCTTTTTTTTTTTTTTTTATTTTTTTTTCTTTCTCTTTTGAGCCCCTCTTTTTTCCCTCTCTCCCCCCCTCCTCCCCCCCCCTTCCTCCTCCTTCTCTCTTCTTCCCCCCCCCCCCCCTCCCACTCTAATATATACCTTCCTCAGAAAAATTCTTCTATAATTATTTTTTCCCTCTCCCCTTTCTCTTCCTCTTCCCCCCTTCCCATCTCCCCCCCCTCCCTTATTCCCCCTTTCTTCCTTTTTTCTTCTTAGATCCCTTAATTCTAGTTTTACCCTCTCTTTAGTTATTCCTATTATTTCCTGTTAAAAATACCCATTTTACCTCTTTGTATATTTAAGCATTGCTCTGTTCCTGCTTTGTTCTTATTGCCTAGTCACATGAGAAGTGATGATTTGTTTGACCAATCAATGGAGAGCAATGTGTCAAGGTCCACCTTTTAGGGTAGGATCAGTGGTGTTAGGGCCCCAAAGGAAGGGTCCCATAAAAGTAGGAAAGCTGGATATGGATACTCTCACACCCCTCCCAGTCTTTGCATGTGGAAACACAGTAAACAAATGTACCGTCCTATCGTGTCCTGAGCTGGACCTCTTGGTGGAAATGGAACATTGCAAATCCATGTGGCTGCTTCTTTGTGATGTTGACTGAGACATACTTCCATGTTGCACAGAGTGATGTTCCTGACCTGTTGTTTGAAGGAATCAGGACTGATGAAACTGGCAAACATCTCATTTAAAGTTCTGGATTGCTTCTTTCAAGCAGTGTTTCTCAATCCTTGTCCTTGGGACGTCTTTCCCTGTACATGTTTCCAGCTCCAGCACACCTAATTCAGATTAATTGAACTGCTTGTACAGTTCCTTGTATGCATGAGCCATTCATTTCAGTCAGGTGGGTCAAACATCTAAACCATGCAGGGCAGTGGGTCCCTGAGGATTTGGGCCCTGTCCCAATACCCACACTAAACTCTACAGCCCTGAATGAAGTGTGTAGAAGTGCACATTAAGGGTTTCAGTGGGCAGGTTACAAGTGCAGTAAAACTGCAGAATTGGGACAGTGATGGTTCCACCGTCAACTTGCACCACAACGTCATTTCAGTTGTTTCCAGCCTTGTTTCTGTTTCCGGTGAAGAGACGTCATTTTTCATACCTAAACTGAATAAAGTTCAGTCATTTTGTCTATTCCTGTAAATGATATGTTATAAAATCCACATGTTTTTCATTTATAAAATAAATAGATTACTTAATTACTGAACCAGTTCATGTACGGAGGCTGTATAATTTCAACTGTACAGGGATAAAGAACTTTGTTTTATATTCTAAACTAAATGTATGATAATGATTTAATTGGCTGTTCTGGGGTTCTTATTGTTACCACAGAATGTCCACAAATATCCACATGTCCATACAGACATGTACGTCTTGTAATGTATGTAAATATAATTCATGTAAAGTTTAAATAAAAAATAGCTACTTTTGTGGGTAAACTAATAACTTAGATATTCAAAGCATATTTTCAAGTAACAGGGCAAACTTGAATTATTTCACATACAGCAGTAAAAGATTAAATTTTTCAATATTTACATTTGAAAAGACATTTTTTCACCACAGGCAGGAGCTCAGTCACCAAACATGGACATTTTCCATCTTTGTGGGTAAAAGCGTCACACGCAGCAATGAATTGTGGGTAATATTCTTCAACAAAGAATAGAAGAACGTGTGCATATATGTTGGGGATGGAGCGATGTAGCGTCGTGTAAGGGGGTGGAGACGGGAGGGTGTGGATGTGTCAGGTTGGAGGGAAAGGGTTGGGCGGTGCATGTGTGTGGGGGGGGGGGTGCATGTGGGTGTTGTGGGTGGGAGGTGGGGATGTATGTGTACGAGATGGTGGGAGGAGTGTGTGGGTGTTGGGTGTAGAGGGGTGAGTGTGTGTGGTAGCAGTGGTGGTGCCCTGGTACCTGGAATGTGGGACAGGGACATCGGGGCAGGGGCCGTCTGGGGGGCCTGGTCCTTCTGGGTGTTAGTTGCCTGATTTGGGGGGGGGGGCTGCTCCTGGGGTCCGTGCCATACCTGCCTCTTAATCCACTGGGGCCTGGGGCCCAAGACTGCAGGGGGCTTTGGCTGGGGCCACCCTCTGGGGGGACGTATGTCCCCCCAGAGGGTGTCCCTTTGGGCGGGTGGCTGGGGTCCAAGCCTCTGGGCACCTGCTGGTGGCCAGGGTCTGGGGTCTCTGGGGGTTGCTGGGGGTCAGGGTCTGGGGTATCTGGGGGCTGCTGGGGGTCTGGGTCTGGGGTCTCGGGGGACTGCTGGTGGCCAGGGTATGGGGTCTCTTGGGGCTGCTGGGGGTCCGGGTCTGGGGTCTCTGGGCGGCTGCTGGTGACCCGGGTCTCGAGCCGTGCGGGCTTCCTCCTCTTTGCAGAGACGAGATCGTGTCTGCATGACTGCATCGCCATGGAGACTTTTTATTCTGATGATGACACTGTGATGATGCTTCCTCCCTGTTGGGTAATAGCTACTTCTGTCTAGTTTTACCTCTTTTCTACATAGTTCTGATCTCCATCTCCTGGAGATCTTATGATACTCCAGGAGATGTTTTTATTTAAGTTGTCTTCGGCGAGGTTGCCACCTGCAGGTCCTCCTGTAGGGGATTGTAGTTTTTGTTTTCCAGCAAAGACCTTGGAATGTTGTTTATGGGTTTCTGTGCAGAAGCATCAGTTGACTGTGTAAGGCTGGATTTATATTTGCGTCCAGTCGGGTCTGTGTACCTGATGCAGAGGCAGTGTGTGCCTTTATTTGAGCGTAAGGTTACGGTGTCATGCTGCAGTTTCTTTTCCAGATCTGCAGGCGACAACAAGGCTTGTATTGAGCAGGAAACTCCACGGGGCAGAGTTTTTTTTCACCCTGATGGTTCCGGCATTCATTTCCTCTTTTAGGGCAACAGAAGCAGCCGACATTCATTCATTCAACTACAAACCCCAAACAGCCGGAGGCACATAACCACACTGTCCAATCACCAGTGAGTTCTTCCGCGTCTCTGCGTCTGTGTAGCCGGGATGCATGTTGGGTCTGAAGAGATGCACGTCAGGCCTACGCAGAGGCTACGGCAGTAACACAGATGATGTGCGAGTATAAATCCAGCTTAAGTGCATCCATATTTTTTTTCTCGCTCTTTCCTTTACTATTTTCTCTCTGTTCCACTTCCTATCATTTCTTCTCTTAACTTCGCTTCCCTCTTGTCAAGCCCAGCAATTCAATGTAAAATGCAGTTATAAAGAAATGCTTAAATAAAGAAATTAAATGAATAAAATCAGTATACCAAGCGGAAGATTAAAAACAACGCAAAAATTAAAGGATAAGCAAAAGCAACAGTAAACCGATAAGTTTTAAGAAGCCATTTAAAAGAAGCCAGAGTTTAAAGTGCTGATGACAAGTTTTTGACATTTTTTACAAAAACGTTCTTCATGATCTATGTAACAGAAACAAGCCCAGATGCATAGATGAGTTATTAGAAAACAACGCTGCATTTCAGCATCTGACAGACTGTGGCACTGTTTGCCGAAACCAGAGAACTTTCTCAGCTCATTTAACACTGAAGTCAATGGCTGCCTTGCAGTTTTTATTTTATTCATTTATTTTTTTAATATACTTTATTCATCTCAATTAGCGAGGCAATTAGGAAATTCATTCTCTGCATTTTCACCCATCTCAGGTTGCGGACTTTACTTTAAGTTCCTTTTCCAGTTTTACAGACAAACAGTTACGACTCAGCCTTCAAATTATATTGCTAGTTAATAGTTAAAAGCTTGTAAGTACAGTGTTAGTTTATTTAGGTTTCCTACAAATCCAGAATTTTATTTTGAAGAGGATAAAGCAGCAGGTCGGACTTACCGGTGGCAGCCGGAGCGTCTGCATGTCTCTCCTGTCTACAGCTTCTGTTTACTGGAGCTTCAGCCACCAACGTGTTGAGACTTCTAACATGTTAAATTGCGATCATGTCCTCTGGCAGATTCTTTTTCAACATCGTTACTTCATCAGATCAGTCATACAGCTACGATATGGACAGACAGCTGTGGCTCGGTTATATGAGGACGTCTCCAGCCGTCAGATTTCTTCCAGCTGCTTCCAAAGATGTATCCTTCCCTCCATCCTCATCTTGAGAAACGGCAACTATTTAAAACTTGACTGGAACCATGGAAGTTATCTTCTCATTTTTTGAAGGCTAATTATTTACTGCGGCTAGCCGTTAGCAGTGAGCTAACGCAGGGAACGAGTGCCTCTCTTCTGTCAAGCCTGGCCCTATCAAACCGGTGCAGCTCCTTACAGTTCTGAGTCCGCTCGGTGTGTCGGCATTGCAGGCTTTTACCTGAACCGAGTGGACCTGAGGCTGGGAGACAGACTGTAGGCAGCTGACTACAGTTCTACTCTGGTTCTAGCTTGTAAAATGTGATGTCCCCAAATTCCTCAGTATTATCACATTTTTCTGAACTGGCTGATGATCCACCACACAAACCAGTTCCAATCTAGCTGTTCTGGAGCATCTTTCATGTATTCCACGGCTTAGATTATACGTGTAACTCAATGGGTGAACCGCAACTCCTCATCTCGCTGACATCACGTCATGGAAGCTAAGGTTGCTCGTGAAAATCTATTAGCGCCTATCTGAGCCTCCTAAACATCGGATATTTAATTAAATACATGTCTGATTAACTTCTAACTGCACAGAACTACTTATTTTGTCTTGGCGCATTGTTTCATGGCAAAATTACTAGAAGTTAAGGTCATGTCATCAGCACTTT
Organism: Atherinomorus stipes; assembly: GCA_023101725.1. Classification (NCBI taxonomy): domain Eukaryota; kingdom Metazoa; phylum Chordata; class Actinopteri; order Atheriniformes; family Atherinidae; genus Atherinomorus; species Atherinomorus stipes. Next base: position 606,180 of record JALJCO010008508.1, on the reverse strand, counting down.
AAGCTGAGTTCTGTGGGAGCCTATTCCAAATGGAAGGCCCGTATAAACTAAAATAAATTTTTCCATGTGTAGTCCTAACGCTGGGGAAAAAGAACAAGAATCTGGAAGGGTCATTGTGCTAAGTTTGAGCTGTATTTTGGACCTACACTGTTTTGAGCTTCATCAACCAGCAGCAGTATTTTAAAGTTGATCAGAATTGATACATTGCAGCTGACATCACAGACAAGCTGCACTCAAACTAACCACCTCCATATTAAGTACCTCTGCTTGTTTCTGGCGTCACATTAGCTGCGTTTCAATTTAGTTTTTCGCTAAATAAAAGCAACATTTCTAAAATTTTTGACAAAGCAGAGGGCGGCTCCAGCCGAAGTCCCCCGCGGTCTCATGGCCCAGGCCCCAGTGGACCAAGACCAGCAACTGCGACCCCACCAGGTGCCACCCCCCCCCCCCCCACCCACACCAGGGCGCTACCACCACTACCACCCCCTTACTCCACCACCTCACTCACACACGCACTCCTCCCTCCACACATTCCACCCCCCTCTCTATACCCCCAATGCCCACATGCCTTCCCTCCACACACATGCACCGACCCGCCCCACCCTCCAACCTTACACCCCCACACATGTATTTGATATATTAAAAAGGAGCAGTAATAACTTTGCTTCTGGACAACAGAAGACAGAAACTTAAATCTAAGGGTTAAAAAGGATCAGAAACTTTACTGATAAGGATAAAGTAGGTTTGGTGGATTGAACTCGCCACTGTAGCAGCTACATGCTGGAAACCAGCTTCCCTCTGTGAGATGATGCTCAATTCAGATTTTTATTTTTTATGGAATAAGTAGTTGTTCATGTGTTATCTTTCTGACTGTATCAGCTGATTGTATCGTGCATTAATATATGCGCATGCATGTGACTCACAAAATTGCTACAGACCTCAAAGAAAGGCTCTCCTGAAAGCCCCAGAGTGATCAGAACAACCTTGATCAATATGTTTATTGGAATGTCTATTCAACTTGCAAAATCTAAGCTAATTTATCAGCCGTTACTTTTACCAGACTAATGAATAAATCAAGTTCCTTCTGCATGAAAATACTAAAATGTTGTCTTTGGATGACATTTAAGGTGATAATAGTGTTGTAAGACTGCAGAAAAGCCTGAATGCCATAGGACCCTTTTGTGTACAAGAAAGACACGAGAGAAGAATAAACTTTGAAATAGCTTTTATTGCTGGAGTGAGTTCAGGGAGAGACGCTGAAGTTGCCATTAGTAAGAAATAAGGGATAGTTCCCCTGTTTTGTGGTATGCCATGTTTGCCTTGCTTGGTTCAGTCAGGAAAGCTGCTGATGTGCAGCTTTATAATCTTGATAAGTATAAGATCATGGTCATTTCTCCCTCTGCTCTGCATAGGATATAAATCAGAAGTGACAGAAGCTGTGGTTGATTCCTATAATAAAACAAATGAAACATGTTTATATATTCCAGACATTTAATTTAGAGCTCTAAATCATAGCTTGTGGGAAATACACAACATTCCAACAGAAGCGTGCTCATCAGTGTTATTTATCTGAGTTTAAACATAGGCTCTCACCTTGAACTCCTCAGTTTATTATTATAGTACCTGAGGATTATTACTGAATGGAAATACTGAATTACTGAGAATTTTTGCCAAGCGCCCCATCCTCACTCCAGAATCGTCTGTTAGTGTTCAGTTTTTGTTCATTTTTTATTAAAATTTCTTTACTGTAAATAAAGCTATACAATGTCAATCATGTTGCAGTTACCATGACGTCACGTTTGAATTATTCGAAAATGTATCTGGCAAAAACAAATGGTTTTGAAAGGCGGGGGGGGGGGAGTACATTTCCACTCTTTTTCCTGTTGTGTGCTTGTTTATTTCATACTTGCAATGTACTTTCAGGCCTGTGGCCCCTTCGGTGGGAGCCTAGCATGCCTTCCAAACACCACACAGCAGGGAGTCATCTTTGTGGTGCTGTGAACTGTGTTGTTGTAGCCTGGAAGAGAGCTGGCAGTTGATGGGAGAGGGACCCAACTGCTGTCATGATATGTCAACATATATCCAGTCAACGCTGGAAGTCCCAAACAGAAGTTTCTTCTTCATGTAACTTACTAAAATCTAACCCTAGCCACCCGACTACACCACATGCATCTGGGTTGCAAGCCGCAGATAGATACTCTTGGCGTGTTGAACTAACTTCTGCTTGAGACTTCTGGTATGGATTGGATGTATGGCGGCACCCTTGTCGGCCATTGTAACTGCAGGAAGGTACACTTGGTTGATGGGGCCACTGATCCTGGTCAAAGCCCCACAACTTCAAAAGGGTCTAGCCGAACCTCTCACAGGCCTCGTTCCCTGGGTGATATGCTGTGCGGTGCTGCTCCAGTTGGGGTCCGTCAGAGCTCCAGACTGTTTTCACCAGGACCACGATGGCCCCTAACTTAAACTTTTAGAAGCGCAAGCAAAAACTGAAATCGACTTGCAAAGCAAACATTCACATTTCCTCTCATTTTCACTGTATAACTGATAAATAACTGAGCAATAAATGAAGAAACTACAATGTTCACAGGTTATGGCACATTTTATATTTCAGCTGTGGGCAGTGGTGCAACGGATAAATGAACTCACAGTTTCGATCAGATTATGGTTTTTGAGTCATGGATCAGATCAGATCAGTTTTCAGATTAGCAAAAAGAGAAAAAGGACAAGACAAATGCACATCTATCTTTCTATCTATCAAGTGTTTTTCCTATTAAAATCATTCAACTCAAAACTCATTCCACTCAATAGTAAATAAATAGATAAATAAATGAATATATGATACAATTATGATAATCGGACTAGGAACAGATGACAAAATTACAAGGTCACTCCATAACAATGATGGTAAAGAGGGCTGGATAAACATCCAGTGGTCCATGATAAAAACATTGACTGAGACCCCTCCCTCTCTTCTGGTTTCACAAAGCAGGTTCAACAAACTCTGAGTGTAACCCTGAACTCTGAGTTGATCTACTTGGAGATACGAAACTCTGAGTTTTCGGTCCCTGAACAGCTGATATGAGTTGGTTTAATCGACTCAGGGTTTTACACATGCGCTACCATGATAAAAAGCCAGCATCAATGGAGCACTGATTCGACGAGTCACCATGGTAACGTAGATGCGAGGGTGGGGCTGCATTCACCATTGAATGGAATGAGAACTTCTAGAGATTCATTTGGCGAGTCTCAACTGCTGCTACAAAAGAAAGACAGCGTGGGAGAAGAAATGATGTCCTTCACAGTGATGTTATAGGGTAGAACTGTTTAATGGTAATAACAGTTTAAGAACCTCTCAATATGATTCTAAATAGTTGTATGCATTGACGCCTGTTTGGTCAAACCGTTTGCGCACTTGCCTCTCACCTCGAAGGCTGATGTTCGTGTCCAACTCTGGCTCTACTTGGCTGAAAACGCAACTCGGGCTCCCCCTGACTGTCATGAGCCAATGGAACCCGAAGTTCCACAGCGAAACATCAATGGTATGCAAGAGTGTATGTGAAACTATAATAGTACTCATTTCTTTGTATGGACACAATTTTAGGATGAAAGGCTAATTTCTCCCATCTGAATGTAAAGTATTCTTCATTTTATCTTTGTGCCAGCAGCTGGAAAATATGCAATAATAAGACATACACATGATTATATTATCAATTATTCATGATGGTTTGGCAGAGCTTTAAAATTATTCACACAAATGTATATTTCAGTTTTTGAGGTTCAACAAGTCAACTCTCAGCATTTTGCCTTCAAAACTTGCAGCACACGGTAAAGGCTTAGTTTTAAAGACATGAATGAAAAGTGTTCACCAAATACTTCAATCACAAGAACAATCTATATTTTCACTTCAACATACAGTATCTCAGAATCGGCTAGAGCAGATGTCCACGGTACCTCAGTTTTATTTGCTCCAGTTTCTACGAGCATGGTCATGACACTGAAGGAGCTGCAGGAAGTACATCCAGGTCTGTTTGGAGCGGACGAGGTTTGACATTTGAATGCTGAGTGGACATGGAGGTCATTGGACAGGAGGTCGCTGCTGATTTCACTTTTCCCTTCAAGCTTATAGAGGGGAAAAAAAAATCCCAATATTGTAACACGTGTAATACAAAATTTAACCTGTGAAAGCAATGTCTTGCAATTGTATTGTTCAAGTGCACACACAAGTACCAGCAATTAGAGCACATAAATCTAGGACTGCACACAGCAGAAACCACATAAACACCAATGTTTTACAAATGATTTAATACGTGGACACATGTTGCCTGGCACACATCTACCTATGAGCAAGGTGAAATATTTTGTCATAGAAACTGACATTCCTACTTTGAAATAACGACAGAGTAAAATCTAATTAAAATTTGGATGGCCCACCTTTACACCACAACTTAAATAGACCATGTATTTGTGAAACACATTAAAGGAGTCTCAAAATGTCGCATGAACTTCTAAGCTGGTCTGTAAATGTCGTCTTCCCTGTGTGTATCAGGCAATCCGTGCACACGCATTTAAGGATATGCATGTGCCAGGAGTCTCTTTGAACATGGAAATTATCACAGCTGTGACTTGTAGAAAAAATGTAACAATAGATCATGATGTCACTTTTGTCTGCCATGTTGGGGGAATCCCACTACAGTTTCCATACGCTCCGTTTCTCAAAAACACACCGAACTTTTAGCAGTTTTCAGCGGCTAAACTAGCATCCATCTTGTATCGTACCTGTACTGTGATCCACTCCAGCCAGTAAAAGACAGTCTTATTTTGACTTTTGTTCTGTCCCTTCCTCTCCTTCTTTTCCTCTCTTCCTCTGGAAATGTTTCCTTGTGTTTCTTTACTGAGTCCGACATGAAGCACGTTCAAAACACCTGCGGTGTTCATATCTGATTCACATCCGTTTGCTAGTAAGTGCCGTGGTGCTTCAAACAATAGTTGGCTGCAACGTCACAGTCCCGGATGGGAAACTTACATAGTGCAGTTTCTGAACCCTGGGATGCCTCGAAAATGTGCATAATGGATGTTGGTGTGCCATCAAAACGACTCAGAAACATATTTTTAAGGTATAAAAATTATGTTGTGTGTCTTTAAAAAGATGTGTGAAAAATACGCTGGACAGCAACATTGCAGCTCACAACAGAAGTGAAGAGCCATTACAACAAAAAACATTGATGACTTGGATCCTGACAAGTCGCCCAACAATAAATCCATTTCAGATTTAGATGTTTCCACCTGTTTCAGTCTCAGTTATTACAGTTTATACTGTGTTTGGTGGAAGTTCCTACACCTGTTTAACAACTACTAATTATTACATTTTCATGCAGCCATTTTACAACTAGAATGAAGACCTGTTTAGTTTACAAATGGCTCACTGCAACTACACTATCATGCTGAAAATGTTTGTGTTTATTAAATATTTATAGTCATAATACACTGCCTAGCCCCCAAAAAGTTGCCACCTGGTTTTAACTAAGCAAACAGGCAGAAGCCTCCTATTGGATAATTGCTACATGGGTGATTATCTTTAAACTGGAAACAAGTTATTTAACCCCAACTGGTTCAATGAATTGCTTTTAATTTTCTAGACAAGCATGTGAAAAGACACATCTGTGGTCGCGGAAAAGATGTTAGTCTGTCTGAAAAAGGTCTGATCGTTGGCAGCATCAAGCAGAGAAAACATCTAAGGAGATGCAGAAACTACTAAAACTGGGTTCAGAACTGTCCAACGCATTATTAAAAACTGGAAGGATAGTGGGGACCCATTACAACCCAGGTTATTCCATCTATGATGTTTCTTCCCTGATGGCACGGACATATTCCAAGATGACAATGCCAGAATTCATTGGCTCAGATTGTGAAAGACTGGTTCAGGTCTACATTCAGGTCTAAGATTTGTGGGGCTCAGATTGTGAAAGATGGTTCAGGGATCATCAGACATCATTTTCACACATGGATTGGCCATCACAGAGTCCAGACCTGAACCCCATTGAGGATCTTAGGGCTGTGCAATACCGCAAGATTTGGTATCCATCCAATACCAAGTAAATAAAGGGCTAGTGTCGTTGATACCGATAATTTTTAGTAGGCCTGCCAAATGAGCAGATTTATGCAAAGAGATTATTCTGT
>JALJCO010008507.1:0-26733 GCA_023101725.1 Atherinomorus stipes | reverse complement strand
TTTACTACCAGCTACTTTACTACTAGCTACTTAGCTACTTTTAGAAAAAAACTAACATCTGCTTCCTCAACCTCAAATTGTAAATATTCATAGAAAATATTCTCTGATTGTGAATCTGATGCAGCAACACGTCTGTAAACAGTTGGAACAGGAGCAACAACAGGTGGAAAATAATAATAGGAGGAGATTTTAATATCTAACCATGTTACCTGGCAACAGATCAGTGACATGACTGGTTATAAAGGAGTGTTTCAGAGTCTCTCAGATGGAAAGATGGACAGAGATTCACCAATCTGAAACAAACCGGCTCTAAAAGATGTGGAACAAGTTCAGAAAAATGTTCCTCAGACTTTGGAGATCCTCCATCTTCACCATCATCAGGTGAAACAGGAGCAGCTGATATATTCAGCTGGAACGGATGCAGATTCCTTTGTAAAAACTAAAACCAGTATCCTCAGTTCTGTAAAAGTCTCATTAACAGAAATCTAACAGACAACAATAGAAACTTTATCCAACTTCTACTGAGTGCACTGATCCTACATTTGTTTGTTCTCTAACTATAACCAGGTTGGTCGGAGAATGATTTAATCTGACTTTCTGTCACAGAATGACAGATTTAAGTTCACGCATGTCATAAGACACGTCTGGAACTGGGTTACCTGACTCCTCAGTGATGTCGCTGGTCAGGGAGCTTCCTCCAGCTGAGCTCCACTGTTTGCTCTCCTTGAAGAGCTTCCTCCTCTTGGCCCAGTGGTCAGACACACTGCTGTCTCTGTCTTTATGAAACACCGGCTTCAGATGCTCTTTGGTCTCTATGGAAGCTGGGAACGGGGGTGAAAATCATTACAGAGTTTAACGTTCATGTGAAATTAATCTGACAACTAGAGGTGGGACTTGAATGCATCATGATCAATTAAATTAACAAGTTAAAATTGAATTTAATCACAGTTTGCATTAGAGGCAAGCGGAACCTTTGTTAGGACCAGTTTTCTGGTACAACCAATTACGCTGACTCCGCGACCTTGTTGCTATATTTAACAATTTTCAGACCCTTCTAATAACTTTTTTTAAAATATAAAGCATTCAGCAAAAAGTCTAGCGAGATTTTCTGGAGTTATTGGAGACTTTTAGAGACAGACGTGAAAAAATGTATGTTAGAGCTACTGCAGGCCCCTCCCCCGTCTCAAATACACAATAAAGGCTGCAGGCAGCTTTACAGGCAACAAATACCTTTGCTCTAGGAACCAGAAAATAAAACTCAAAGCTGCCACTGATCATCAGATATTAATGCCTCTTACATGTAAAGTGTAGACAAAAACATTTTTAAAAGTATTGAACATGTAGTAGACTCTTAATTAGAAAACAGGCTGTTAAAGTATTTATTATTGTATATGTTAACTTTAGGTCTGTTCAGTTTAGGCCATTTTTATTTCTTTCTACTCTTTCTTAAAAGTTGGAATCCATTTAAATTCATTTGGTCAGACAATAATAGAGCTTGAGGCCCAAACTCAATTCTCTTTTACCCATTCCCCTTGGCCCTTGCCATTTAAAACGAAGCTACGCTGAAAGTCAACCCCTTCAAATTGGGACACCCCTTCAACAATCATACACTATATTCCCAAAAGTATTTGCTCACCCATCCAAATTATGTGAATCAGGTGTTTCAATCACTTCCGTATCCACAGGTGTATAAATGAAGCAGCTCAGCATGCAGACTGTTTCTACAAACATGTGAAAGAATGTGTCGCTCTCAGGATCTCAGTGAATTCCAGCGTGGAACTGTGATCGGATGCCACCTGTGCAACAATCCAGTGGTGAAATTTCCTCATACCTAAATATTCCACAGTCAATTTGTGCCTAGTATAAAGTTTGGTGGAGGGGGGATTATGGTGTGGGGGTGTTTTTCAGGAGCTGGGTTTGGTCCCTTAGTTCCAGTGAAAGGAACTCTGAATGCTTCAGCATACCAAGACATTCTGGACAATTCCAGCTCCCAACTTTGTGGGACCAGTTTGGAGCTGGCCCCTTCCTCTTCCAACATGACTGTGCACCAGAGCACAAAGCAGGTCCATAAAGACCTGGATGCAGAGTCTGGTATGGAGGAACTGGACTGGCCTGCACAGAGTCCTGACCTCAACCCCACAGAACACCTTTGGGATGAATTAGAGCGGAGACAGAGAGCCAGACCTTCTGGTCCAACATCAGTGTGACCTCACAAATGTGCTTCTGGAACATGGTCAAAGATTCCCATAAACACACTCCTAAACCTTGTGGACAGCCTTCCCAGAAGATGAAGCTGTTCTAGCTGCAAAGGTGGACCAACGTCATATTGAACTGTGTGGATTAGGAATGGGATACCACTTAAGCTCATAGGTGAGTCAAGGCAGATGAGACAATACTTTTAGCGATATAGTGTACGTCATCAGTGATCCGCCAGCTTGTATGTAAGCAGATGGACGCTGAGCTGTCGGCGCAAATCTGGAGAAATCAAGCCGTCTACAGCTGTGGGTTATCGTTAACCATCAAGTTTGATTTGTGCATGACATTTCTGCTTGTGTTATATCCCACAAAGGACCTCCATGTAAATGAAGACCAGCAGCAATGTTGCAAAGTTATTATTGATCATCTATCACTGTAGATTGTCAGGTTGCCTACAGAGCCCTGCTGGTTTTCAGGTAGAGTTTATGTTCCTGAAGCGTCAGCAAGGGATTTTTTCATGTACATTTTGCAAAGAAAATTACCATTAAACATTTAATCAGCGCTAAACTAGACAATACAATGGTTTTCATACTTTTTAAACTTTATCTATGGAGAAATTATTTAAATTTGTGAATTATTTTGGACTCGGTAGCAGCCATGTTGCCTTTGTTGTAAGTGTGCATTGGAAAACCCTTCGTTTGAAGGGGTATATACCCCTACCACTTACCCTTACCACTAGGACAGAGGGAAATGGCTAAGGGGGAGACTGGGGCTGAGTTTACAGTTTTAATGTTTGTGTCTATTATTTGATTCATTTGTCCTCAAAAATCTATTTAAATAAAGAAAATGTTACTTTTTGGGGCAATTTTTGTAATATGATTAATCGAGATTAACTAATTACAAAGCCTCTAATTAAAGGATAACTTTCTTTTTTTTAACCTGGACCATATTTCTAGGAGTATATATGTGTATTTACTCACCGGTAAAGTTTCTGCATCACTTTGAGTAATTCGGAAGATATTACGCTGAGTCGCCCTTCAGTCTTCTCCCAGTAAAATGGGAGATATGGGGCCGCCACTATATAAGACATTATCTGCCGTAAAACTCCTTGATTTTCGCCAATACTTTCAGTAAAATGAATGAACGAATGAGTACTATTGTCCCGTGAGTTCAGACTTAGCTTTCTGGGCCCGGTTGTTCAATTCTCGGTTATTTTAACCACTGGTTAACCCCTAACGGTCCGTTAAATCCTTAACCTGCCGTTAGCTAACCGACTGTTAAATATGCGTTGTTCAAAGCATGGTTAGTCATGCCGTCAGCTAACAGCACCGTCAAAGTTAACCATAGGGTTAGCATCACTGGTTAGCACCAATGTATCCCACAATTCCCCATTTTGTTTACTTCTGGTATTGCAAAAAGTAATGTTGTACGTCTGTGTGTCTCCTTATTGCTGTGAGGAAGACACGGGGGGCCGACTCTCACTTTATTTTCCCACCGTGAACAGAGCTGCTGTTAGCCACAACACACTCTTCCTCATCCCCCAGTCTCTCCATCCTTCCCCGTTCTCTTCACACTCCTGCGCACGCGCACGTTCCCCCCCCCCCCCCAGCTCATCCGGCCACACAGCACAGCAAACCCTCAGTAACAGAACACACGGGACACAGAAAGTATTGATAAGCAAATGATCCCTTTCACTTCAAGGAAAAAGAGGCAGAAATTTCTCTGCTGATGAAGAAAATGTCATTCTAAATAGTGAGTCCGTCGTGTCCACAGTTCGTTGCACGCTCCAAATCGACTCGCAAAGGATTACATATATGCATTCTTTCCCGAAGTGGTGCGCAGCTCCTCGTTAGAATAATCCCCAATATCAAAATCAAAGCCGCAATAACCGCCGTCCTTCCTTCTCTGAACCGGCATCATGAACGCAGCGTTAGCAACAAACGGCATAATGAGAGATAACCCCACCGTTAAGACTTTAGCGGCGGTCCTTAGGTGTGTTAACTTTAACGTCAAGATAACACACGGTTAAAGTTAACGGAGTTTTGAACAACAACATAACCGGACTGTTAAAGTTAACGGTCGGCTAAATGTATTTAACGGCTGGTTAAAAGATAACGGAGTTTTGAACAACTGGGCCCTGTTAGTTATCAGGGTGTTTAACACACTTTTCCGGGCTACACCTTCATGATGCGCGCTTCCATAGTACAGCTGAGAAGAGCAGTGTGGTTTAATAACGGTCCGAAAGGACCCCAAGGAGTTTCTGGTTCAACTTTAGTTTACTGAAAATAGGAGTACATTTTGAGATAGGCCAGCTGCAGCCAACAATGATGAAGACAGTTTCCCTAAAGAGGATATTAGAAGCCCTATTTCACCATCACAGAACGAATAAACACTAGACTCAGCCAAGAACAGATAGTTGATTAATGTAGCTTTAGATGGGAACAGGTCGCTATGACCCATCCAGTGTTTACAAAGGTCAACACATTCCAATCTTATTATTCGTGTTCCAGTGAACAACATGTTTATATGTGAAATATATTTCGCCACATAGCAACTTGCACTCAGATCTGACTTTACCAAACTTGGAGTGTAGTCCCTGAAATAAGGAGTGGTCAGTATTATCTAGGAGTCAGTTACGGTTGAAGGACTACATTACCCAGACTGCTTAGCGACAGCCACTGAGGGATAAATTCAGTGCAGCCCAGAGCTGAAGAGAGCCCCAAGAAAGAAGCACAGAGAAGTTTGGAGGAAGCTCGTGCGTGTCCAGGGACAGTCAGCTCAGCAACTCAGAGTCAGCTAAACATCTCCGTTTGTACTTTTATAGACAAAGTATCTAGCCTGTAATAAACGTGAGTAACCTAAGTCGGTTGTCAGCGTCTTCACTCAACACCGGTCAGTCCGGTCCTGAGGTTTTCCACTGCGCAGCCGCTTAACACTCAACAGGTCGGTACAGCTAAGAAACTGTCTTATCACTCGAAAAGGTTAGATGTCTATTGAGCCACAACGAACATGCTCTTCTGAATATAGAGTTGTAAGTTCTTTCTCTTACAACGACAGCAGCTTGCTGCCCAGACGACAACATAAACACAATTTGCGAAACTCTGAACTCACAGGACAATATTACTCATTCGATCGTCATTCTACTTAAAGCATTGATGAAATCTAGGAGTTTTTGCTGCAGATGATGTCTTATATAGTAGCTGTCCCGTCTCTGCCGTTATACTGATGTACACTGAATGGCAACTCAATTTAATATCTTCCGAAGGAGTCAAAGTGATGCAGAAACTTTACCGGTGAGTAAATGCACGTATATACTCCTAGAAATAAGGTCCAGATTGAAAAAAAAGGAAGTTATCCTTTAATTTGATTTGTTTTTTAAATCAAGTCCCATCCTTGGAACTTCCTCAGACTTACATCTGCAGACGACTTGCTTGTCGGCCTTGTCAGCTTTACCGAGCAGCTCGTTTGTGTCGTCCGTGGGATGTTTTTCAGGACGTGACGTTACATCTGCAGGTCTCTTAAAGTCCTCTGATTCAGCTCCACCTGCGACCACGTGCAGATCCCTCTCTTTATGCATCGGCTGCAGAGGAGAACTGGGAACTGTGTTTTCAGCCAGATTTGGTTCGGATGTCTCTGTGTTTGATGGACCAACATCAGGGTCCTCCACTGGGGACATGCAAAGGTTTTCCAAAGCAGTTTGGAGATCCTGTTCCACACCAGTACCTGCTGGTGTCGAATCCACCTGCAGGAATCTGTGACTCTGTCTGGACTCACTGAGCTCCGGCGAAGCCCGAGCTGAATCCGTCTGGTTTGGGTTGATGTGGATGGGTACGAAGGTCTGACTCTGCAGGATTTGTTCCTCTGAGCCGCTGCAGGACGGAGGAATCACCTGTATCGCGAGGCCTCTTTGGCTGACCTCCTCCAGAACTTCTGGGCTGTAACATTCAATTTCCATCAAGTCTTGATCGAGTATAACATCGACCGCTTCGTTTTGATTGATTTTGTCGTCACAGTCATCGATGTCCAGGCTCTCCACGTCCTTACAGGGGGTCTGTTTGGCATCGGGTTCTGGCGTTCTGCTACTGCTCCGCCTTCGCTCGGTGAACGTTGAATCAGGATTATCGTTGGAGCTGCTGGTGTAGAACGGGCTGAGCAGTTTTCCTCTGCGTCCGTCGGGGATTTCTGAGGCGGGTTTAACACTCTCTGGGGACTTTGAAGACATGTAATGTCCAAACGCAGAAAAGCTGTCGCTGCGTTGTTTGACCCTTCCCAGCCTCTCAGTTTGGAAAGGGAGCGAGCACATGATCAGAGAGGAGAAGGACTCGTTGTAAGGCAGCTGCAGATCGTCTTGCGTCATTCCCGGACCGTGGGACGTCCCGGGAAAGGTCTGCCGCCTCTTCTTCAGCAGCGAGCACACTCTGTGCTCGACTGTAGCGATGCTATTGTTTCTGATCCAGGATTTCCTCCTCTGACAGTAGATGAAGTCTTTGGTGAAGCTGGACCTGTTGGTGGACAGCGATGGTCTCATGAACATGGGCTCGAAGTTGTCCAATTCTGATAAGCGATCCAGTGATGGAGCCAGATCTTCTATTTCCTCTACCTGCAAGGAAAATGGACTCCTGGGTTCAGCAGAATATGCTCTCCGCTGTCTGTTAGCAGGACTACGAGCACCGATCCTGAAGGAGGCCAGGTCCTGAGTCAGGTCCTCTAAAGTGTTGTACTTAATGTCTGCGAACTCTTGGGGCGGTGGGATGTCCCAGAACTGATCCCCATTGAAGCTGTCCGCCCTTTTGGCTGGAGGAACGCTGTTCAGCAGGAAGGGCAGGTTTGATGGCTCATTGGTCAGCATCAGATCTGCGGATGCGCGATGGCTCCGATCGTTACAACACTGGCAGTAGTTTGGGTCACCCCACATGTTTCCTGAGCAGACGGGCCTGGCGTCGCATTGAGCTGCCGTTTGTTCGCTCACGGTCCCGAAATGAAAAGTGTAATTAGTGCTTGGATTTCCTCTGTGACTGCTGACATGCAGAGATGGCTGCTCAGGCGAGTCGTTGTCTGGCGTCCACGTCCTTTCACATTTCCTCTTGATGTTCATCTCAGCGCTCCTGTTTTCATTCCTAAAAACAAGCGTGGTCTCCATGTCGTATGTTTTCAGCTGGACAGCCTCCTGAATCTCCAGTTTCACCTGTAATCCGCTGCAGTTTACTTTGAAGATGTTCGTCACTGGCGCCGATGAGTCAGCTGGGTTTTCAGAAAACGGTTCGTAGGACTGCTGACACAGGACCTTTGTCGGACAATTTTCCATTTCGCTGACAGATACCGACGTCACTATCTTCATTCCTCTCTCCTCAACCTCTGTGGTTTTAGTGAAAACACTCTTATCACCTTTAAATGAAGTCACCTCATAGTCTTGTTTATATCTTTTCTCTCTGGGTGGATCATTGCTGTAAGCTTCCTGATCGTCATGTCCTGACAGGACATTTTCCTTTCCCAGAGAGTCAGTTTCACCCTTTTCAACAACGTCATCTCTGTAGCTGATGCTGTTGCTTTGGTTCTGCTGTTGGAAGATGTAGGGAGAGGTGCTCTCTGAAAGCAGGAAAACACAGAAAAACAATGTCAAACTTTGTGTTCAGAAGATAAACCCACCACAACACATATTTATCACCAATGATCACTTATCACTAATCATGATCAATAACCACCAGTCATCACCTGTCATTATCACCATCACCAACTGTCACCAGTTACCATTTATCACAAGTTATGATCATCACCACCAATAATCTAGAGCAGGCATGCAGCTCAGAGGCCGTATTCATCAAACTTCTTAGAATGGGCTATATGCACAATCCCACTACTTCCTAACTTAGGCCAGCTCCTTTGTCTCCTGTCTTTGATTATTGGACAATTTGATATTGACAGTGGCTAGACACACCTGGATTAATCAGTTTTTCCAGTAATGAAAGACAGGAGACAAAGGAGCCGGCTAAAGTCCAGGAAGTAATGGAGTTGTGCATAAAACCCATTAGTCCCAACATCACTCTTAAGAGTGGACTTATGAGCAAAAACATTCCAAGTTAAAAGCTGCACTTAAAAGTTGTTTATCAAGTGTCTCACACTTTTAGTGAAGTGTAGGACTGAATCTTAAAGGAATAGTACACCCACAGAATGATGGTCCTTCATTTTCTACTCACCCTCGTGCTGAGCAAGACTCTGGAGCACTTTTTCAAAATCTCAAATGCAGCCAGAGATCGGACAGGTTTTCATTTTCCCCCAACTTTCATATAATGGAGTTCACTGGTGACTGAACCAAAAAGGTCCATAAAAGTCCACAAAAACTTGGCAATGTTCCTCCATACTGCTTGTCCAATGTAATCCAAGTGTTCTGGCTGGGTAGAGTCCATAATTTACTTGAAATGACATCATTTACTATATTTTTACATCTCAGAGTGGTTACAATAGTACCAGGTGCTGTAAATGAAATTTTAGATGATGTCTCTTCGAAGTCTTTTGAATTGACCGATCACTGAATGGAACCATTTATTGATGGATGTGATGGCCTGGCCTAAATCATCAGTGTTATCCCAGAATTACACAACCTAAATATAAAAAAAAAAAAATTGGTAGGCACCTGAAAAAAACTCAAAAACACCAAAAATTTTTTTATAAAAATCTCGCAATATCGCTAAAAAGTTCTTATTCTTTTATAAGATTTTTCAGACAATTTGATGCACATCACCAAAAGGGTACTGAAAACACTTTTTTTGGCATTTGCACAGTGGGTGGAACAGACACGTTTATCCTTCTTAATTATAATGTTTAGGCTCATTTATCAGCCTTAACTTTAGAATCGGAGTGAGTTTTACCAGTCACATATAAGACTATATTTTAAACGATTCCAAAAATGGGACCAGAGGAGTTCTTCTTGGACAACATACAAACATGCTGTAATGACTGGCCACCAGTTATCTATGTCATTTCCACGCATTTATAACTCACAGCCATGATTTGGTACTTGTGTCTATGATTTAATAATATGTGGCCATTGGATGACATCTTGTTGCCATGCCTTTGTGGACGCGTGACCACCAGTTATTTTTATTCTTACTGAAGTTATCATATGTTATTTTGTGAAGAACTACAACTGCAGTTGGTGTTCTATTTCTTATTACAATATATAAAAAATTGTAATGGCTTTTAATTTCCGGCATGAAGTTCTGCTGCGTGTGGTTACCAGTGAGATTACATCCCTTATTAAATCCATAACATAAATTATAGCCGCTTTGTCCAATGATACCGTTGATCAACTGTTTGTCGGCAAAGCGAAAACAAGTGGCAAATCCTACCCACTTAAGACACCTCTGGAGTTGTCTTAAATATCTGGAGGAGTAGGAGTGATTCTTAGACTTGAGAAAGTTGATAAATAGCTTTTATTCTTAAGAATAGGAGTAAATTCCACAAACTCACACCACTTAGGACTAAAATGGCACTCTAAGACGCTTGATAAATTCGGGCTCTGGTCCTTGAGGGCCAGCATCCTGCAGGTATTAGAGTTTCCCTGTGGTGACACACTTTGTGACTTGTGAACAGCTTCACATCAAGCTATGGACAATTACCCATTGATTGGAGTCAGGTGCGTTGCAGCAGGGAAACTCCTAATACCTGCAGGATGCCGGCCCCTCGAGGATTGGAGTTGCCCATCCCTGATCCAGAGCAAAGACAAGTTTCTTTAGCAGGGCATTCAGACCAAGAACAGACTCAGCTCTAATATAAAGAGGTAGTCCATTCCACATTTTCAGGGCATAAAGAGAGAAGACTCTATTGTGGGAACCTCCAAAAGCAGCTAGGATCTCGGCGCTCTAACTGGAGCGTGGTTAATAAGCTCAGACAGGTAAGGACTGTAATAGCCTGGCGACCTGTCCAGGGTGTACCTGCCTCTTGCCTGATAATAGCTAGGATGGGCTCCTATGACCCCAGCAACCCTATAAACAGCCTATGTCCTGCACAATGCCTCATTAATTTGAGTCAGGTGTATTGGAACAATGACACACCGAAAACCTTCCGGACACTAGCCCAAGAGCTCTGGATTTGGTGATACTTGAGCTTGAAACACAGGCTTGAATTGTTCAAAGGCAGCTGAACACGTTTGCGAATCAGCAGGGTCCAAAACAACAGGGGAGGTACAGTTAGGACCTAACAGCAGCAATCTTGTCTGTAAAGAAACTTAGCAATTCCTCACACAAGAAGGTGTAACACAAGAGGCCAGACAAGGATTATTAAGGCGGTTGAGAACATTAAAAGAACACGAGGCTTCTGCCTATTATTGGACACCAGGTTAAAGAAGTACTGGGATTTGGCAGGCTTCGCAGCCGCTTGGTAATCAGAAAGACAGTCTCTCAGAATCCCAAGAGAGACCTGAAGCCTGTCCTGTTTCCATTGCCTCTTGGCATGACAATAAGAGTGTCTGAGAGCGCGGATGGAATCGTCCAACCATGGTTGGCGCACAGGGTTTGGGCATCTAGTTGTATGTAAAGCAATAGAGTCCAAATATCAGTACACATACTGCTAATAGTAGGTTTAACATGCACTGGCGCCTAGTAGGAGGAGAGGATGACAACCTTAATGTGAAAAATAGACCATGAGACAGCACAAGGTCCAACGTATGCCCCTTCTCATGGGTGGGGCCAATAACAGATTGCATTAGATTAACAGAGTCAATAGCCCCATTTCCACCCGCGGGTCTGGGTCGGGTCAGGTCGGGCCAGGCCGGATCGGGTGGGTTTTGGTACGGATGTGTTGATTTCACGCTGCGTCCCCACAGCAACCTGTACCCTTACTCTGGAGACGCTGGACAGCGCTGCTACGTGATCGCGTGACATCATCGCTGTGCAATGCCGTTTAACCAAAACACCGGCGCCACACATGACAGAAACAAAAGGAGTCACCCCGGCTTTGTTTTTACGCTGGGTCACGAGGGAAGTGAGATTTTTCAACAAATCAATGTATTGCTTTGTATTAGCTCCACCTCTTTGGTCCGGATCGGTTAGATCGGTACCCTTACCGAAGGGTGGCAAAAAAGTAGGCTGGGTCGGGTCGGATATAAGGGTACCCGTCCAGGTTTTTATCTGTGGAGACGCAAAAAAACGTGGACCGATCCGGCCCGACCCGACCCAGACCCGCTGGTGGAAACGGGGCTCATAACTTATCTACAATCCTGGACTAAGGGTTTAGGGTCACAACACATGAGTATTGAAGTCCCCAACAATGAAGATGCTCGTTTAAAGAGCAATCTGAGCCATGAAATCGGAAAAGTCTTTTATAAAGTCTTTGTTAAACTTCAGTGGCTGATAGATCACGGCACAGGGCAGAGGAATGCTGAGCTGAACCTCAAAGAGCTGAAGCTCAGAGGAAGAGAGCGTGCTGGTGGGAAAAAACCTGGACTTCCACACTGATGGCCAAGGCCACCACCTTCACCTGAGGCCCAAGGGGAACTAAAGAGAAGGTCAGAGAAGGCCAAAGGCTCACCATCATGAAGTCAGGGCTCGGTGATGAGCATAAAATCCAACTCCCGATGTTCAAAGAAGACTTTGAGCAGACGCGTTTCATTTGCATACTTCATTGAGGGCTTACTGAGATCTCAATGAAAAAAATTTCAATGAGGCTTCTCATCCTGTCTCCTCCTCACACTTCCAGGGCATTGAACATACTGAACTGCCAAGAGGGGGAGACATGGATATGAAATTATGCCAAAGGAAGCTTTTCTGGACAGATACTTTAAATGGTCATCAAACTTCAGGCCTCAATGAAAATTTTGATATGAGTGTGATGTGGTGATTCAGGAAGTCTCTTTGTTTTTGCTGTTGTAGTAACTGCAGTCTATGGTTCATGACGGCACCCGCCTGACTCCCCTCCATAGCTCTCTGATCTACTTTTGTAGTTACCTCCGCCAAGAGGTAATGTTTTTGGTAGCGTTGGTTCATCTGTCTGTCTGTCAGCAGCTTCGAAAGTTGATCTGGATCCAGAGAAAATTCCAGATACTATGATCCAGAACACACAAAAATAAGGGAGTCGGGCTGCTTGAGGTCTGCGCTCTCAGAGTGCTTTTCTAGTTTTTATTGCAGATCTGGGGAATTCTTATTTAGGATGATTGTACCTAAACTCCATTTACTATGTGACCATGATTGTTCACAGGTGGGACTGAACTGTTTATTGCTGTATTGTGTTTGCTCTGATGACAGTCTTCTAGGACCAAAAGCTTCCAATAAAGTGACATATTGCACAGATAAAGTGTCTGGGAATCTTCTCTTTGCATCCAGTATTCTCCATTTCCAGCACTTGTGCCAAGACTGTACCAGGTTGAGTGGTGGTCCATTTACATGTTTCGGGAAACGTGTAAATAGATGTTGTCTGGACCATGAGGGAGTCTTCAACAGATAAGATTAGGTTCTGGATTTTCTGGATCATGAAGACAATTCACTTCTGTATTACTGCTGTATTACCATGGTAACTGATGCTAGAAGTCTAGAAGTTATTGAACTTCACATCCTGGTGCATTTCACTTTACTGCACCATGTCATACACTAGCAACTGGATATCAACACCGGCTGTTTTGAAAATGAATGCACTTTCTTTTCTTTTCATTTCTCTGCTCTTTATTTGGCAGTAGTTATAAACTTCTGACATTAATGGCATCTTGAGCTTGTTTCTCTAACTCTCAGCAGGTCTTCCTGGCTAACAGTTGAGGTGACCTGTCAGTCTCTTTTCTGGTCGAGGAAGATGGCCGCCCTTCCTGGGTCAGGTTCTGGTTCAACCAAAGGTTTTTCCTTTCTACAATCTGTTGTTATTTTTTCTGAATAGGCTTGTGTAAACACTGACTGGATCCCAGTCAGCTGGAACCGATTTGTCTGAAGTACGCTGACATGATGTTATTGTGAATTTACGTGATATAAATAAAGCTGAATTAAACTGAACTGAATTAAACACTTCTCTTGTTTCTTTGGTCCAGCGTCCAGTCAAGTGGATCACTGAAGATGTTTTCTCTGATCAATGTCAGTTCACTTTTTAGTCTTTGTCATATACAACAGGGGGAAAAAGTATTGAATACGCTTACTGAAATTTATTTAATACTTAATGCAAAAGCCTTTGTTGGTGATTCCAGCCTCCAGATGCCTCCTGTATGGAGAAACCAGTGGAAAACGTTGCTCAGGTGTGATTTTGGTCCATTCTTCCACATAAACTGCCTTCAAATCATCAAGGTTTCGGGTCTCTTCGGTGAACTCAGATCTTCAGTTCTTTCCAAAGATTTTCAGTTGGATTGAAGTGGGGTGATTGACTGGTCCGTTCTAGCAACTTTATCGAGTGTTTCTTGGCTGTGTGTTGGGACGGTCGTCTTGCTGAAAGATCCAGCCTCTTTTCATCTTCAGCAGCTGCAGATGCAGCAGATTCTGGTCCAGAATGTCTCTCTACTTTTCTCCATTCATTCTTCCTTCAATGATATGAAGTCTGCCAGAACTACATGCTGAAAAACAGCCCCCACCATGATGTTCCCACCTCCAAACTTCACTGTTGCTATGGTGTTTTTGGTGCCATTTCTCCTCCAAACATGTTGTGTCTTATGACATCTGAAGAGTTCAGTTCTGGTCTCATCTGACCAGACTATGTTTCCCAGAATATCATGGGTTTGTCCAGATGTTGTGTTGCAAACTTCAAACCAGCATGAACCCGTCTTGTTGAGTCTTGCATGGTGTGCGTGCATGAAGGCCATGGTGGTTGAGTGCATTCCTTCTTGTTTTCTCTGAAACAACTGTAGCTGCTGGTTCCAGGTCTTTCTGAAGTTCTCCACGAGTGGTCCTGGGCTGTTGGAGAACCTTTCTGATGATTGTTCTGACTCCTCTGTCTGAAATCTTGTGAGGAGCACCTGGCCGTGGCCGCTTTATGACCATGCCGTGTTCTTTCCACTTCCGGATGATGGTCCCAATGGTGCTCACTGGAACTTTCAGAAGTTTACAAATGCACCTGGAACCAATGCCTTCAGTGTGTTTGCAATAATAAGGCTGTGTAGGTCTTTAGACAGCTCTTTGCTTTTACCCATCATGCAATGCTTCTTGATGAGAAACCTTTTTAAAGGCATCGATCAGGACTAAACCAGCTGATATGACTTTGCTCTGATAGGGGACAGGATTACTTTCTAAATGCTGACAAACTCCAGCTGCTTCCTTGGCTTTCCAGATCTTTTTTTTGTCTTCATTTCTTCATGTGTTCAATACTTATTCCCTGTATCATTTCACTATATTAAACATAACTTACTTTATGGATATAAAAGTTAGGATTTCTTTGTATGTGTGCATTACTTGGGTTGTGGCCGACATCTGGTGAAAATTTCACATCAATAGCTCAAATAGAAATATATTTTCTGAGAAAAAAGTTGACTTGTTCTTTCACATTTACTCTGAGTTGTGTTTGATGGTTTTTCTATGAATGAAGAAGTTCTGACTCTGCATCATGCTGCATCAAACTAACCAGCGATGATTCACCTGAGTCTAAAAACTTCAGAACATAAAAGTTGATTAAACCAGTTTCCCAGTCCAGACCTCCATCTGAACCTGGTGAGATGAGGTTACTAACAGGGAAATGTCTCAGATGTCATGTTATCCCATGCATCGCTAAACTTCCCTCCAGGAAAGAGGAATTCCCAAGAAGACTTCTTCTCACGGCACCGGTTTCCAGAGCTGCATGCAGGTGTGGGAACAATGTGACCAGGGATTAATGTGCCGGCCGGCATGCAGCCTAGAGCCTCCACTCACGTTTGCTGCTGCTGGAGCTCTTCCTCCTCCGGCTGCTCCTCCTCCTCCCCCTCTTACTCATTCTTAAATCCAGCCACGTTCACGTCTGCTGGAAGATGAATCACATAGAACATCAACCTTCTCGGTCTCCAGCAGAAATAAAAGCACATTCAGCTAAATACCCTTCTTAAAAAGGAAAAACGATTCACGAAAACTTCTGCTGCTGAGGAAATGGCACACAGATCATATTAAATCAAAATATTCAAATAAAAGTTTAAAATATAGCTGTAGACATTCCTGAGGTCTGACTGGTGAAGTAATGATGCAGATTTTACGTTCAGGGCTGAGTTAACATGAGAAACAGAGTCCAGTCTGTTTGGAGTTTAGGTTTCCTAGAAGAAGAAGATGAAATAAAAACTTACGTTTTGCTGTGAAGTCCTGACGGCTGCTATCAGAGCATGAAAAAGCAGATATGAGCAGACGTCTGCAGCTATCTTCCTCTCTGTACACGCTGCTCCTCAGACTGCTCCACTTCTTACTGTTGCTATTCTCAACGTTAAGCTGATTACTGCGTGTAATCTCCTGAGCTGCCAGTGATGCCGGTGATAAGCCTGTTTATTCAGCCATACTTTTCCACCGCCCAGAGAAAAAGGACAGCTCCGTTAATGTCCAAAACTGTCCGCAGCAAAACCTCTGCTGTGTTTTGGTAAGGTTTAGTCCAGAAAACCTCCTGTTTCACTCATCATCACTGCCTGGGAAACGTCCTAACATCCACGTGAATGTGGAACGCCGCAAACTGAAGCCAGTCACAACAGTCCTGGGACCAGATCCTGCAGGTGTCTGAGTCCACGTCCTGACTGACCACAGCTGCTCAGGCAGCAGGAGGAGGACCTACGTCACGATGCGGAGGAGGTCCCAGCATGCACATGCATGCACATGCACATGCACATGCATGGCGAATGACTGTCACCAGCTGGTTGACAAACTATTAAGGATTATAATAATGAGTTTTCTCTGTCTACATTTGCTTTAAAATGGATTGCTTTTGTATGTCTTAATACTTTCGACAAGAGAGATAAAATCACGGTGATTATGTATATACATATATATATATATATATATATATATATATGTATATATATACACACACACACACACACACACACAGGTACAACCCAGAAAATTTGAATATTGTCAAAAAGTTCATGTATTTCTATAATTCAACTTAAAAGGTGCAAATAACATATTGTATAGACATATAATTAGCAAATCAATATATTTCAAGCTTTTATTTGTGTGGATGTTGATTAGGACTTGCATCTTAAGAAAACCCTTAAATAAAAAAAAATAGAAAATATTGCATGAAATCAATTTAGAAAGGACTTTAAATACAAAAAAGTCGGGCCTCTGAAGTAAAATCTTGCATCTGTACCTGGTGGGGGCCCCTTTTGCATGAATGACTGCCTTAACGGACGGCTTCAAGGTGATTCTGGTCCACCATCCGGCAGCTCAGGAGGGGGAAGCAGTGCACCATCAACACTGCGTACAGTGGGGATGGTGGGCTGCTGAACTCAACTCGGGACGTCATGGGTCGGTGGACCAGCTCTACACCCTCTTCAAAATCCTGGAGGGGGCATGGGAGTTCGCCCAACCAGTCTACATGTGCTTTGTGGACTTGGAGAAGGCGTTCGATCGTGTCCCCCGGGGATTACTGTGGGGGGTGCTCCGGGAGTACGGGGTGCCAGACCCCCTTGTTTACGCTGTCCGGTCCCTGTACGACCGGTGCCAGAGCTTGGTCCGCATTTCCGGCTGTAGGTCGGATCCATTCCCGGTGAGAGTTGGACTCCGCCAAGGCTGCCCTTTATCGCCGATCCTGTTCATAACCTTTATGGACAGGATTTCTAGGCGCAGCCGAGGTGTTGAGGGGATCCGGTTTGGTGGCCTCAGGATCGGGTCTCTGCTTTTGCAGATGACGTGGTTCTGTTGGCGTCATCGGGCCGTGATCTCCGGCTCTCGCTGGGGCGATTTGCAGCCGAGTGTGACGCGGCCGGGATGAGAATCAGCACCTCCAAATCCGAGACCATGGTCCTCGCCCGGAAAGGGGGGGAATGTCCTCTCCGGGTCGGGAGTGTTGTCCTGCCCCAGGTAGAGGAGTTTAAGTATCTCGGGGTCTTGTTCACGAGTGAGGGAAAAAAGGAGCGGGAGATGGACAGACGGATCGGTGCGGCGTCTGCAGTGATGTGGACTCCGCATCGGTCCGTCATGGTGAAGAAGGAGCTGAGCCAGAAGGCGAAGCTCCGATTTACCGGTCCATCTACGTTCCTACCCTCACCTACAGATCTGGGCATGAAAAAGTTCCCGTTTCAGCCGACTGCCAGCCACTCACCAGCGACTTGTCTGCTAATTCAATCGCACAGAGAAACACCTGTGTGCCCAGGGGAAATGATTTCAGAGCATAAATGAATGCCCAGAACAAGGACGTTTCCACACCTCGAGTTTGGACACCGTGCGTGACGAGCTGCCCCCACGACCAGATCCCTGGACAAGTGGAAGAAGATGGTACGGTACGGACTACCTTAACCCGGCATGGCATGGATGCTACCAGCTTCTGGCATATCTCAGCTGTTATGGAGAGACCAGCATGCTTCCATTACAGCCTTGAGCTCTTCTTTATTGTTTGGTCTCTTCCCGTTCAGCTTTCTCTTGCCAATGCCCCACATGTTTTCAATGGGGTTCAGGTTAGGTGAGTTTGCAATCCAGCATGGTGATCCATGGTTGTTGAACCAGGATTTTGTACTTTTGGCAGTGTGGGCAGGTGCCAAGTCCTGCTGGAAGATGAAGTCTGCATCCCCATACAGCTGGTCCACTGAAGCAAGCATGAAGTGCTCCAAAATGTCCTGGTAGACGGCTGCATTGATGCTGGACTTGATGAAGCTCACAGGTCCATTCCTTATGAAGTCCTCCTCACTTTTGAAAGGCCCTTTCCTGACCATCTTCTCCAGGCTGCTGTCAGCCCTCCAGCTTCTACACCGTTTTCTTCCACACTTCTTCCCTTCCACTTAACTGTCCATTAATGTGCTTTGAGACAGCACTCTGAGAACATCCAGCTTCTTTTTCTATCACTTATTGTGTCTTTTCACCTTGTGCAGGGAGTCAATGATGGTTTTCTGCACAACGGACAGATCAGCATCTTCCCCATGATTGTGAATTCTTCTAAACCAAGACAGAGACTTTTTAAAGGCTCGGGGCACTTATGGAGGTGTTTGGATTACTTACCTGATTAGAATGTGACACTCTGAACCTACAATACTGGAGCTTTTCACAATATTTTAATTTTTTGAGTTTTTGAATTTGAGGTTTTCTAAAGCTGCAACTTCTAATCAGCAACATCCAAATAAATAAAAGCTTAAAGCAACCTTTACCAATGTTGCATTCTTACACTATTTTTCTAACAGGGTAAAATGCTAAGTGAATGAGGTAATGGAACTCTAAAATACAAGACAGACCCACCATTAATCAAAACAAAATATTATTCCAATCTCTAAATATTCAATGAAAACTCCAACCAATCCTTGAAGTGGGGTGCACCTCTAGGATTGTCCAACGGACCTGCCTGTTAGAGCTTTGCTTCTGCATTGGGAGGTGGAGGGAATGAAGGGGTGTGTCTTAGGAGTGAGGCGGGACTGTTTATATTCAAATAATCTTGCTGTGCTTTCTGAAATGCAAGATCGGTAAAGGTTGCTTTAAAATATATTGATTCACATATTATTTATCTATACAATATGTAAATTGCACCTTTTAAGTTGAATTACAGAAATACATTAACTTTTTTCAGGGATATTCTCATTTTTTGGGTAGCACCTGTGTGTGTGTGTGTGTGTGTCTATGTATATATATATATATATATATATATATATATATATATATATATATATATATATATATATATATATAAACACATGGTTGTGTGAAAGTGTTTGCCCCCCTTCCTGATTTCTTACTTTTTTACTGTTTGTCACACTTCATTGTTTCAGATCATCAAACAAATTTATATGTGAGACAGTAAACAGTAAGTAAACACAAGTAAACAGAAAATGCAGTTTCAAAATGAAGAATTTTATTAGTAAGGGAGGGGGGATCCAAACCTCCATGGCCCTGTGTGAAAAAGTGATTGCCTCCCTTGTTAAAACGTAAATTAACTTTGGTTTATCACATCTTTGGAAAGCTGAGTTCAATTTCTCTATCCACACCAAGACCTAGTTACTGCCACACCTGTTCTCAATCAAGAAATCACTTAAAGGCCCTGTATCTGATTTTATTTTAATCTCTGTCAGAGAAATGCTTTCTACACGGTATAATGTGTTTTAAAAGAGGTAATTTCATAAAAATAAATCACTCATTGATTGCGTACATGCATGAATCCAGGCCTTTTTAGTTTAGGTTTCTCAGGATGGCGTGACGCTCTCTTCATGCCAATGCAGTTCGTTCTACATAAGTTTCGGTTTCCTATCAGCAACTCACAGCGTTTTCTAACCAGAAGCGCCCTCCTCTCTCGCGTGCACGGCAGCACTTGTAAACAGAACCGCATGGCGTCTACCGAAGGGAAAGTGATGATACCACAGCAAAACAGCCTGAAAAGCGTCAAAACTGAGGAGGAGAGAGATGAAACGCAGGAGAGACCAAAGAAGGAATAAAGTTCGTGTTCTCGGTAGATTGTACTGAAGGTAGAGAGCAGCTGGACGCCTCGGACTGAATGTGGACTAAGTCCACCTGGACACGTATTTCTTCAATAACTTTCTTCTCAGTAACATTTACGTCCTCGGGTGCTGGCGCTTCCTCTGCTGGTCTACTGTATATAATAGTGATATTTACACGTAACACGACGAAGCTTTACATCACTGCATCTCGAAGTGGCCAGTTAGAAACATTATCAGGCTGTCATGTTGTAATGTCGCCTATAACATCATAACTCGTCTTAACTGTGCATCTGTTAACATAACTGTAGTTACGGTAAACTACCAGTTATGGTAGAAAATGTCATTTAGCTGATCCGCAGCCATTTACTGCAACCAAAACAGTAAATTTACTGAAAGATGCAAACTTTCTCTGGAGAGTTTCTTTGTGCACGAGAATGAAACGTGCACGTTATTTAGCGCCTTTAAATAGGACCTGCCTGACAGTGTTAAGTAGACCAAAAGATCCTCAAAAGCTAGACATCATGCTGCGATCCAAAACAAATTCAGTAAAAAATGAGAAACAAAGTAATTGAGATCTATCAGTTTGGAAAAGGTTCCAATTCTAAAGTCTGCCGCACACGAGAGCTTTCTGCTGAGCTAAAAGTCTCTCAAGGCCGCTTGCTCAGCAGAAAGCTCGCCGTGCACGCCTGATTTTTGGCGAGTTTTCTGCCTTGCGAGTCCCTGGGGTGAAAATCAAACATGTTTGATATTTTCTGCCTTGAGAGGCGAAAAACTCGTCGTGTGCGCGCAACGTGAGCTGTGAGCTGAGGTCAGAAATCCAAGCGACCAATCAAAACACGTCATCTGCTCACATGATGGCAGCCCCCTGTCGTCACGTTAGAAAAATGGAAGATACTGAGACAGTGATGGATGTGGAGGAGAAACTGCTCCTCCTTTTGTTAATGAGGCGTCGCCGTCGCCGCCGTTCAAAAGTTAGGAGAACATGGGTGAGGTCATGGCTGCAAAGAAGGACTGGGCAAGGAGTTTATGCCAATCTTCTCGAAGAGATGCGCCTCGAAGATCCAGAATCCTGCCGGCAGTACCACCGCCTGGATAAAGAGTCCTTCCAGAGGGTATTGGAAATGGTAGCCCCATCGATCCGCAAGGCTGATACCACCATGCGAAAGAGTATCAGTCCAGGAGAGAGGCTTGCCATCACCCTCAGATTGCATTCAGTATGACTATATCTGAACTTACAGTGTTTACGTGCAGCTTTTTTTTATATATATATCATTAAGAATTTTTAATTTTGTTGGAAAACATAATCCCAACACTTCAACCATACAGTATGGAAATATAATACTGTAATTTATATTATGTGTGAGTGTATATATATATATATATATATATATATATATATATATATATATATATATATATATATGGAAACACATACACACATTTTTCTTATGACTGGTGTGTATTGTATAAGGTGATCATGATTCAGTTTAATTAGGTTAAAATGTAAAATGAATCATGATAATTTTTACCTTAAATTAATATTGTAGGTTGAAACTAATATGTGATGTTCATAACATTAGAATTTGATTTTTTTTTTTTTTTTTCCCCAGGTGAAACATTTCAAAGTCTGGCATTTCAATTCAGGATTGGAGAAAGGACAGTCTCAAATATTGTGGATGAGACATGCCAGACACTGTACAGCACAATGAGGGAGCAGTATGAAGGTAATGAGTTGCATTTTATTCAGTCATCATGCAACAGTAAAGATGCAACAACTTTTTTGATAATGCAGTTAACAAAAATATATGCTCTTTTAACCTTACATGTTGCAGAAAACTTAGTAGGATCCCACATTAGGCCAACTCTGAATAAAAGAAAAACTGTAAACATCCATTTCAAAGAATGAATAGAATTATAAATAATACAGACCTCGTTTTACTTTAAAGGTCTCACCAGTGTCATTCTGTTTTGAGGGGGACACAGACTTGACTAAATCAGAAAATACAACAGAAAAGCTGAAGTGGGGTAAATAATAAATACAAACACACTGACACACTCAGTGAGGAAACTGCAGTGGCACACAAACACGAATAAGCAGTTTAGTTGCACACACACACAGTGATTGTCACTAGGGAAGTGGGGTCATGTGAATAAAAGTTAGGGGTGGGAAAATAGTTTAACCAATTCAAACATTGGAACTCTGCAACAATTAACATTTACAAAATGTTATATAAAACTCAAAATAAAAAAATATTTGTATGCATACACAGTATTAATGACAACATTACAGTGTTTGGTACACTTGGTCGTGTAAGCTGAGCCATGATTTTGGTAAGCAGGGATGTGTGCTTGTTGGGGACTGAACCACTCATGACGTTGGGGATAAAGTGGTTGTGGCTGGTGGTTAAACATTGGTGGTTTTCTTTGGTTCATGGACTGAATTTTGGCCTAGTGTTCCCATTTGTGCCTGAAATAGAATATTATTAATCTGGAATTGGGTCATGTTTCTAGTGTACAGATCAAGCTCAGACAATGTTTGTGTGTGTTACGTCCCAGCTCTGCTAGGGGTTGGGAACGCACACAAAAAGACTGGTTTCAGATGGTAAAGGTGAAGTAAAGAGGTTTTATTGTTCAGAGGTGAATTAAAGCATTAACAAAAACCTGGAAAACTGCAACTGAAAAGGAGATGGGGTTAGCAATGCTGCTCAAAAGGAACAATTAAAGAGAGACAAAGCCTAACACTAAAAGGGGAACCAAATGGGGAAAAACACAAACCTAGGCTATGAACCAAAAAGGAGCGAGCAGCACCATAAACTAAAAACCTGTAACCAAAACTCAACTACAACAAAAGACCTAGCTATCCCAACTCCAAATTACCAGTGTAAGTCAAAGAAGGGGATCAAACAATTAACCCATTAACCAAACTAAAACACCTGGAAATCAAAACTAAAGTCACCAAAAACATAAACTAAGGACAACTGTTGCCAGGCCACGCAGTTGCCAATGACTGAGGGTGTGCTGGGTTCTTTTGTAGCTGCATGAAGCAGTTCCAGGTGTGTCCAATGAGTCGTTAGGTGGAGGGAGGGAGGAGATGGTGGTGGTGTGATGCCAGGCCAATCAGACAGGTGGGGTGAAGCAGGATGATTTGCATGTAAAATGAAAAACAAAGGGGTTAATAACCAGGCGGCCATAACAGTGTGACATACCGACCAAACGCACGAACTGCGTTATCCTCCACTGAATGTTTTTGTCTTGTTTCTCTGAGTAATTGACTCAGCCAACCCTTTTATCAGTTGTTATTCCTCTGCATCCCGTTGCCATGCTTCAGATTGTTTTGATGGGTTGTTTTGTAGATTTGGTGGTAGATGTGCTGGTCATGCTTTTGTCCATCAGCTTCACCTCTCAAAAAAGACAGAAGATGCATCATTGTCGAGGTCTTCACTTTGGCCATCATCTAGCAAGTCGCTGGTTGTCCTCACTGCCAGTTGTTTCAGATGGTGATGGCTGAAAATATGGAATTAAAAGCAAATTATTATTACTTATTGTTTTTTCTTTTCAGGCTTCCACAACAACAGATGAATGGATCGACATTGCCAAGGAATTCAAAGAGAGGTGGAACTACCCTTGTTGCATCGGCGCAATTGACGGCAAACACATTGCCATCCAACAGCCAGACAACAGTGGTTCGGACTACTTCAACTACAAGCATTTCTTCAGTGTTGTACTCTTAGCTCTTGTAAATGCAAATTACAAGTTCACATACGTAGATTTGGGGGGCAGCTGGTCGTGCAGGAGATGCTGGGATATTTGCAAACTCAGCATTAAAGAAAGCCCTGAGTGAAAACACTCTGAATTTGCCACCAGCTGAGGAGCTAGATGGAATGGCCACCAGCAAAATAAACTACCAGATTGTTGGTGATGATGCCTTTGCAATGTCTCCAACACTGATGAAACTCTACCCACACAGAAACCTGGACCAAACTAAATCGGCTATCCAGGGGCTAGACGGGTGGTCGAGAATGCATTTGGCCTTCTATCCAACAGGTTCAGGGTGTTTTTGACGACCATCAACCTCAGGCCCGATGAAGTGCAACATGTCCTTTTGGCTGCCTGCTGTTTACATAATTATATGATGGAAAACAACAAGCTTGCCTACATCAGCAGTTGTGATGTGAAGATTCTGCTAACCACAATCTGTCTGCTGGAGCATGGAGAAATGACCCCCCCTTGACAGGACAGCAGCCAACAACTGATCAAAACTCCAAAGCTGATGCAAAGCTACAAAGGCAGCTCCTGACTGACTACTGCGATTCTAATTTAGGGGCTGTGCCATGGCAGCATGACATGGTCAGTCTGTGATGGTATAAAGTAGACAGGATATCAACACTGAGGTAGTGTAAATGAAGCATAAATGAATCAACTGTCAGCCGCCTCCTCTGGATGATCCCCTAAAATGTTTCTAGCTGCCAAAAGTCAGTTGCCTTTTCTCCTCCAACAAGTCTCTTCTGACAAGACACTGTACATTTCACATTGTGAGTCAATCCATATTGTATTTTTCCTATATTTTTCATGAACATATAGGTGTCAATTTTTGTGGTTGATGAATACATTTTTGAGAAAATACTTTCCGCATCCAAGTTTGTTATTGTTGGCAGAGCAGCGATGTAGGGAGCAAGAAACTGAAGTTTCAAGACTTTCCTGGCACTCCCACTTGTTTGAGGTTTTTTTGGCCTTTGTATAGCTGTTCCATAGCAATCTTTTTTTAATTTTCACCCACTCCACTGAAAGGCAATTAAAAATGTGTAACAAGTAATAGCTGAAAAAAGCATTGTATTTGCTGTTAACACATCTTTTATTCAATTAACTACAACCGATAAAGTACATTATACATCGGACATCTTAATTCCAAAGCACAACGGAATTATGTTCAACAATTAAAATGTATACCACCAGATTTATGTGTTTGATTTATTTAAAAAAAGCCTGGACATAAGGCACAGAATACTATATTCTACGTAAGTACTAATTTCCTTACCATCATGTGACTTCTTCCAAAATGTCAACTTGTATTAAGTTGGCAATTACATAAGAATGTTTTCTTTTTGCCATTCTGTATAACTTGGCCGACAGTGTCTTGTCTGGGCACAAAGACAGTGGATGACACTTTAGTGAATAAAGTAAAATTTAAAAAAGAAAACAAACCAAAAACAACAACAAAAAAACATCCCAAGATTTAACTAATGGCCACCCAGTCTATGCAGAAATACAATCATGACAGCAAATACAGCCCTCTATGAACTAACCTATTTCCCCTAAATGCAGGCATCAGTGGGCTAGGATTAAGCTAACATTAAAAGAGCACAACAGTACCGTAATCTGTGGTCAAAACACAAACCACTGGAAACTCTGCCCAAAATGATTGACATTTTTTTAAGCTATTTGAAGTGAAATCCCATATATGAGATGCCACTGAGCCAAACATGTATATTAAACGTCTTTTAAACCAAAATATGCTGCTAGTACAGGACAGTTAGTTAGCAACCCTAGCTGGTACCCCATCTCGTAAATGCAGCAAGTACCTGTTTGGTCCAGATTTTCAGCCATCTCCTTGAATGACTGCTCGCGCTTGTCCCTGTTTTTGAAGTCCGACGAACTGACATCATACAGACAGGTTGTAGTAAAAGGGCCATAATTCCACCAATTTATCTTCCAACACGTAGTCGCTGACTACTTCACCGGGGGCTGCCATCTTGAAATCTTGTGAGCAGATGACGCATTTTGATTGGTCGCTTGGATTTCTGACCTCAGCTCACAGCTCAAGTTGCTCGCACACAGTGAGTTTTTTGCTTCTCGAGGCAGAAAATATCAAACATGTTTGATTTTTACTCCAGGGACTCGCGAGGCAGAAAACTCGCCAAAAATCAGGCGCGCACGGCAAGCTTTCTGCTGAGCAAACGGCCTCGAGAGACTTTTAGCTCAGCAGAAAGCTCTCGTGTGCGGCAGCTCTAAAGCTTTGGGACTCCAGAGAACCACAGTGAGAACCACTATCCATAAATGGTGAAAACATGGAACAGTGGGAACCTTCCCAGGAGGGGCCGGCCGACCAAAATGACCCCAAGAGCACAGCGACGACTCATCCAAGAGGTCACAAAAGACCCCAGAACAACATCCAAGAACTGCAGGCCCCACTTGCCCCAATGAAGGTCAGTGTTCATGACTCCCCCATCAGAAAGAGACTGGGGGGAAAAAATGGCTGCATGGCAGAGTTCCAAGACCAAAACCACTGCTGAGCAAAAAGAACATAAAGGCTCGCCTCAGTTTAGCCAGAAAGCATCTGGGATGATCCCCAAGACTTTTGGGAAAATACTCTGTGGACAGACGAGACAAAGTGGAACTTTCAGGAAGGTGGAGGTCCCATTACATCTGGCTTAAAAGTAACACGGCATTTCAGAAAAGGAACATCATACCAACAGTAAAATATGGTGGTGGTAGTGTGATGGTCTGGGGCTGTTTTGCTGCTTCAGGACCTGGAAGACTTGCTGTGGTAAATGGAACCATGAATTCTGCTTCTACCAAAAAATCCTGAAGGAGAATGTCCGGCCATCTGTTGGTGACCTCAAGCTGAAGCGCACTTGGGTTCTGCAGCAGGACAATGATCCAGAACACACCAGCAAGTCCACCTCCTGAATGTCTTAAGAACAACAACATGAAGACCTTGGAGTGGCCTAGCCAAAGTCCCCACATGAATCCCATTGAGATGCTGTGGCATGACCTCAAAAAGGCGGTTCATGCTGGAAAAGCCTCCAATGTGGCTGAATTACAACAATTCTGCAAAGATGAGTGGAACAAAATCCCTCCACAGCGCTGTAGAAGACTCACTGCCAGTTATCACAAACGCTTGATGCAGTTGTTGCTGCCAAGGTGGAACAACCAGTTATTAGGATTAGGGGAAGATCACCCTTTCACACAAGGCCATTTGGATTTGGATCTTTTTTTCCCCCTTACTAATAAAAATCTTCATTTAAAAACTGCATTTTGTGTTTACTTGTGTTATCTTT
>JALJCO010008504.1:0-49940 GCA_023101725.1 Atherinomorus stipes | reverse complement strand
GGCACTTCTGTAAAACATCCTATGGGACGTTTGTCTGACATCTGTTTGAACATTGTGATCATGTTAACATCAGTGTGTAATTTTTCAGTATTTGTCTGAGTCTTAATAAAGAAAGAAGAACAGCCAAGAAGGTCCATCAGTCATTCAGAAAGCAATCAGGCTGTTAGGCAGAGAGAGATGAAGACGAGGAGTAATTTGCACTCGCCGACTTTATTACGACTTATTGTAGAACTGCTGTAGCTGCTGGTGGCGTAGTTTCATATTATTCCTATATAAACTCTTATTCTTATCATTCTATTAATTGTTTTCTTATATTTTAAATCATATTTAAGTTGTTAAATTGTCTGCAGTATCAGTACAACAATTTCAACCACTTCATGTAAAATATGTGGGATTACAAAGTCCTTGAATCTTGGACAAGATGTTGGAGATTTTTCTCCATATTGGCATGACAGCATCACAGTTTCTGTAGATTTACGATGAGAATCCTTCCAGTTATCAGAAGATGCTCCACTGTGGTCATAAAGGGATGGACACGGTCCGCCACGTTGGTACTAACGCCCCGTTTCCACCCGCGAGTCTGGGTCGGGTCCATAGACCATTAAATGGAGAGGGACGAACCTTCCGCCACGTCACGCGTTGGTTTCTGAAGAGATAAAAGTGAAGTGTCCCACCCATCGCCATCTTGTCGTGTCTGACTTTTTCCACAAATTGAATGAAAAAATCTCCTGTAATTTTTTTAAGGTTCTGGAAAAAAAGTCAGTATACTGATTTTTTATTTTCTTATTTTTTAGAATTTAGACTTTTTTCAGAAATTGAAAAGAAAAAATCTCCTGAATTTTTTTTAAAGGTTCTGGGGAAATAAAGTCAGTATACTGATTTTTTATTTTTATTTTTTATAATTCAGACTTTAGAAGAAAAAAAAAGTCAAAATTTAATTTAAAAATAAGTCAGAATTCTCACTTTTTTTCTCACAATATTATTCAGAAATTGAAAAAAAAAACTCCCTAAAATCTTTTTCTTTAATGTTCTGGGAAAAAGTCAGAATTCAGATTTTTTTCCCCCAGAAACTGAAAAAAATCTCCTGTAATTTTTGAAAAGTTCTGGAAAAAAAGTCAGTATACTGATTTTTTATTTTTATTTTTTTATAATTCAGACTTTAGAAGAAAAAAAAAAGGTCAGAATTTAATTTTAAAATAAGTCAGAGTTCTCACTTTTTTCTCACAAAATTATTCAGAAATTGAAAAAAAAAAAAAAAACTCCCTAAAATCTTTTTCTTTAATGTACTGGGAAAAAGTCAGAATTCAGATTTTTTCCCCCCAGAAACTGAAAAAAAATCTCCTGTAATTTTAGAAAAAAAGTCAGAATTCAGATTTTTTTTTATTCCAGAAACTGAATTAAAAAAAATCTCCTGTGATTTTCTAAAAATATTCTAGAAAAAAAGTCAGAATTCTGACTTTTTTCAAAGAATTAAATTATTTTTCTTCAGTGGCCCTAATCCTCTTCCATAAAAACCAACCAATCACAGAGAACGCATGTAAATCACCATCGCCCCAGGGTTTGACGTGCTGTGTTCAGACATGAACACACCAACTTTCCACATGATTTCTGTTCAAGTTCAGGAGTTTGTAAAACCTGCTGTTTTTTGTGAAGATAATGCTTCATTTTCATTTCATAATTCAGTTTCCGTAAAGTTTGATGTGGCGAATGAAGGAGTGTAAAAACAGAAAAGCCTAATCCTCGGTGTCCTGTCTTTGTTTTCAGACTGTGTGGAAATCATCTCTGGCATTAGATCAGTGAAGATCCTGAAGGGAGTGGGCAGCCCCAAAGGCATGTGGACCAGAGACCCCAGGTCATCCAGGGTTTACATCTTTAACGGCACATCAGGAGACACCATCTATCAGGATTCAACTCTGTCCGTGACTTTTCTCGCTCTGTGGAGGCCGCGAGCAGCAAAAACATCAAGCTTCCCTCAGAGTGGAGCGGCCCTGGGAGCGCCGTGTATAACGGCTACTTGTATTACATAATGAAGGGGACGGATGCTGACGTGCAAGTCGTCAAATACGATCTGCAGAGTGGCTCGGTGGCAGAGACTGCCATGTTCCCCGTGAAACCCCGCCAGCACTCTGCAACCTCAACCCCGAGGCAGTTGCGGACCTGGCAGCAGACGACGAGGGGCTGTGGCTTCTCTACGCCCCCAGCGACAGCGAGCCCAACATCAGCCTCGCAAAGATGGACCCCGCTACACTCGACATAGAGCAAATCTGGGACACTGCGTTGCCCTCGGGAGGGGAATGCGGAGGCGGCTTTTGTCGTCTGCGGGACCGTCTACGTTGTTTACAACACCGTCTGCAGCCAGTCGCTCTCGAGTTCAGTGCATGTTTGACGTCAACGCGTGGTGATCAACGAGGAAGCGCCTCTGCTCTACTTTCCCAGGGTACGGAGCCCACGCTAGTCTGAAATACAACCCTGAGGGAGAAGCAGCTTTACGGCTGGGACGACGGCTACCAAATCATTTACAGACTGACTATGAAGAGGAAGCTCTTGGCTTAACAGCAGAGGAGTGGACAGGAGCTGTAAATCTGGATTTGCTCTCAAACTCTCCCCAAAATATCACCAGCAGTAACGTCGCAATACCAGAAAACCACTAAAACTTCCATGGTGATCATACCTCTGCCAGGTACCACTGAGGGATGGGAATGTGTTGATGCAGAAGTGGCTTTAGGAAGAGGCTTTTTTTTAATGCAGATTAATAAGCCTGGCACCTTTAAGTCAATGTTTTTAATGAGAAAAAAAGTCAGTGAAGTAGCTGAAGATGCTGCCATCTTTGCCATCTGTATCTTTTAAGTCTGAGTGAAGCAACAATAAATCACACAGGGAGCAGAAAACTGAAGGAATGGATGATTTTCTCTGATGTATGCGTGAACCACCCAGCTAAAGACGAGTGATTAAGACGATCAGGGAAGTCGTGGTTGAGGAATCCAGCTGCGGTTTAGTTCTACGCTGGACCACAGAGACGTTGATGAATGCCTGTAACAGCTATCTGTTATTCACGCCACATTTTCCAACACGCGCTCTCGGTCTGGGGGGAGGAAAAGTGTGACCGTGTAGCCAGAAATGACATGCAGTCATCTACAAGATAAATAACAACACAGGTGCATTAGTTTAAAAGTGTTTCTAGAAGATGCAGCCTCATGTTGCTGTCGTTATCTTCTGATCTGTACGTACAAAAAGGGCCGTTTCCTCATTTCGGGAGACCTTGACCACATTGGACCAGGTCTTATTTCCCTCCTTTTTAACCTTTGCCACTTAACACGGAGCCACAAGGGCTGAAAGTCCACCCTTACAAACTGGGACACCCCGTCAACAATCGCATACGTCATCATTACACACTCAAAAATAGAGGTACCAATTTAATTCCCAAAAGGGTACAATACTTTTTGCTGGGGGGTGTTGTGGGGGTACAGGGGACAGGAACATTTCTGTACCTGTAGGTACATTTTTTACAAATGTTCTCTCAAAACTACAACATTGGTCTTTATGAGGCCAGAAGTACCTATATACTATGAAAAAGGGTCCAAAGTAATATACAGTACAAATTTGTACCATTTCAACCCTAAGGGTACCTGCAGCATTGAAAAATATGTGTAGCTTGTACATAACTATAAATAGCAGTACTTCTAAACAGTAGTATAATTATAGTTATTATATTATGATTTTCATAATAATCATATTATAATTATATGTGTTTGGCCGAATATTTTCATGATAATTATTCATTTATTAGTAGCATCTTTGATTGTTGTCATAATCTCTATTTTATGTACTTTTGTTCATCATTTTTAATTGGTTTAATTGTACTTAACTCATTGTAATTGTAACTCATTGTAATTAACTCATACAGCTTGATAAGGTACAAAAATGGACCAGGACCGAAGGTACAGAAATGTCTTTCTGAAAGGACCCCCCAGCAACAAGCTTTGTACGCTTTTAAGTACAAACTGGTACCTCTATTTTTGAGTGTGTATCTGCACTGAACAACCCGGAGATGTCAACTAATAAGAGAGATTTAAAGTTTCAAGGTTATTACTGGAAAAGATCCTTTAACTTGCAGTAAATCCAATACAAATGACAGATGTCACATTTTTAATTAAGTTATTATCAAAGAATATTATGATTGTTTAGCTTCCTTTTTATATTAAAGTTATTTACCAAAAGTTGCACTTCTCTGCGGTACGAGTGTCCTCCTCTAATTTAGTTTGAACATTTTATTCAGACGACAGCTAATTGCCTCGGAGACCAGTCCTGCTCGTTAAGCCATTGGCTGTGTGGTCGTTATGCCATGTGTTTGACAGAAACTTCACAGACAGCACTTTTTTGCATAAGTCTTTTAATCAAAGAAATGAAAATCATATCACAGAACACATCACGCTCCATGGGAGAAAAAAAAAAAAACAAGCAATTTTCTGGGGCTGACTTTCAGATTTGTACAAAACAAAAAGACGAGATGGACTGGAAATACTGTTTCTTATCTCTGTCTACTTTATTACACTAGATAACTCAGATTAATGGTCTTGATTATGATCTAGAACCTAAAATGAACTCATAAGACATTTGTCTGAACCATTGTTTTCTCCAACATTTCTATAATTACAAATACAAAATGTTTAATAAAAAATTGAAAAGTCAGTGCTATCATAACAGTTGGAAGGAACACTAAGATCATATCAAGAAACATTATAATATTAGGCAAAGCTAAGAAGGTTTTGAAACAGTCCATAAAACGAGGCAATTGATCTAACAGGTTCCATTTAATATGAAAACACACCACATTGTCAGAGAAATATGACCATCATAAAATACAAGTTTATAAGAAAAAGGAACAGAAACGACTATTATTATTCAACCACTTGTCTCAAATTTACACTTAAATAAGACGTTAGAAATCCAGTAATGGGATTTATCGAGGGAGGACCTTAAACGATGAAGCAACCGTGTGAATTGGGGGTTAATGATTACATCAAACACAAACAACAAATGCAGCGACTCATTCTCGCTATGATAAGTAGAGAAATGCGGCTGCGTAAGAAATGACCAGTTCCACCATCATCTGCCCCGTCCTGGCATCCCAGTCCCGCGTACAGACACTGAAGCATGAACGAGATCAGCTGGGGTAAACCTGCCCATGAAGAAATGGCTAAAACAGACCTTTCTGGCTCTGCTGAATCCATCTGTGT
The DNA here is from genome assembly GCA_023101725.1 of Atherinomorus stipes. Lineage (NCBI taxonomy): Eukaryota > Metazoa > Chordata > Actinopteri > Atheriniformes > Atherinidae > Atherinomorus > Atherinomorus stipes. The sequence goes on along the minus strand of JALJCO010008504.1, from coordinate 44,703 downwards.
CTTCATGTCTGGCTCCAGGTGATAAAGACAGACTGACAAACAGTGTGTTGGGTAAACGTATCTGTTCAAAGCTCCACAGGATAATCGCTGATTGTTTTCTGGCAGCTCTTCTCGCTTGATATCACATTTTAATCCGTGGCTTATCGTCTCGTGTTAGAAATGCAGTGACAGTATCTGTGCTCGCCAATTATAGAAAAACGGCCAACTGCAGCTGAAGATTATCCTAAAATAGGAATTTATTATAATTTTGTGATGGATTTACTTTGGGTATAAAAAGTATTTAAATTTTCATCATATATTTTAATGAAAGCTGCTCATGGATTTCTCATTTACAAACAACAGACTGAAAATTAGCATGTGCATGCAACACAGAAAAATCACACGTCTTGATCATATTTAAAAGTTTAGACATAAAAAAACTAAAGAAAGATAATAAAATAATATAGTTTAGGAGTCATTTTCTTTTTATATTTCCCATTTTTCCCTAACATTGCAATTTAATGTAAGTTGCTAAGCCCCCTGCTCATGTAGTGATGTTAGCATATATTATTGGAAGTCTGATGTCAGCTGCTAATGTGCTAACAATTAGCATAAATGAAATTGCTGCTATTTGCTGAGCTAAGAAGCTTTACAGTTTTGTTTAGAAGGAAAATGGCAGCATGTTAGCGGTTTAATAGCTGAGGTGGCCATCTGTAAAAGTTTTTCCGCTCTCCAGTTACTTTACAAACTGACATCCATCTGTAAGCTAGGCTACATGACAATGGTTAGCTTTGCTCATAATGGAGGGTTCTGTTCTTTAGAGCTTGGACGTCTTCATACTTGTTTTTGTGTTCGTTTATGTTTTTACCCTGAGGTACGCATCTCAGAGCTTAAAAACTTAGCTTTTAAAAAAAAAAAAAAAAAAATTACTGCATTGCTACTTTTAACCTGAACAAGTATTTGTTATCATACTGAACAAGTATTGACTCGACTACAGGACAGCAACCGAAACTGGGACGTTGTGCATCTTTTATCTGACTTTGCAAGAACAACAAAATAAACCACATCCTAAATATAAAGAAAAGTATTCTTCAAATATTCAAATATTTTTCAAAACCATTTTGCAGATCAAGCAGTTGGACTGAAATGTCTTCACACATTATCCTGATACAAGAGGCTAAACATCGAGATGTTGCATCAGGAGATATACGTTCACCTTTTTTTCTTTAGGTTTTCCCTCATCATAACCAACAAGACAACACAAATCCAAAATATATATGTATATTTATATATTGTCTATTAATTACTTTCTATATTTTCTGTTTTTTAGTTTATAAAACAAAACCAGTAACCAGCAGACGTCTGTACATAAAAGCTTTTCACATCCACCTAAATCATATGAGAATAAAGAGACAAAAAAAGTGCCTTTCAAGGTAGGAGTTAGGAAGAAAAACAAGCATTTCTGTGAATTTTCTTGTGGAAGAAAGGGTGAGTTTCATCAAAAAGTGAACACCAAACAGAGAAAGAGGTAAGGGTGTGTTACGTGTGGCTACGTGTGCTTGTGATTCCCAAAGTTTACAGAAAGTTTTGAAGCAGTTTCTTTGCTTTTATTCTCTTGTAATTTTTTTTTTATGAGGTGGTTTTTAGTTTGCAGTGTAGCTCGTTGTGCTCATGTCATGTTTGTTCTGCTGTGAATTGATCCTCTGCTGTGTAAACTGCTTTTGAAGACTCAAATTATGGAGTTGAGAAAATGTTGGCTTTAATCTGCTTCAGCGAGCTAATTTCCCACGCTACTGATTAAATTGAGATATCAATCTGACTGTTCCAAAATGCTGCGACTCACTTTTATGGTAGACAAATGCAGAACTGTGTAATTAAATGTGAGTTTTCTCTTTCTCTTCCCTGGACGTATCCTCAGCTTCCCTCTGTGAAAACTTCCGCTGCTTTCATGGAGTGATATCCGAGAGTTTTTCCTTCAAAGAGTCTCTGCAGTTCAAAGCTGAACCTCCAGTTCAGCCAAGTCCTCTGCTTGGACAAGTCGACAGCAGATGCCTGAACGCCGGGTCTCACAGACAACAAAGCCAGCTTTGGGCCGTCACAGCCAAACAAGCAGCCCAAAATTTGAACCCCAAAAGACTGCGCTTCACACAACAGACGCACAGCAGTCCCGGATCAGTTCTTAGGAGCGCTCAGGGAGGAGAGTTGAAAAAGGAACAGAGACAGAGAGAGATGGAGAGAGATTGGGTTTCTCCTCCATCAGACAGACGGGAAGTGGGTCAGCAGGAGGGAGGAAACCCTCTTCTGGGCTGCTGGGTCACAGGTGGCTCTGCTCAGGGACTGGCGGGGGGCCTGGGTGAGGGGCAGGAGCCCTGACTGTCGAAGCTGGCCGTTCTCGCCTTCCACTGCGGGACACATAAGCACAAAGCAGTGATTCATTCAGCAGCTGCTTTGGTCTCGAACGTTGCGGAGCAAATGTGTGGAAAGAAAAGAGTTCCAGGAAGAAACAAACCTGAAAACAACGTGAAATAAGTCGAACTACAGTGTCTGATTTTCATTTATTCTTATATTGAAATTATAACCTTTGTTATGATCTGCAGCAGCTACTAGGGTTGGGCATCGATTCTGGTTCCTATCGATTCTGATTCTTTTAAGGGGCGGGGTTAAAAAAAAGTTGACATTTTCTTTTCTGTGGATAACTAAAGCAAATCATAGACACGGACATTAATATTACTAAACTCCAGCTCTATTTACGTTCTTACCAAAGGGTTTTAATTGCATTTCAACTTAAAAAAGAAAGTAGAAAAAGATATAAAACTTATCCCTGGCCAAACAGGCTTTATGCACAGCTCCACTACTTCCTGAACTTAGTACTGCACCTTTGTTTCCTGTCTTTCATGATTAGATGAGCTGATTAATCCAGGTGTGTCTGATCTAAGCAAATGGTCAGACACACCCGGATTAATCAGCTCATCCAATCTTGAAAGACAGGAAACAAAGATGCAGTACTAAGTTCAGGAAGTAGTGGAGCTGTGCATAAAGCCCACTTGAATAGACCTGGTGAAAGTTCACTATTTTAAGAACTTTAATTGTAAAATTGTCTGTTTTCTAATTAAGAGTCTGCATGTTACGGTACTTTAAATTAATCATATGTTATGGGGCAGTGAGCCCAACATTGCAAAAATTATTTAAAGAAACATCTTCTATACCACCTTTAATGTGAGGCTGGAAACTGTCAGAATCTTCATAAATGAGGAGGATAAAGTGGATTTTGGTGGATTATGTTCACCCAATTACCAAAATTCAGCTTTTGTCACAAAAATAGGACCAAATTGGGATTTTTAGAATAGCAGCAATAACTGTTTCTGGACACTCATTGATAAAAATTCTACATGTAAGGCTCGAAAACTATCAGAAACTTCATAAATAAGGAGGATCAATGTTTTCTGGTGGATTCAGGTCACTGCAGTGACACCTACACGTCCAAAATCAGCTTCCCTTACTGAGATAATGACACATTCTGATTTTTAACATGGAATTACTAATAACTTAGTTATTTACGCAATAATCAAAAAATGAAAGTGTTCATTTCACAGATTAATTCTTTGCTATAATGTGTTAATACTGATAGCCCCCAAACCTCCAAATTTATTTAATTAATTCAGGCTTTTTTTTTTCCACAATAACATGACAACCCCCTGAATTTATCATGCAACCCACATCGGGGCCCCGACCCCCAGTTTGAAAACCATGGTCAGACTCTAAAGCACTGAAATGAACAGATATTTAATAATTTTTCTTTAGAAATAGCTTTAGATACTAATGAAAATTAAATTCCAATGACGTTTTATCATAATATGACAGCAACCTTATGTCAGTATATTAAAGGTACAGTAAGTAAAAAATCAAAGGTCAATGGCAGAAATATGTGATATATAATTTAAAACTGTTTCTATTAATGTGTAACTGCTGCACTAGAACAGCTGTTATATGTTTATTTTTCTTAGAATGAGTCATTTATATCTACTTGATGGGGGTGCACATATGAAGGCTGCCATATTTGTTCCACCATTTTTACTACGGTGTCCCTGAATGGATAAAAACAATGTGTGAAATAAGAACCCTTTGAACTTTAAAACTACTGTACCAGCTTTGTTTAATGGGAGTTAGAGACCGTTTAGGATAAGTAATGCCTTAAAAGAGATTAAAAAAATAAAGTTACTCAGATCCACTCACAGATGAAAACATCGTTATGTTTGGGAGAATTTTGGCCGCTAACAGCCACCATACATTCATACAAGTGCTTGAAATATGAAGTCATTTGAAAGAAAACATCTTTTCTTTTAAATACCCATCTTTACCACTAGATGTCAGTAATTCTTACATACTGTACCTTTAAGATATATTACAAAATTCTGCATCCAATTTAAGGCTTTCAGACTTGTAACAAACTGTTCACACTCATCACGCTGCCCTCATATATTTATGTGCTCCAATAACAATTAGTACAACTGGATAAATGTAGATGAGCATCACTTCCACATTTGCAGATGCAAGGAACGACAGTACGAGATGGAATCATCTCTTTTCCTGTGTCCTGTGCTAAACAACATCTTTATGCAGGGTTGTCCAAATCGGTTCAAACGCTGCTGTCCTGCAGGTTTTTGATGCTTCCACACACCTGACACAAATTAAACGAATCAAACAGCCTATGAAGTTCTGCACAGTAACTCATTCATTTCAGTCAGCTCGATGCCAGACTCCACTTCTTCCTGAACCTAAGCCAGCTCCTTTGTCTCCTGTCTTTCATTACTGGACAAACTGATTAATCTAGGTGTGTCTGGATTGATCAGTTTGTCCAGTAATGAAAGACAGGAGACAAAGGAGCTGGCTTAGGCTCAGGAAGAAGTGGGGTTGTGCATAGAGCCCATTTCCTGAGTATTTGGAGCATTCAAACGTGACTGAACCACCTGAGGACGGGCTGCCGTGGGGATCCTTTTAAAATCAGAAACATGTAAAAACCTGCCCTGGAGAACCAGACGGACAACCCCGACCTTGTGATGATAAAAGACAGCTGTATTTATCGACTTTACTTCCTGCTTGTCCACTTAGAAAGTAAAAGTGATTAAAGTGCGTTTCCTTGTAGCAGCAGAATCCATCATGGTTCCTGGAAGTAAATATGACCTGTTTCATTCGATTAAATTGGACAGTTCAAGGACATTCTGCACTAAACTTTTCATTGTGTCTGTTTGCATTCTGTTTAAAGCCAGAGTTGGTAATCCGGCTCAGAAACACTTTTGGTTATACTGGGTGAACTGGTCCTTCCATCCTGACAGTATCAACACATCATGTATTCATAAAAAGGAAGGAAACAGTCAGAGCTCTGTGAGAGCTGCAGGTCTGTAAAAACTCTGACTAACCTCTGCCATTCGCACCGAGAGGCAGGAATTGGTCATTTGCAACTAATAGAAAGAATAAACCAATGCCTTTATGTCTTGTTTCTGTCCCTCCTCTCTCTCTGTCCCCTACGTGACCCCCCCTGAGTGCCGCTCACTGTAAACAAATATAGCTAACAGACTGCTAACTGCTGCTGCGCCAAAACAAAACAAAACAACAGATAAGGATTAAGTCTCGGAGGCGTTGATGTTTGCAGTGTGGACTTTTTACACCGCAGGAGTTGGAGGTGAGTGGATTAAAGCTTTTAAAAACGTGGTTTGTCAGCTGTTTACGATCAAGCTAACGAGCTATCCACTCGGCTGTTATCATTAACCTGCTCGTAAAACATCGGCGCACACGTCCCTGCGCGCTGAAGGCGTGGTTTCAGGTGGTGTGTTTTTTTAAACTGTCACTTGCTCAAACCATTTTTCCAACATTGCCAACCCCAGCTGTAAGAGCTCAGGGGCCTCATTTATGAAGCTTGCTCACGCACAAAACAGGCCTGAAAGTAGCGTAAGTGATTTTCCAGCAAAGTCTCTGATTCATAAAAACAAACCTGAGGGGAGGACGTGCGCATACGCAAACTCTGAACCTGTGCACGAACACTTTGGAGACGGGGAAACTGCCGGCGCTGCTTGTGAGATGATGAACTTCAATCACGTTCATGCATTTAACCATCATATCAGGCTGTAACCCCTCGTAAACCCCCGTCTGTTCCTGGATTGAGCCTCGTTTAAGCTACAGTATCATCAATCATACAGCAATGGCACTGATTGGTAGGTTAACTGTAACCAGGCGTGTAGCAACAGTCTATTAGTAATTCCTGAGTAAACATAAATACTGCAGTGACACTCCTGCTTCACTGTAGATGCGCTTCACTGCTGGAAGATTATGGCGACAGGAGGATCAGGATGGAGAGATTTTTAGAGAACACAAATATTTCCTTGGCCATTATTACTGACTGATATACCGACAGATTCCCGGAGCAACCTCTGCCAAACTGGGGATTCCTGGATAACTTCAGAGGGTCTCCAGACCGTTGTAATAGCTGTAAATCAATTTAGAATTTTTATCAGGGCTCTAAAAATAAATCTGCTAATGCAGGGAGATTAATCCGTAATATAAAACGTATTCATTTTTAAGGAAATTATAGCCTAACTATTAATAAAAATCATAATTTGGCAATATCTTGGTGATTTAGGTTGTTTTTCGTCATGCTTTCTTACAGCTGTGAACATAATCCACAAACGATCAGATTATATTCATAATTCATGAAGATTCTGACAGTTTTGCAGCCTCACATGTAGCGATGCTGCAAGATGATTTGATATATAACAATAAAGAGCTCAGCCGTTGCGGGGGTCACCGACACCAACATCTGCTATCTTGGGGGTGGTAGCTCAAAAAGTTTGGGAACCCCCAGATCTGAAGTGGACCCGACCGACCCGCTGGAACCGTTTAATCTCCGTGTGCAGCTGTTGACCGCTGACGTCATTCACGGCTGCAGCGACGTGCCGTCACTTCTGTTTATCTGTGATGTGACGTCCAAATAAAATGCTTTTATGAGCCTCCACCACCAGCAAGCAGCTCAACTTGAATCTCCGTGAAATTGCATTTTCTCGTCTTCTCAGTCGCTACGATGAAGCTTTAAATGCCACAGATCATCCGGCTTATTTATATGCAGAAATATCCATAAGGTGCTTTGCATTCACCATTTATGGTAGAAAGTGGGTGTGTGTGAGCGGAAATGAGCCAAGTTCATCTTATTGGAAAAAGACTGCATTGGGTTTGTTTTCACCTTTTAAATGTTGACCATTTATCAGCTAAAACTTGAGACTACCGCTCATCTTCCATCAGATTCAGATTAAAGTCTCCAGTTTGATCTGGACCAACATCTGTGTTTGGTTTTACAGCTGTAAACGAGGTCAGACTGAAGCTGAAAATCAGGAAGTCCTGTCTGAACGAGGGCTGTGCGAGAGGTCTTCGGCCAAACTTACCTCCTTCTCAGACTTCTTGGACTCCAGCAGGTGATGCCAGTGTGCAATGGGCTTCCGCGGATAAGCCAGCATTTCGTTCCAGTGGTCCCTGCCGAGGCCTTCTGCATGGCTTCCAACCCTCATCACGCCGATGATCTCGTTGTGACCCACCCTGTGGGAACACGCATAATACCATGAATGCATATGAATTAACATGACGCAACATCCTATACTGTAGATTTTACTGCTTGTTTTTGCATGAGAGCAAAAATCTGAATGTGGATGTTCTGGTGTCGGATGCAGAGAATCTGCAGCTTATTGTCTCTCTGGCATTTGAACCGAAACATCAAAGCACATGGAAGCGTGAATTAAAAGAGACTCTAAACATAATCCCTGAATTGCAACCTGATTAAATCCTTGAACAATGGGAAGCTGCAGAGAAAACACGGGGAAAGGCTGCTAATCCTGGAAGTATCCACTCCTTTTATACTCCAGAGAGAGAGAAAAAAGTACACAGAGTCTGACCTTTAACATGTATGCTCTCATTCTGTCAGCTGTCTGCACTGTAGCCACTTTTTCACTTTCCTTTTATAGATTCACACACTGTCAACAAAAAGCACTGTTGCTCCGTTTTTGTTCCGAAGAACCTTATTTCAGATACACTTTTAATCATCTTCTTTCCGAAAAAACGTCTATTATTTATTTAAAACAAATTACATTTGCTTATTACAACATTAATAGCTTGCAAAAATCTTTACCTCTTCAGTAGAACAACTGCTTCACACTCCTTGGTTGACATAAACTTCCCAGCCAACATATACATATATATATATGGGCCCCACCTGGGATATGCGCCTCTAGACATGAGCTCAAACTGGGCTTTTTCTGTGGGGCCCACTTGGATTTCTGACATTATAACAACACAATTGGCTTCTAAAGTGGGGCTATATGTAACCTACGGGCAATCTTATGGACTAATCCGACAGGCGTTTTGTGTGTTGCACCATCTTGTGGCGCCACCATTGCTCGGGGAACTAATCTGATTACATCAAACACGCTCAAAGATAGAGGTACGAGACAGGAACGTTTCTGTACCTGTAGGTACATTTTTTACAAATGTTCTCTCAAAAGTACAATATTGGTCTTTATGAGGCCAGAAGTACCTACAGTATATACTATGAAAAAGGGTCCAAAGTAATATAAAGTACAAATTTGTACCATTTCAACCCTAAGGGTACCTGCAGCATTGAAAAATGAGTGTAGCTTGTACAATAACTATAAATAGCAGTACTTCTAAACTGTAGTATAATTATAGTTATTATATTATGATTTTCATAATAATCATAGTAATAATTACATGTATAATTATATATGTGTTTGGCCTAATATTTATATAATAATTATTCATTTATTATTAGCATCTTTGATTGTTGTCATAATCTCTATTTTATTTACATTTCTTCATCATTTTAAATTGGTTTAATTGTACTTTATTAACTCATACAGCTTGATAAGGAACAAAAATGGACCAGGATTCTGACTTTTCTGTCTTTCAAAAAGGAACCCTCCCAGCAACAAGCTTTGTACCCTTTTAAGTACAAATTGGCACCTCTATTTTTGAGAGTGTATACAAACGTGGAAAGCAGCATGAATATGTGGATTTTCAAAGTTGAACAGTCGTCTAAGGTCATGATAACCTACAGGTATGTTATCTGGAGATCTCTAAGGTATTCTGACATATTATTTTTACATTGGTGCATTAATGTAAACTATAATTCATCTCCAGAAACTGATTTTAAAGGAATAGTACACCCACAGAATGATGGTCCTTCATTTTCTAACCACCCTCATGCTGAGCAAGACTCTGGAGCACTTTTAATATCTGAAATGCAGCCGGAGATCTGGTTCAGTCACCGCTGAACTCCATTTTATGAAAGTCGGCGGAAATGAAACCCCCCCCCCAGATCTCCGGCTGCATTTGAGATATTTAAAAAGTGCTCCAGAGTCTTGCTCAGAAACTGTAAGTTTTGTATCCGGGACGGGGCTGTTCAGTTCAATATATAAATTAATGACATTTTTAATGTGTCTAAATCACTAAAACCTATACTTTTTGCAGATGACACAAACTTATTTGGCTTTTAGGATATCGTTTTGCTACAAAATCTCATGAGATTTCACGAAATACCGCAAGATTTCATTGTTCTGTTACGAAATCTCGTGGTATCTCTTAAAATCTCATGAGATTTCGTAACAAACTGATGATATCTAGCGAGATTTCATTAGTAAAATTGATCGATACGCCGTTTTTAAATATAGATATGGTGTCAGCGTATGAAAATATGGCGATATTTCAGTGTACTGATATTTTTTCCCACCCCTATTATTTAAACTGGCTGGAAGACAATCCTCCCCAAGACTTTTAAAAAGAAATCATAAAAAAACAGCCAACTATCTTTAGTTACTTTGATTTAACAAACATTTCTAACCAGTGTTTGTCAGTTCCATCACTGATACCTTTATGCTAAACATGTTTCAATACTAAAAACAGCTGTTTGATATGAAATGAAACGTTCAGACAAATAAGGGTAAAAATACCGGTATATATCATATATCATCATCCAAAATAAATATATTTGTAGGTTTGTTGCATTTTCAGATATTTTGTTCACTGAAACCATAAAAACTCAAAGATGCGCTGTACACACTCATTTCTAACAAAAAGGATATTCAAAGTTTGTCATTAAAGTTTACTTTCAGCATTTACGTACAGATCGTAGTCCATAACGGAGATGTGCAGGCTGACATGGTCCATACTGTCAGGAGGGATGTCAAAGATTATGGCCTCGTTGTAGGTGGGGTTCAGGGTGTTCTTTTTAATGCTCGTCTTCTTCTTTTTCAAACGCCTCCCATCGCAAATGAGAGATACTTTGACGTAGGGATCTAATGAAAGGAGAAAAGAAGAGAAAATCATGTGTTAATATCATGTTTGAACTCTCCAAGTCATCCATATAAATTAGAAACTGTCGGAGGAGTAATAATAGTGACAGACTTCTTCCATTATTAAAAAACAGAAGATTTCATTGTTTGCCTTTTGTAAAGAAAGAACCATCATTTCCCGATATCATCACTCGGTGTGTGTGTTTCTACTTAACTGGAAAGCAACCCTGGAGGACCTGGCATCAGTAACGTACATAAAAGTGAGTCACTGCCTCGTGTAAACAAAGAGGATGGGCGGTCAAAGATAGCTGCTAAACAGCCGACGGAGAAAGCTTCCTGAATGCTGATTTCAGTCTTCATCTGCTGAGATAAATCGCCTTGTATGATCCATTATGTCCACTTTTGGTCGTATACGAGCTGCTCTAAATCTATAAACAGCCCAATATGCTTGAAGGAGCAAGTCAATAAATTCAGGTTTACTACAGGAAGAATAAAATAATAGAAGACTGGAAGAGCTCTGTACGGAGGAGGAGGAGGGGAGCCGCTGAAGAAAAAAGAAGAAATTCTGAGAAAAAAGTCAGAATTATGACCTTAATCTCAGAATAATGACTTTTAAAATCAAAATTCTGAATTTTTTTCCAGAACATTATGAAAAAAAAAATTTAAAAAATCAGAAGTTTTTTTGTTTTTTAATTTCTAAGAAAAAAAGAGTCAGAATTCTGAACTCAATTATATAAATAAATAAATAAATCAGGAGATTCTTTTTTTAAAATTCCTGAAAAACGTCAAAATTCTGACTTTTTTCAAGAACATTATTTTAAAAACAGAAACAAAAAAAAATCTGGAGTTTTTTTGTTTTTCAATTTCTGACAAAAAAATCAGAATTCTGACCTTAATCTCACAATTATAAGTTTTTTTTAATCAGAATTCTGACTATTTTCCAGAACATTATATATATATATGTATATATATATATATATATATATATATATATATATATATATATATAAAATCAGGAGTGGTTTTGTTTTTCATAATTTCTGAGAAAAAAAAGGCAGAATTCTGACCTCAATTATATATATATATATATATATATATATATATCAATAAATAACAAAATCGTGAGATTCTTTTTTTCTAAATTCCTGAAAAACGTCAGAATTCTGACCTTTTTTGTCATAAATTGAAAAAAAAAAATCTCCTGATTTTCATTTTTTAATGTTCTGGGGAAAAAAAAGTCAGAGTTCTGAATTTTTTCCCTCAGAATTATGACCTTTTCAAGATAAATTTTAAAAATGGGGAGTTTTTTTTTCCATTTCTGAAAAAAAGTCAGAATTCTGACTTGTTATATTCAGAAATTGAAAAAAAAAAATCTCCAGATTTTTTTAATGTTCTGGGGAAAAAAAGTCAAAATTCTGAGATTAAAGTCAGAATTTTGACTTTTTTCAGAAATTCTTTTTCAGAAAAAAAAATCTCCTGTATTTTTTTTTTCTTTTTGATGATCTGGAAAAAAGTCAGAATTCTGACTTGTTTTTTAAACAGAAATTTTTAAAAAAATTTCCTGAATATTTTGTTTGATGTTCCGGAAAATAAATTCAGAATTCAGATTTTTTCCCCCAGTATGTTCTTTTTTTCAGTGGCCCATAATGTGGCAAGGTGCACAGCAGGGGGCCCGGGCGGGATTTGATCCCCAGACTTCCAGGTGAGAGTCATTCATGCGATCCTTGTGGCCAAGTAGCCAGAGTGCATGATCTATCGGAGGCTTGGCGACAGGACCCCACGCCGTCACATCTCTCCCCCTCTTTCCACGAGCACGTCCTCGTGCTTCGCACCAACTGGATATCTCTTCTAGTCTGGGGATCAAATCCCACCCGGGCCCTCGTTTTAAGCCTGGCCACATTCATCTTATTCCGTAGCTCTGAAAACTGATCGTATTAAAACAGTAAAATGTCATTAAACACGAAGGAGGGAAAAAACCTCACAATCATCCTGAATTACTTCTGAAAAATGGCATTTACTGCACAATAAATGCCAAGTTTTACAAGCCACGTCCCAGTTCTCAGGAAGGTTTAATAGAAAAGTGGAACGGCAGTCTGCTGTATTCAGAACCAGACCGCCGGTGTTTTGATAATGCAAAAGCAGGGTATCAAAAACTGCTGAAGTAAACAGAATACAGGTTTTAACAATTGAATTCATCTCTGGCTAAAACTCTGTTTCTGCAGCTTTAAGTGAGTCAGACAAAGAAAAGCAGCACACCTGAGTATCCAGTGATGTCCATGGCCTTCAGGTTCCTGCACTTGATGACAGTCAGTGTGAGTCTGCCTGCGGTGGGCAGGTAGCACAGCGAGAACATGATCTCCCCAAGGTCAACGCTCTCCTGCGGACACAAACAGCACGCTGACACACGGCACTTCAAACACTGGAGCTTCGATCCGCAGTGAAGTGATGAACCATGAATGTGGGGTTTATTCCTGAGGGTTTGTGTCTGGAATCAATGCCTGTTTCATTTATCGCCTCCTCTTTTATCTGTCAAACCTCCAACTTAAGAGTGCAAAAGAAAAGTTGAGTCGAGCCTCTGCTACAGTTTCATACGCCTTTAATTGGGCCGCTGTCCTTGTCTGACTGTACATGCACAGGAGGGATCCATGTGTCATTTCACTTTAATTCAGCTTTATCTGTATAATGTCATAACAAAGTCATCAAAACATTCTTACAGACAAACCAATTCACTGTAGTCTGATTATAATCCAGTTAAAACGTTCCTGCAGGGAGGAAGGCAAGAGGTCGCCTTAAATCCGACTCAAAGCATCCTGTTTGTTTAATGAAGACACGGCTAAACTGCAAACACGTCTTGTTTCTTCAGACTTCAACCATCCAATCCAATAAAACGACATCAAACAGTAAAAGAAGAAGCTGCCTGGCAGGTTTTCACGACCGTGTCAGACATACTCAGCTCTGCTGCCCGTCCCACACATGCACGGTCCTGACAAACATGGCTCCATTTCAAAAAGCAAACAGACAGACTGACTGCCGAAAGCATTTTTACAAATAATCCAAAAGGAGAATAGTTTGATCAGATCTGTCCTCAGTTACAGCTGCAGCTGCGTCGCAAACCCTCTTTTTAGGGATGGGTGATACCGGAATTTTTCCTGTCGATGTGATACCAGTATGGTACTTTTTAATCGATACTGATATCGATACAGATAATTTTTGTCTCAGAAAATCACAGTTTGCATTAATATCTTAAATGCAAGGGCGATATCAGATATAAGTAAACCTTGAGAGAAAAAAAGTAATGTAAAGAAATATTTTAAAAACAATAATAGATTATATTGATGAGTAAATTAAACAAAAATAAGATAAAAACTTTTTAAATTATTAAATAACTCAAGTACAGGTTAAGATTATTCACATTTATTCAGTGGAAAATGTTCAAATATAAAATGAAATAGCAATATTATCAATTTACAAAAATATTTAAAATTTCAGTCGTCCTCAAAATTATTCATCCCTCCAATTAAAGAAAATGCTAAATTCACAATAGTAATTCAAATAACTGGAAAGTAAAAAAAAAAACTAATCGCAAATAAAAAATAATAAAATTGTATTTTAGTGAAATAAAATATTGCTTTTGAATTCTGGTTGAAAATAATTATTAAAGAAAACAAACAAACAAACAAAACAAACAAAACTATCCCAGACACACTGGAGCTCCTTTCCTATGAACAGTGGACCGACGTACCTGCCGGCAGGTGTGGACGTCTTTCTGAACATTACAGAAAACACCTGATTGCAGTGATTGTCTCAAAGGGTTGCTCACCAAAATTCTAGCTTCGGAGCCCCAAAATACCTGTTTATTTGATTTATTTTTTGTTTGTTTTTAATATTCCTGTTAAACCACAATTCTAAATTACTGTTGTGAGTTTTGTAAAATTTTTATTTATTATTACTTTTGTCAATTTCAGCTTATTTCACTGACAGATGATTTTTTTTTTCTTTAGTTGGAGGGTATGAATAATTTTGAAGTCGACTGTATATGCTCTAAAAATTATTTTTTGAAAAATGTATACTTTTGTCTGCACCCCTCTAGACGTTCTGTGGATGAACAATTATTTTTGTCAAATTTGTCGTTTTCCCTTGTATATATTTTTTCTAATTGAATTTTGATTTTTTTTTCTGTTAACAAATTGACAAACACAGATAAAAACATTACAATAAAGCCAAACAGAAAAGAAAAGCAAAACAAAACTGAAGCTACGGCACAAAACACCACCCAACCTTTGGCTCACATATACACTAGCATAAGAGCACAAGAAAGCTTTAAGGGGAAGTTCAGGATTTATGACACAGGGCCTCATTTACAAGTGAGCCAGAATACTATTTATCACTGGAGACAGTTTCATCATATTTCATCCCGTTATTCTAGTTCCAGGAGGTTGCTGATGCTAATGCTAGTGGGAGTCAATAGGAATCTGCTAGCCTGTCATTAAAACCAATCTTATCCATCCCACAGAACATCCGAGGCAAATCAGCAAGATTATCTGTGTAAATGCCGTGTTAAACTAGTAAACTCGTGTGTTAAAAAAGTAAAACTAACCTTGTATGACAAATGTTGCATTACATATTGAGGAACTAGTTTCTTACCAGCTGTGGAATGATATACTTTGCTTCCAGGTGGTAGTATTACTACCTTTGTCTGTGTATTCTGGCTCATAGAGACACGGTGACAGTTGGATGAAAAAAAACAGACATGGCCGTATTTCAGACTTTATATTTGTGTAATTAGATTCCTTCATGCACGTAGCAACAGATGACATCACTCTGCCAAATACAGGAAGTAAAACTGTAAAGTTTCTCAGCAGCAACAATCGAAATGCGACGAAATGCAGGTTATTTTTATTAATAACATTATTGTGTTAACACGGCATTTACATTTAAGTTAGAAATGATTTGCCTTGGATGTGCTGTGGAGTGGATAAGATTGTTTTTAATGACAGGCTAGCAGATTCCTATAGACTTCCACTAGCATTAGCATCAGCGACCTCCTGGAACTAGAATAACGGGATGAAATATGTTGAAACCGTCTCCAGTGATCAGTATCATTCTGGCTCACTAGGAAATGAGGCCCTACGTCAAAAATCCTGAACTACCCCTTTAATGTAATGTAAAAGTAATAGTGTTGAAAGGAATTCTAATAGAAAGGAGAAAAAAGAGGGAAAAAATGATCATTTTGATGAAAAAGTTGTAGCTATCACCTTCAACTTCAACAAACTCTGGTTAATTGTGCTCATTCAGGCTGAGAAGACCTTTGTGTGTGTGTAGCAGATAATAAGTAGTCCTGCATTATTTGATCATTTTCTAACACTTATCAGCCATTTTCATGCCTCCTAAAGTGGAACATTATACCGAGTGGGTAGCGAGTACTTCATTACTTCATTAACTGTCCATTACTTCATTATAAACCGAGGCACTGCGAAAGCTGTAATCTAATCTTGACCCTCTCGTCTGTAGACACGAGCTCTCACCATCAGCTTCAAGGTGGGCATGTGAGAGTTTGCTCAGCGTCGTTTTTTGTGCAGAGGCAGAATTAAAGAAGGCAAAGTTGATGAACCCCTGATAAACCAGTGAGTCAGCAAAGAAGGCAGAGACAAGTCAGAACCTGCCCACATGCTCCATAAACTCACCTTTTTTCTGGGAGAGTCCCCGCTGAGCTAATAGTCTCAAGTGGAATGAGTGTCCCGTTATCTGCCCCATGTGAGCTCTTCGCCCCATCAACAGTATTAAGGTCTTAGGGAGTCTTAATCACCCTGACTGAGCTCGGTGAGAACCCGCTGGCTGCCAACTCCAACCTGTCTGTCTAAGTGCTGCAGTCTTAACGTCACGCTCACAGCTGTGAGCCGGATTTCTCTGTTTGAAGGGTGTGAAGGTTCAGCTGATGTGAGAGAACAGCAAAAATGTCAAGCATTGCAGAAGCATTAAACGGCACGGTGATTGTCCGCGTGGAGACGCAGCTGCGACGCATTAATAATGACAGTTTCCCCGAAAACGGGGCAGAAGCCGAAGCTTCGACGTGGCCATCGGGGACCACGAAATGCAGAGAAAATGCAGCGATCTTTGCTATGACTTGTAAAATAACTGTTGGTGAGACTATGGAGGCAAAGATTCAGGAAGCAGAGGAAGTCTTGCACAGGGGCGGAGCTAAGGGGTCACTGGCCAATCACTGACCACCCCCACACTTTAACCGGGCAACACTCGAGCCCTTACAGAGACCCAAAGCTGCTTCCAAACCTCTTTTTCTTCTTATTTTAGTCACTAGCTACCCCATACAGTTGGAATTTTCAAGATCGGACGTGCAGAAGTTCAAAATCCCACTTTTAAAGGTACAGTACACAAGAATTACTGCCATCTAGTGGTAAAGGTGGGTATTTGAAAGAAAATATGTTTTCTTTCAATTTTTTTTTAATGTTCTGGAAAAAAAGTCAGAATTCTGACCTTTTCCAGATTATTTTTTTTTCCCATTTCTGAAAAAAGTCTGAATTCTGACTTTTTACACTGAGATTAAAAAAAGATCTCCTGATTTTTTTTTTATGATCTGTGAAAAAAAGAAAAGTCAGAACTCTGAGATTAAAGTCAGAATTCTGACTTTTTCAGAAATTGTTTTTTTCTTTTCTTTTTTTATGTTCTGAAAAAGAGTCAGAATTCTGACTTATTTTAAATCAGAAATTTTTTTAAAAACTCCCAAATATTTCTTTTAGAGGTACAGTATGTAAGAATTACTGACATCTCGTGGTAAAGATGGGTATTTGAAAGCTAAGATGTTTTTTTTTAAATGACTTTATATTCCAAGCACTGTTGTGAATGTATGGTGGCTGTTAGTGGGCAAAATTCTCCCAGACATAAAGATGTTTTCATCTGCAAGTGGACCCAGTGGTCTTATTATTTATCCCAACAGTCTCTAACTCTCATTAAACAAAGCTGGTACAGCAGTTTTAAAGTTCAGAGGGTTCTCACTTCAAACACATTGTTTTGTCCATTCAGGGACACCGTAGTAAAAGTTGTGGAACAAATATGGCAGCCTCCATATGTGCACCTCCCAGTGAGTAGATATAAACGACTCATTCTAAGAAAATAAACACATAACAGTCATTATAGTGACGCGATTACACATCAATAGAAACACAGTTTGGAATTGTATATCACATTTTTCTGCCACTGACCTTTGATTTTTTACACACTGTACCTTTAAACTTTTCTCACTGATGTACCGCGATTGGGAAAGAAAACTGCTGCTTCACAGGGGAAACCCAAAATTGCTTCCAAACCATATATATATATATATAGATATATGTATATATCTAAATATAGATATATACATGCGCTGTGAGGTATCTACTTATGGCCACCCCTATGTGAGTGATGGTCTCTCCCTGTCCACCCCAGTGAAAAATTTCTGTCACCGCCACTGGTCTTCCACCCGATTTTACCAAACAGAACATGCAAAAATAATCTGTTCCTTACCAGGTCGGAGAAGAGAACATATGATCACTGCTGTGTTTGGGATCATTGTCCTGTTAATGAGCCAGTTTCTGTGACGCTTTATCACTTTGACAGATGGCCTCATATTTCACCGTCGTCCATGGCAACTCAGCGACCGCATGCATGTGTTTTTGCTACATGTGCTGCTGTGTTTTATAAAACGCTGCCACTTAGAAACTGTTTTTAACGTGTTGATGATGTTTCGTTTTTATTCAGAGCCTGAAAAGATCAATTTCTGCCACTTGTGGCTGACATTAAATTATCTATCTATCTATCTATCTATCTATCTATCTATCTATCTATCTATCTATCTATCTATCTATCTATCTATCTATCTATCTATCTATCTATCTATCTATCTATCTATCTATCTTGCTGTGAACTTGCAGGGAACGCCCACTCCTGCGCAGATCAGTCTGGGCTTGTGAATAATCTTTTCTCTGATGGACTCTGTGTCGTTTAGAAATGACCTTTTTTAGATTAATGGACGGGAAACAAAAGCAGCTCTAAGATCACTGCTGATGTATTTTCTTCTCCCTGCACAGTCACACACCTGAACGCTGCAAACCTCCGCTTTTCCAGATGCTCTCACACAAACCGATGATCTGTTAATCAATTTAATTGATCGGCAGCACCTGGCTGCTACTGAACTTGTTTTTTTTGCCTATTGTTTCTTGACACAGAGTAAAATGTAATAAGTTGTTAAGCTGAGATTACTTGTACTTATTCTTGGACCTGAGAAGGACCAGATGATTTCTTATCGTGTCCTGACACATCTAATCCTCCGAGCCGACAGAAAGTGGACCTTCCTCTCACTGTTAAAGGTACAGTATGTAAAAAATCAAAGATCAGTGGCAGAAAAAAGTGATATATAATTCAAAACTGTGTTTCTATTGATGTGTAACCACTTCACTAGAACAGCTGTTATATGTTTATTTTCTTAGTAGTCATTTATATCTACTTTCTGGGCGGTGCACATATAGAGGCTGTCATATTTGTTCCACCATTTTTACTACGGTGTCCCTGAATGGACAAAACAATGTGTGTCAACTTTAAAACTGCTGTATCAGCTTTGTTTAATGTGAGTTAAAGCACTGTTTGGGATAAGTAATGCTTTAAAAGACATAAAAAATAGTAGGGGTGTCCCCAAATAGTCGACGATTCGACGATTCGTTTCCAGGACTGTGCTTCGACTGTGAGTCTCTAAGTCGAA
Organism: Atherinomorus stipes; assembly: GCA_023101725.1. Taxonomy (NCBI): domain Eukaryota; kingdom Metazoa; phylum Chordata; class Actinopteri; order Atheriniformes; family Atherinidae; genus Atherinomorus; species Atherinomorus stipes. The sequence goes on along the minus strand of JALJCO010008504.1, from coordinate 25,629 downwards.
TAGTCGCAACATGTGCTTACCAAGCAAAGATCAGACCATTCTGCAGTAGGAGGAGGTTGAACGTTTGATTTTTACAGAGTATTAATTTGTTCTTTTAATAATTCATTTCATAGGTCTGTTAGCAGCCGAATAATTCTGTTATTATAAGTGTGGCATAAAGCAAGCTGCGCCGGGCAGGCGGGTTTAAACAGCAGTCTGCCGGTGAGTCGCGCGCGCTGACCATTCAGCCAGAGATGTCTCCATGACCAAGTAGCCAGAGACATGATGAAGGACACTCACCTGTCACATCATCATTGTAGTTTCTTCCACTGATTTATAGCATCAGTCTGTGAAGGTGGAAACAGTCTGACAGACATGAACACCGCGTCTACTCCTGTGCGTAATGCGTAAAGCTCCAGATGGATGCGCTGGTGCTGCTGGAGGATTATTCAGATTGTATCAGGAAAGAACGCGTTTTTAAGAACCATAATTTCCTGAATCGTGAAGCCTGCGGCTGATATCAGACTCCCTGAGCAGCGCTTTTATCTTTGTCCTGAACTGGACCGCCGTCTCGCTGCGTCAGCTGTTGAGCGCACATGTGGAGCCGTTCCCCGTGAACGGGAGAGACCAGGAGAAGATGCTGAACCATCCAGCAAGTTGTGGAATAATCATGACTGTGATGTTCGGATCATCCCCCCACCTCCACCTCCATCCAGAGGAGATTCTCCCGTCGACTTTGTTAACGAAGCGAGGAGCGCACCTCCAGCTCATCGCGCACCTCCAGCTCATCGCCATTTTACTGCACACTTTCTAACTTTTATTTTCCGTTTACTTGGATATAACTTTGTATTTCGTTATGAGCCTATTTTTGTTATTGTGTAATTTACTTATTCAGTGAAGGTTATTCTTTTGGAATTCTGCTTAATATGTTTGACATTTGGACCGTGCGCCGCCGTTTTAATTCTCTTTCCCGACTTTAAATTGTTAAGCAAAAAAAAGGAAAGAAAAATATTAGGTTTATGCCTGCAGTGTTAACTGAAAAATAAAAATCTAATCAATGAACTGTTTTACACCAACATACCTTCACGTTTTCTTTTTGTTAAATATTTTAATGGTTTTAAACAAGCAGACATGTTTTATAGCCTAAACAAAACATGATTCGACTATTCGTCGACGAATGACATGATCTGACGAATCAGGTTAGACTATGAAAATTCTTAGTCGGGGACACCCCTAAAAAATAGTTACTCATCGTACAGTCATAGCTGCACCTGAGACCACTGGATCCACTCACAGATGAAAACATCTTTATATCTGGGAGAATTTTGACCACTAACGGCCACCATACATTCACAACAGTGCTTGGAATATGAAGCCATTTGAAAGAAAACACCTTTTATGTCAAATACCCATCTTTAGCACTAGATGTCAGTAATTCTTACATACTGCACCTTTAACACAGCTTTTTGGACAGTGGTGAATTTCCACAGACTGACTCCTGACTGTGTCTGATTGAGGTTATATTGTCCTGCTTTTTGATTTTCAGATGTCTTTTAAATATAAATAATTAATTTCAAAGTCACGTTTTCAAAAATTATTCCAATTATTAGTCATATTTTTCTTAATCTTTTTTCTCTCTTATTATTGTTTTATTAATTCTTCTCATTTTAAGCAGGTCTTATGTGTTTATATGTTTTTAGCCTCGTTTTTGATGTCCTGCTATGTAAAGCACTTTGGGCATCCAGCTGGATGCAGAAATCTGTGCTATATAAATTAAATAAATTAAATTAAATTCAATATTTTACATCCATAATTTCCTTCAGTCACTGATTGGCTCATGAAAACCTTCAGGTGACTTTACTTTGATCTGACAGGTCAAACATCTGATCTCCAGTTCTGATGTGAAACTTGTATGATATTGATGAATCTCCTCACTGATGGTGGAACTGGAAGAGCTGCAGGTTGTTTTCCTTCCTCCGTTCAATACTGCTGTCTTTAACACTCATTAAGCTGCACCGTGTCTTACATAGTTTTACATGCAACATCACCTTATACTAGTTTTTGTTTGTTTCAGCTTAACATCTTTGCATTCTTTATGTTGCCTACCTCGAACTTAATGTAAGCAAGGGAATTTGTCGTAAAATCGTTTGGTGGGTCAATGAAGTTTGTGCGCCAAGAAGGCTGCCAGTTTTTTCTGCCTACAAAGCAGGAATGCAAAGATTATTGAACAACCTTTGAAGAAGTTCAGCCAGTGAAGAGGGGGAAGGTGGAGCGGTGGGGGGGGGGGGTGCTGGATGAAGGCGTTCTCCTGGTTCCTGATGTAGTGCAAAAGGCAAGAAACACTTCACTCCTACAAACAGTGTGTGGATATTCTTAGAGGATAATTTTCTTTTTTTCAACCTGGACCTTATTTCTGTACGTGCATTTCTGCATCACTTTGAGTCCTTTGAAAATATTACGTTGAGTTGCCCTTATTGCCCCCCCCCCCCCGAGTAATGCTCTCCCTAGTAATTTACGCCATCGTCCTCGTCTGGCTAACAGCAGAATATAAACAGATGAAAAGCGGAATTTCTTCTTCTATGCTTGCATTATCAGCAGAGATGGCGCTGAATGCGCGCTCTCATCTGGTCTTGTTTGCCGCGGCTTCCGTAGAATCGTGAACTCGCATGGACGTGCATCGGGGAAGTACAATGTTCTACTGTTTAGGCTAATTAATTATACTAAATGATGTGGTTTCCAGTAGGGCTGGGCGATAATGGCCAAAAATAAATATTACGATATACTGAGCAGTTCACTTCGGTCACGATATTTGGACGATAAAACTACCTATACTAGCCAAAACAGACAAAAACTACTTTTATTTTCAATTTATTAAAATCGACATTCTGCCTTAACTGAAACTTCACGTGACTTCTTGTTTGGCAGATAGATTAACAGGTTCCTCAATAAACACCCAGTAGATATTTTGGACATATGAGAAGTACTGTGAAACTGAAATACAAACATACAAATATACAAATTAATAAATGAATTATGAATTTTTAAAGTAACTCAAATAAGTTAGATTCTTATTTACATATGAGCAAATATTACTTTGTGCCATTAAAATCAGTGCGAGAGTCAGTGCTGAGTCCCCCATTAAATGCACACACGACTATCGATTAGCATGAATGCTAACTTAACATTGAAAAACCCATAGACAGGCTAATGCAATTAGCATCACTACCGTTGTCAAAACGTTTAACACAAACAACGTTCCTTCAAACGTTTATCACTTTACACTGACATCAAATAAACGTCACTGATCATTTACAGACACATGTTGTACAGAAAACATGCAAAAGATGATGAAAAACACGAAGCTCCAGTGCAGGAATGTCACGTTACAAGAAACTTCGGCAAGTTTGAGAGAACAAAAATGTCCCTTGTGGCAATTCTACTGCCGGCTTTCTTAAAGGGGCCGCAGCACCGAACATACCGACATGCGGAAAAATGACGTCCGTTATCGCTGTAAATGTCGGTGTCGGTAAATTTTCGGTTTATCACCCAGTCCTAGTTTCCGTTAAATTCTGGACGCTACCCACTCAGGACACTTGGATTACATTGGACGAGCAGTATGGAGGAATATTGCCAAGTTTTTGTGGACTTTTATGGAACATTTTGTTTTGAGTGCCCGTCACCTCCATTATATGAAAGACAGCAGATAATGACCCCTCCCTGGATCTCCGGCTGCATTTGACATATTAAAAAAGTGCTCCAGAGTCTTGCTCAACATGAGGGTGAGTAGAAAATGAAGGACCATCATTCTGTGGATGTTGTATCCCTGATACTTTGTCTGGCTGGTATCGAAGTATCGACTCCAGGGTATCGATATGTCCATCCCTAATGCTAGTGAGGAAAAATAATGCTAATTTTTACTGCTTTTATCATGTTAATTTAATAAAGGTATCAGGAAAATGCCTCAATGGTGCAGCCAGACTGATTCAGTCTGCTGTTACTTATGCATGCACATCTTTCAAGTCCTGCTGAGGACAAGAATTTTATCCAATTCAATTTATAAGGGATTCTAATTTAATATGACTCTGGAAGTTTTAAGTGTGGAGGCAGAGGTCGTCAAGATATTGATTTTTTAGCCCTTGCACTTCGTTTATCCAAATTCCTGGCACATAGCTCCACCTCTCTCTGAAATCCACAGAAAAGTTACCATTTCTCAGCACACTGAAGGCAAATCCAGGGGGAAATATCACGGAATGCTGAATTTCTCACATCTGCAAAGGATTATAAGGATCCACAGAAGAATCTGTGGATTTTTGGTTGATTTGCCAATGAATGCACACTTACAATCACACGTGGGCGTGTAGAAACAAGATGGATGATTTTGTAGTAAAACAGACACATTTCTGTTCCTTCATCCCCACCTGTTTCTCTACTTGTCTTACACCGAGTACTGTTGAGTCGACAGCCTCCAAATTTGTTTCCTTTGATCAGCTAACACTGTCAGGGCTGATCTGTGTTTGGGACACAACGTGTCAGCAAGGCTTTCAACTTCTCTCCGTAAAAACATCGCTCTCTACATTACTTGTAATTCAACATGACTGCTGTAGAAAGAAACTACCAGTCAGTTGGCTGGTGATGTTTGCAGATGGTTCTCCTGGAGCAGCAAAGCTCCCTGCAAAAATAACAGGCATTGTTTGTTTGTTTGTTTCCTTTAGGACTGAAGGTCCATGCTCTGAGAGATGGCGACATCTACAATATACAGTCGTCCTCAAAATTATTCATGCTCTCCAATCAAAGAAGGAAAGAAAGAAGCTGTCAGTTAAATAAGTTGAAATTGACAAAAGTAATAATAATTTAAAAATTTATGAAAATCATGACATTGATTTTGAACTGTGGTTCAAGAGAAATATTAAAAACAAGCACACAAAAAAAAAAAATAAGTAAACAAGTGTGATTTTGGCTCTGGAGCTAGAATTTTGTTGAGCAACACTTTGAAGCAATCAGGTGTTTTCTCTAATGATCAAAACGACTTCTACACCCGTTGACAGGTATGTTGGTCCACTGTTCATGGGAAAGGTGCTCTGATGTTTTTTTTTTTTTTTTTTTTTTTCAACCACAATTCAAAAGCAATATTTAATTCACTAAATTTTAATTTTCTAAATTTTTATTTATTATTAGTTTCTTTAGTTTCCTTTTATTTGAACTAATATTGTGAATTTAGCCTTTTCTTTAATTGGTATGAATAATTCTGATAGGATGACTGGTAAATTAAAATCACCCCCTCTCTTCACCCTCCCACCCAACCTACAGCCAAACTGTAGTGGCTGCAAAGCATTTTAAAAGGCCCATGCTATCAATGGTGCCCCCAAGGGGTGGCCAGGGCCCCCCTGAACAAAAGCTGGCCGCCCCAGCAAAAACGATATTTTTTCATTTATATTATCATTTATGTATTGTTAACTCATTAACTGCCAGATGTTTCAGAGCAGAGCGCTTCATAATACCAAGATTTTAAAGCATTTTCACTGATTTTGGGAGAGCCAGAGAATATTGTGTCGTCGTGAAGAAATCTGCGTGCATACGAGTACGCAAGAGTGTGTGGAATTCGATTGGATGTGCATGGCAGGCTGTTAGGCGGTGCTGTGATAGAACTCCACCATGTCCGCGCATATGTGTAAAATCAACCTTAGATCCGCCGCGTTTATGTGACGTATGTCCCATTTCGGGGTCTGCACCAAAGACTGTTAAAAAACACTACCTGCACATGACCAACTTCCGCGCACTTCCAAGTGTTTTAATAGGGGATTATCACGCTTCCGTGTTCCGAACTTCCGGTTTTAAACAGTTAGACGGCCCACTTCCGGTCCAGTTCAATGTCCCTGCTTTACTTCGTAGATAACGTGAATAAACGCCAACCCTACTGAAATTTTCACGGATTCCAGACTAAAGTGATACTAAGGAAGAAGTGGATCAAAGCGATTCTCCAGAGTGAAGGGCCGAACTTTATAATAAAACAACGTAGCATGTTTGTTTGCAGCCGGTGGGGCACAACACCGGCATGCTAGCATTAGCCAGCTAGCGTTTACCAACGTGCTTAACTTTGTACGTCTTAAAACACACATACATCTAAAAAAATCGGGTCTGTACCACCCCGTTTCCAGTGGAACAACTGGGGACTGCCAAGAAAGGAGACGCTTCAGATGCTTGTGTGTTTTCAGCCGCACAAAGTTAGGCACGTCATCAAGCTGGCTAATGCTAACCTGCTAACAGGAGTCCGCCAGCTACTACTCTGTTAAACTTTGTAAATCGGATAAACGCCAATGCCAAGTTTTCATTCCAGACTGAAGTGATGCTAAGGAAGAAGTGGATTAAAACGACCGATTCGCCGCGGTGAAGGATCGAACTTTATAATAAAACGACACACGTTTCTTTGTGGCCGGCAGACTATACAGTCGTGTTAGCAGGCTAGCATTAGCCAGCTTGATGACGTGCCTAACTTTGTGCGGCTGAAAACACACAAGCATCTGAAAGCGTCTCCTTTCTTGGCAGTCCCCAGTTGTTCCACTGGAAACGGGGGGTACAGACCCGATTTTCAGATGTTTGTGTGTTTTAAGACGCACAATGTTAAGCACGTCAGTAAACGCTAGCTGGCTAATGCTAGCATGCTGTGAAGTGCCGGTGTTGTGCCCCACCGGCGACAAACAAACGTGTGTTTTATTATAAAGTTCGGCCCTTCACCGCGGCGAATCGATCGCTTGATCCAGCTTTTGATCCAGTATCACTTCGGTCTGGAATGAAAACTTAAGTATGTTTGGAGTTTATCCGATTTAAACAGTATAACAGAGCAGGAACGGCTGTCGTTAACATGGCCCGGAAGAGGAAGTGTCAAAAGCCGGGAACTTCCGGTAAGCGTGATAATCCCCTATTGTTTCTGAAATGAGACGGGCTTGTAGTCCGACATTGTTTTTTTCCCCGTTTGTGTGTGACATCATCGCACATGTGACATAAGCATTGCGTGAGCAGGTCCACCATAATTTTTGTGTTTTGGGCCATGCAGACGAGAACACAACAGCGTCTTGTCTTCAGGAGTTCCACTTTGGAATGAGTCTTCAGATTTTTGCGTATTCAACCCAGAATAACGTTGTTGCCGTGTGAACGAAAGGCACTTCCAATGAAATATTTTCCCCGCAATCGTCCTCGTGTGAACAGCCCCTTAGACTCTGTTCTTTCATCAGAAAAAAAATTGTCTCTAGCTTTTTCTGTTCTTTAGTAATCTGCAGTAGAACATGGGGTAGTTGTAGCAAAAAATGCTGGTTTTCACCAAAAAGCTGAGAAAACAAGCATTTTTTGCAGCAATGCGCTTCAAGTGGAAAAGTGACGTTGATGCCTATATTTTTTACTTAACTGACGTCTCCAACTGATTAAAACCCGCAATTAACATTTATAGATATTAACCCTTATTGTCGGAATGATGAGATGTTTGGCAGCAGTGGTGGAGCAGTTTTGAGTCTCCCCTGTGAAAAGCAGTTTTCTTTCCCCAATCGCAATATCTCAGAGAGGAAAGCTTAAAACTGGGATTTTAAATTTCTGCATCTCCGAACTTAAAAATTCCAACTGTTGGGGTAGCTAGAGTATAAAACAAGAAGGGAAAGGTATGGAAGCAGTTTGGGGTCACTGTAACTGCTCGATCACTGCCCGGTTAACGCATGGGGCGGGGGGGGGGGGGGGGGGGGGGGGCAGTGGGGAAGCCAGTGATTGGCCAGGGGTGGCCGCGGCCCCTCCGGCTACCCTGTAGCTCCGCCCCTGGTTTGGCAGAAATGTAAATGTAGCGATTTTGAGAGTTGGGGACCCATGTCAGAGTGGAGGAATGTCAGATTGACAGTTGCCCCCCGGTTTGTGCTGATCCATAGCCTTACATAACATCAGTTGTTCTTGACCAGGGACAAAATCTCCTCTAGAAATCTGCAGTAAGATGTCTGTATTTCTAAAGAATGACCAGCTGGGAAACTGCTTTCAAACTCATTTTAAACTGGTGCAGTGACACTGGTGATCCATGCAGGTCTATAAGGCTTTTCAAACCTCCTACGGTGACCTCTTATTCACCTGATGAGGTATCTGGGATCAGATGTCAGAGGAACCCCGGCCCCCTCTCGAGCTCTGCCCTTGATCAGAGGCACAACTCAACAAATATAGTGAAGTGTCTCTTTTCTTTTAGTTAAATGATTATAAGTATGAGGAAAAAAAGGTGAATTGATTCTTACACTGGTAGCATACTGGATGTCCCTCCATATGTTTGTCTCCCGGGACAGGTCTGACGTCTCAAACAAATTCTCCAGCACCACTTCTCCAATCATATCATGTCGAGAAAACCTGTCAAAGTCAAAGACGCTCATGTGGAGCTTCCTGGCGGCCAGCTCTTCGTAAGGCACGGGAAACTGAAAGCTCTCGCTGAACGTGGGGCTGAGCCGTCTTCCGGTGGACTCGCGTCTGGAACTTCTGCGGTCGGGGAGCAGGTAGATCTTCACATACGGGTCAGAGGTGCCACATAAGTCCTTGGCAGGCAAATCTAAAGCTCTGAGAATGTTGACGAGGAGCGCTTCGTTTTCGTAGTCGTACTTGAGAGAGAAGTTAATCCTGCCACAATTTTTGCTGCTGCCATTCTTTGATGAATCCTCTGATTCCAAGGCCTTCTGTTGGTAGAGCTCCGGCTGGATGCGGCCTATGCTGGTGGGCTTTTCGTCCTTCTCCACCATGTAGTCGTTTCCCAGGTCTAGGCTGCCCACCTGCATCTGCCTGGGCAGGTGTCTCTTGAACGAGTTGTGCCTGAACAGAAATAAAGACAGAAAAAAAGAAAGATTTTGAACTTAAAAAGCGTTCAAACATGACGGTTTTAACAGTGGGGACTTCATGTCAACAGTATTTATGTGGTCAATGGTCACTTAAAGGTACAGTGTGTAATAATTACTGACATCTAGTGGTAAAGATAAGCGTACCAATGATCTCAATGCTAAGCACATGTGATTGGTTATTGGCCATCAGTGGCCGGTATTCCTTCAGACATAAACATGTTATCATCTGGGGTTAATGTCTAGTAACCTGGGGTGCAGCGATGACTCATCTACAGGTACCTTTGATTGTTTTTAAGGTTTGTCTTAATTTCCAATATCTGATATCAACCGATACTGACACATGCAGACATCTGTGAGGTTGTACCTCTCTTATTTTGAGAAATACACCCTTAGCCTGGAGATTAAATTTACTAAAACCGTTTGATAAAATGTACTAAAATAATTTAAGTTTGATGTCATTACTAACGAATACTGAGTGTACTCTATTAATTTTTTAGAAAAGGTTAAATTGTGAATAATTCCCAGTTAGATGGACAGAAATTTCTAAGTTTTGGTCATGACCATGCCCCTGCATGTTGTTCAGCATGAACAAACGCCACTTGATTTTTACAGACGTATACTTTTCAGCAGTCAACAAAGCATTTGCCGGGCCTATAAAACCGTATTTAAAAAAAAAAAAAATCATTTTAACTCATTGGTTGTGTTTATACTCATAGAAAAGTAATTAACCAGTTTCTAATGCAGAATAATATAGAAGACTCAGCCCCCCCTCCCCCCGCCAAAAAAAAAATTGTTACAAGTTAGCATGTTGGATTAAAAAAAAAAGGATTTGAGAAGGTGCAAAAAAAATAAAGTGTTTTAAAAATAAGTTTTTTAAAGAAAACATTTTAAGTCAACTTGTAATTTAGAAGGTGGTACTTAAAATAACTATTTCAGTGAAATGAAAAGTTAATGTGAAATAGACTCAAGTTATTGACTCAAGTTGCTTTACTTAAAAAAATTGGGGAATCTGGTTGCCTTAAAAAATGTAAGTAATCTCAACTTATCTGGGCTTGGAGTGTACAACTATATTCTGCTCTGAGAGCAAAGATCCCAAAACATCCTTAACTCCTATTTCTAATGTTTCTGACAACTTGGTAACTTAACCAACAACTTAAAACCAGATATATTATAAGCAGCTTCAAAGCAAGTCAATCTGTAGCAGCAGCAGCTGCACGGTAGTCACATGACTCTGAAAGGAATGCTGGGAAATGAAGTTCTTCCAGGATAACAGGGACTATTCTACATGCTGGGCTAATGGAAAAAGATCTTGCGATATTTCATTACAGAACATCCTCTTGTGAGATTTTGTCAGTTAAGATATCAGTACAATAAAACCGATACCAATATTTTCCAATATCACATTTTAATGCTGCTATCGGTCAATAATATCAAATATCGCTAATAAAAGCAAACAAAAATAACAATAAAAATACCTTTTATTTTGGAAGTTTTCATGTGCATACTCGTGAGGAAAAAAAAATGCAAACGGAACAAAGAGATCTTACTAGATTTTTTAAATAATAAAATAATATTTATAATACTAATGTAATAAAAACATCAGTCTGAAAAAGCTGATATTTTCCGATATCACATTTGAATACAATTCTGATAATATCGGAAGGCCAATAATATTGGACATTGCTATTACTTGTCCCGAACGGTGCTCAAGAACCTACCAAGCAAAGCCGGGACTGCAGTTTAAAGCTCAGAGAGATTTTCACTTCACACTCAGACTTGTTTGTCCTTTCAGAGACACCATACTTGAAAATGGTGGCACGAATATAGCAGCTTCCATGTATGTTGTGGACCCAGTGCAAGTTGATATTACACACTAAAAACTCCTAAGGACCAACTAATTTCTGGGTCACTCCGACCCAGAAAATTGGCTTATTTTTTTACCCAACTTACGGGTTGAATATTTGACCCAGAAGTTGGGCCAACAACCCAACAACCCAAGTGTCAGGGTTGAAATAATCCAGAATTTAGTCCCTCTTTAACCCAGCAGTTTGACCCAGGAGTTTTTGTGTAATGGCTCATTCTTGGAAAATTAAACATAGCAGTCATATTAGCAAAGGGATTTGATGCCAACAGAGTTTTTAATTATGTATTTTTATGTAACTTTGATTTTTTTCTTACACATTTCACCTTTAATTTCCTCCACTGGTTCAATCAACACAAACAGATAATCAGCCGATACATTACACTACAAACAGAGCCCAGATCTCAGCCCAGTCTCGTGGTAAAGTATGAGGTGGTGGGCATGGTCCTGGCTCAGCTGTGGGGAGTCGGGACGAGGCTGCGGTTCAGGGAGCAGCGGCAGCCGAGGCAGATTGACACAGCCACTCTGTCTAATCATGCATCGTTATCTGCAGAAGTGGTGGGGGCCCCGGAGAGAGACGTGGAGCAGGGAGGTGACATCCAGGCTGACTGTCCGACTAAACTGCAGCAGGAGCTTAAACTGTTCACCTGCAGCAGTTCAGAGTCTGTGTGGTTGATCTGCCGGGGAAACGCTGATGGAGCGTTACTGCTACAGTCTCTAATACCTGATCTATTGGGTCATGTCCACAGGCCTTTTTGTTGCTTTTTAATGCTACTGTACAGAAAAAAAACTTTCCATAGTTAGTTATTCCCCATTAGTGGGGATGAAGTCCTACCCCATCCCCTCAGTCACCCGCCACATTTCTAAACCATGTCCACTTGGAGGCCTGTTATGCTTGATTTATGCTTGACCAATGGTTCCCAATCCCCCCCACACTCTAAGAATAGATTGCTTGAATTCAACCAATCTCGTTGGTGTGTCCGACCAATCTTTTGGTTGTTTTAACCAAAAGACTGGTCGGACACATAACTATCAACCAGACTGGTCAAATTCAGCCAATCCGTTTTTAGGGTGCAGTATATCCTGGTACATACTACTCGTCTCGCAATGACTGATTAATTAAGTTTCACTGTGTGATATCACATGGGTCATCCTGTAGCCAAATATAAGGCTGGAAAAATGTCAGACTCTTCATAAATATGGAGGATAAAGGGTTTTTTGGTGGATTTGGTTCACGGCTTTACAGAATCAGCTTCTCTCGCTGAGATAATGTCAAATTGGGATTTTTAATATGGCATTAGATATAACTTTGTTGTTTTTGCATTCCCTACGGCCCAGGCCTGGTTATGGGATTGCTGTTGACTGTGTTTCCTGGTTTTTAGGTGACTGGCTGTCTGACCCCCGTCCTGCATAATCTGGCTGCTTCATCCAGCGTTCGCTGGCTGCCTCTATGCTCTTCATGGATAGGCTGGAGCCCCTGCCGCCCCCGTTGGGCTTGGTCTATATAAACTGCCATCAGCCCATCATTCAGGGCAGCTGTGTTTGACTCCGGGGTCACAGCTTGCCACTTTATGACTATGCTTGTGTGTTGGTGACACGCTTTGCCTCTAACTTCGGTGCTGTGTCCAAATTCAGGGGCTAGGTCTTTGAAGGACGTGTCTTACCCGGTCTATGTAGGCCGGGTCCTCCTTAGACCGGGTCAGGTGGAAGTGACAGGTTGTTAAATGCGGACAGTCTGGCCTCGTCAGCATATCTCTTGTTACCTAGCAACTGTGATGGCACTAAACTAAAGCAAAACAGGGCTTCAAAATATGAGCCATACCATTGTCCTGCTAATTTTAGAGGTAGAGGAGCTTTACCATCATCTGCGGCATTCTTATTAATCCTACTGAGAGAAAATCAAATCCAGGTGAATTTATTTTGTAAAGTTTACAAGATTTCAAGAGTCTCATGCTAATTTTAGCTAAAATCATGGACAATAGCAAATGAAAAACAGTCATTTTAACTTGTACACAATAATAAAATCATATAACAAATCAAATTAAAATGTCTCTTAAATTTAGACACATCTGCTGTAAAATGTCACTGAAATATCGCAACATTTTAATATGCCAATACCATATCTATATTTAAAAATGCGGTATTTATCTATTTTACAAATGAAATCTCGCGAGACATCATTTTCTTACCAAATCTAATGAGATGTCACAAAATACCACAAGATTTTGTAACAAAAATGATGAAATCTCTAAGTATTTCATAAAATCTCATGAGATTTTGTAACAAAACGATGATATATTGCGAGATTTCATTTGTAAAATAGATCGATACCACATTTTTAAATATAGATATGGTATTAGCATATGAAAATATCACAATATTTCAGTGTATCAATATTTTTTTACACCCCTATTATTTAAACTGTCTGGAAGACGATCTTCCCCAAGACTTTCACAAAGAAATCATAAAAAACCAGCCAACTACCTGGAATTACTTGGATTTAACAAACATTTCTAACCAGTGTTTTGTCAGTTCCGTCACTGCAGTGGAGCGAAACCTTTATGCTAAACATGTTAAACCGGCTGTTTGATATGAAATTAAACTTTCAGACAAACTACGATAAAAACACTGGTGTATGTCGTCATCTAAAATAAATATATCGTGATATGGTATTTGGTCCATATGGCCCAGCCCTAGGGATAGGATTAGCCACGAATACATCGCACCGTCCTTAAAATCTGGGGAAAATTAGGCCACATTTGTAGCTGCATTTGAAGGAGCCTTCGTATCTGGACAGTCTCGATCTCATCGCTGTGACGTAAGCAGTCCTCAAATCCGGCCTTGGAAGGACGCAGCCCTCAACTTTGGACACAGCCTGGATTTTGTTACTTGTCATGACCCGTCTAATGATGTCAGACTGTATGTAGTCCTCAGCCATGTGTGGTTTTCTTTTCTTTCTTTGGGTCCTGAGTAGGACTTCAGTGGCTGGTCTTTAATGGGGTTGCCACTGGACGGTGTTTCTTTTGGTACAACCGTTTATCACAGGACTTTTACCTGTTCTCTATTTGTATGTATTGTTTTTGTGTTAATGTGGACTTGGACCTCAGGGAGGACCCTGCCCTACCTTTATCTTTTTGTTCTTGTTTTTGTTCCTTTTCTGTTATGGCGTGCATTGTCAACAATTGTAATTTCCAAGTAATTCCTGATCCAAGTCTGCTTGTGTTATCTACCTTCCTCCTTTTACGGGGTGGTAAAAGCATTAATGTGATAAAAATCATCACTTTAATTTCCCAGATGAATCTCTTTGCACTAAAATATTAATTTGACAGCCCAAATATAAAAAATCCCACATTTGTTTGAGAAATGTAGGCTTTCATTTTTTTTTTTTACAGCCCCCTGGATTCATCTAAGGATCCTGTTGGGGGGTTGGGACCCCCGTACATATGGAGGGCTGGGAAACATAGATGTTGCTGGTATATTTGCTTACGGTGAACTGCAGCCTGGGCTAGTAGATCAGAGGATGCTCACCTGATACCTTCCTAATGCATAAGGGGACAATATAATCTGATAACATGATGAAAGTTTAGCTTAAAATGGACAGAATGTACGAGCGAACATTAAGAATCACATTAAACCCCAGAATTTAGGAGCACATGGGTAACTCGTACAGAAAAAATCCCAAAATGTTCACTTTCTAACATCCTGGAAACTGGGGATGTCTGATACTATTGGCCTACCGATATCGGAAAATATCTGTATCGCTTTATCGTTTTTTCTGACAATATTTTTACTAATGAAATTTCGTAACGGAACGAGATCTCGTGAAATTTAGTTCCGTCAGCACCGTTCCAGCATGTAGAAAAGTCCCTGTTATTGTGGAAAAACTTCATTTCCCAGCATTCCTTTCAGAGTCATGTGACTACGGGTGCAGCTGCTGCTGCTACAGACTGACGTGCTTTGAAGCTGCTGATAATATGTCTGGTTTTAAGTTGTTGGTTAAGTTACCAAGTTGTTAGAAACATTATAATTAGCCACATGTTGGCTAATACCTGCTAGTATCTGATATCTGGCAGCCAGATGTCCAAAATAAACTCCTCTGGCTAAGATAAGGATATTTTAGGATCTTTGCTGTCAGAGGAAAATATACAATAATCCTCAAAATTATTCATACCCTTAAATTAAAGAAGGGAAAAAAATCAGCTGTCAGTTCAATAAGTAGAAATTGACAAAAGTGATAGAAATTCTATGAAAATCAGGACATTAATTTTGAATTGTGTTTCAACAGAAATATTGAAAACAAACACACAAAGATAAAACAAGTAAACAAGCGTGATGAGGTGCCGATGGAGGCAATCACTGCAATCCGGTGTTTTTTTCTAATGTTCAAAAAGACTTCTACACCTACGAGAGGCAGATGATAATCTAAAATGGAAAATATCCAGGTCCAGGCACTCAAAGAGGTGTAAAATGTAAAAAGTCTTTAATATACTGGGCGAGAACATGTTAAAATCACACCAACGCGTATCTGCTTGAGTGCCTGGACCCAGATTTTTTTTTTCATTTTGGATTATCCTCTGCCTTCCCTTAATTGTTTCCTTCCAGGAGCACCACAGGTTTGAGGGACACCAGCAGCGCGGCTGCCATTTTTCTAGACTTCTACACCTGTTGACAGGTATTTAGGACCACTACCCAGCCAGCATTTCCATGTGGGGCCCATAAGGGTTACATTTTGGCTGCATATGAGTGACCCAAGTGGGTTTGTCCACGGTTTCCATGGTGGCCCCACCTGTGTTTTCCCATGTGGGTTTCCACATATGGGATCCATGTAACTTAAACTATGAAATCTGCAAATATGTCCTGTTCAAACCGTTGCCCATTCAAACACAGGCTATATGGGCAAACACAGGTGGGGCCACCATGGAAACCGTCGACAAACCCAGCTTGGGTCCCTCATATGCAGCCAAAATGTAACCCTTACGGGCCCCACATGGACGTGCTGGCTAGGTGTTCATGGGAAATGTGCTCTAATGTGCCTCGGATAGCTTTGTTTGTTTAAATTATTATTTTGTTTGATATTAGTAAAAAGCCAATATCAAACATCTCTATTGGAACCATAAAGTGCAAATAATAAGGCTTCGACAAATGCTTCTGCACACGAGTTAATTAATTCTTCTGAAAAAAACAAGCCTGTAATTAGCGTTACAAATCTGACCTGCAGTGAGAAGCCTCCGAGCTGCAGTTCAACAATCACAACATTCATTAAAATAAACTTTGTAGATGCTAAATTGCTCTGTACATTTCACTCCCTCATTAAAGTCATGGATGCTTTGCATTGCTCTGGGAAACGTATGAAAGTGAGGTTGCTCCTGATTTACACATTTTCTTATGTTGGGTTTGAAAAGCATCAACGCATGTCATGAATTCTGCACAGTTTGCATTAATATATTAAAGCAAGTGCAATATTAGATATAAGTAAAACTTGAGAACAGAAGTAATAGTAAAAAACACTTTTACAACAATAATAAATTACATTGATGAAGAAATTAAACAAAATAAGATTAAAAACTCCTTTTAATTATCAGATAACTGAATTACAGGTGAAGATCATTTACATTTATTCAGTGGAAAATGTTTAAATATAAAATCTAATAGTAATATTATACATTTACCAAAACATAATGTGCAATAACCTTCATTAAAGTAGTGAAAAATACCAAAACATCATCATCATCACTAACAGTAGCAGCATCATCATGACATCTGATAGGCTACCACCATCATGTGACACAGAAGCTACAATCTGATAGGCTACCACCATCATGTGACACAGAAGCTACAATCTGATAGGCTACCACCATCATGTGATACAGAAGCTAGAATCTGATAGGCTACCACCATCATGTGATACAGAAGCTAGAATCTGATAGGCTACCACCATCATGTGATACAGAAGCTAGAATCTGATAGGCTACCACCACCACATGATACAGAAGCTAAAATCTGATAGGCTACCACCATCATGTGACACAGAAGCTAGAATCTGATAGGCTACCACCATCACATGATACAGAAGCTAGAATCTGATAGGCTACCACCATCATGTGATACAGAAGCTAGAATCTGATAGGCTACCACAATCATGTGACGCAGAAGCTAGAATCTGATAGGCTACCACCATCATGTGACACAGAAGCTAGAATCTGATAGGCTACCACCATCATGTGACATAGAAGCTAGAATCTGATAGGCTACCACCATCATGTGACACAGAAGCTAGAATCTGATAGGCTACCACCATCATGTGATACAGAAGCTAGAATCTGATAGGCTACCACAATCATGTGACATAGAAGCTAGAATCTGATAGGCTACCACCATCATGTGACATAGAAGCTAGAATCTGATAGGCTACCACCATCATGTGACACAGAAGCTAGAATCTGATAGGCTACCACCATCATGTGACATAGAAGCTAGAATCTGATAGGCTACCACCATCATGTGACATAGAAGCTAGAATCTGATAGGCTACCACCATCATGTGACATAGAAGCTAGAATCTGATAGGCTACCACCATCATGTGACATAGAAGCTAGAATCTGATAGGCTACCACCATCATGTGACACAGAAGCTAGAATCTGATAGGCTACCACCATCATGTGACACAGAAGCTAGAATCTGATAGGCTACCACCATCATGTGACATAGAAGCTAGAATCTGATAGGCTACCACCATCATGTGACATAGAAGCTAGAATCTGATAGGCTACCACCATCATGTGACATAGAAGCTAGAATCTGATAGGCTACCACCATCATGTGACATAGAAGCTAGAATCTGATAGGCTACCACCATCATGTGACACAGAAGCTAGAATCTGGCTGCTTTCATGTTATTTTATTGCATAAAACTCTTAGAAGTGGAAAAAATGATGTTTTGCAGTTGTTTAATGGCATTGCAATACTTTAAAAGTATCAATTTCGATATTTTATCTGGCTGGTATGAAAGCATCGACAACAGGATATCGGTATGCCCATCCCTACGTTCTCCCCTACGGTGCCATAACGTATAGAAATAAACACTGAAGGACACAATCAAGCAAATGCATAAAATATAGCAATAAATTATATCAATCAATGATGTTAGACCTTTTTTAAAAGCTAAAATAAAAAACCTTGCATGTGTGCGACTAACCTTGTGGAGGACGCCGGCTCGGTGGTTTGCCTCTGCATGCGCTGCGTGCGGCGCAGGAAGTGCTCCCTCATGGAGAGCTGCACGTCGGTGGGGATGTCAGGAGAAGTATGGCTTATCTTCACCGCCGCCTCCAGGAAACCCATCGAGCCCATGGGGTCCTTCACCTTCTCCGTCGCCATGGTGACCACTGGCTGCTGGGGACTCTGCAGCAAGAGAGGCGGCTGGACGGGGCTGTGCTGCGGGCCGCAGGCCGGGCTGAGAGACGGGCTGGGGAAGTGGGCTTTGGTCCGCCAAGGAACCCAGCACAGCTTCCAGGAGACGAACGTAAGGAGGCCCAACAGAGCCAGGCCACAAAGAAGAAAGACTCCAAGCAGCAGGCCAAAAGTAGCGTCTGGTGGCGAGCCGCGGGGACCAGAAACGGAGGATCACACAATATGGACAAACAGATGGTGGTTGCAAGGGTGAGAGAGGACACACAGGGAGAAAGAGAGTCTGTTAGCGCGTGGCTTTTGATCCAGTCTGAAGCTGTCGCTTGTTTTTATGCAACACTAAAGACAGTGAGTGAGTACACCAGGAGCTGCGCTCATAAATATTAAAATAAAGTCTATTAGTCAGTTCAGCCGAGGAATAAGCAGAGCAGAGTAATGTAAACAGATTTCATGTGCTCATGCATACACACGCCCCATTTTCCACCACGCGCTCGCTGTAAAGGGAAATGTAATTACAGTGAGATGAATGGTTAAAAAAACACAAACAAAGAAGTACTACGATCCAGACTTAGTGGGAAGCAGGACCACAGTGGCAGACTCCTCCCTCAGGGATCCTTACATGAAGCAGATAAAAGGAGCCGTGCGGAGTCAAACTCATTTATTTTCCTGTGCATGAAAATGCTTCCTGGGAAACGAGCAGCGCACAAAGAGCTGGAGATGCACCAAGAATGCTGACAAGCACTCTGCAAGGACCGGGGGGGGGGGGGGGGGGGGGACAGGAACCTTAACAAAATCTCTGGTTCTTTGCTTTTTCCTCAAAGTAATTGTTTTGTGCCACCTGATGCATCGCGTCTCGCGCTCGCTTCATCTGGGATTGAAATCTAATTTCGACATTTTGCTGCAGCGTTCCTCTCCGCATATTCGGTGATTGTGCAGATTTATCTCAGAAATTGCATACTGAGGAGTTTTTCATGGCTTCTCAGAGGATTTCCAGACTTTAAACAAAAGTCTGGCAAACAAACACAATAAACAAACACGATAAACAACACAATACGAACACTGACGAGAGCAGAAACCTGCAACTGATGCTGTTTTGACAGTTTCCAGGTTAAAAAAAAAAATACATTTAGAGACAGTATGAGGGATGTCCGATATTATCGATATTATCTGCCGATATTGGCATTAAATGTGATATTGGAAAGTATCGGTATTGGGTTTCTACTAACGGATATTTCTACTCTCACAAGATCATGCTTGTTTACTTGTTTTATTTTTTGTTTGTTTTTAGTATTTCTTTCAAAGAACAACTCAAAATCACCATCACATAAATTTTATTTATTATTACTTTTGTCAATTTCAACTTATTTCTCTGGCAACTGTTTTTTTTTCTTCTTTCATTTATATATTTTTAATATATTTATTTCAGACGTGCAAGAAATAAAGAAAAAAAAAGCTGGTGACAAAACTCACATTCATAATAATTCAATAAACCATAAAGCTCACTATAATTCAGTCCTTATTCCTCCTTGCAAGCTGAAAAGGGGATGGAAAAAGCACTGCTTATCCAATCTTTATCTTTAACTGGTGGGTATGAATAATTTTGAGGATGGCTGTATATTAGTGTGATAAAATGATGTTTGTTGTCTATAAAGAAGTGAAAAATACTTCCAGTGAGCCATGCTTCGGTTGCGTTGTGTCCCATACGTGCCTCAAGATGATCTGTTTTCCATCAGGGCCTTGACACCAGATCTAGAGAGCTGTACTGCAGTGTTAGCAAGAAAAACAACCAAACATTTCCTGCATTTCCTGTTTTGGGATTTTATTTCGTCAGGTTTGTTTTAAGTCATCGCAGTAACGCTCAGCTGGGTATAAAACTGGGGAGTTTGGGGTACGCTCCTGTTCCTTCAGTCTTTCATTTCCTTCCTTTATTTGGCCCTTTAAGAAAAAAAAAAGCAATACTTTCAGTTGAAATTGAAATTTTAATGCTGCAGGTGTCAATGCTGCGTGATTCCTGTGCTCAGATTCCTTTTGGTGGGTGTAAACACTTGCAGGTGATAATCCAGAGAATCACCCATCATCTGGCCTGGCAGGGTTTTCACTAATGAACACTGTTCCATGATGCATCAAACATCCGGCAGCCTGCTAACGTTAGCATGCATGTTTACAGGCCACCGCCTGAACAAAGAGCCGCTGAATGTGGGGAGACACTGAAACAGTGTCAGTGGATGGATGGTGGAGAGACGCAGGCTGGCTACGTGAACAGAAAGGAAGACGGGAAAAGAAAAAGTGGATGTTTAATCCAAGAAGCCGTTCAGGTAAAACTCGGTAATATGCACACAGAAAGGCAACACCCGGCACCGGCACCTAATTCAGTATTTGCACTGTGTATTCATGCTTTAATGTTACTTTCAGAACTATTTCTTATTCGCATTTTAGTTAGTAGTTTAGTTTGGTTACCTTTTTTAACCACATTTTTACCCGTGTTGTTTCTGATGATTGATGGAACATAATTTCATTCTGCAGTACGTCACTGCTGTGACCACCCTGATCACACTTAAAGATCTCCTTCCTCTGAAAACCAGTTTAACTTGCTCCTTTTAAAATACGGAGGGTCACCCGTAGTTACATACACATGCTGCGCTTGCTAGTGGTGCGTCACCTCCGCCGGCTGTGTTTCCTCTTCATAGAAACGATACAGAGAAGGAAGCGAATCAGGAAAAGCCTTTCGCTTCCACGTCACATCGAAAAGGGCGTCGCCCACGTGGGTTTATAACCCTCCCCTCCACACTAGAAGTGAAGATGGCGCGACTGCAGCTGCGGAGTTGAGAAGCTAAGTTAGCTAACTGTTTGCTAGCATGGTGGAGCAAACTCGTTCGTGTGCTCGGTTACACACACAGAGCGGGGGGAGGAGGTTCCTTCATACATTCATGGGAGGCAGCCAATCAGAGACGCCTCATTTTTCGCGTCACGGATATTTATGAGAAGGACCGGAAAAACCTGTCGTTGGACCACAAGCCGTTCTTCTAGCATACAAATACAGCTGGAAACAAAGAAACCAGAAGGTTTTTTTAAACAGAAATGATGCATAATCCTTTCTATAATAATGCCGAACACAGCAATATTAATGAAGTCACAAAATTAAGGATATTTGGCTTTTTGTATGATGTCAGAATGAATCGAAAATCTACTACAACCTTTCCAGGTGAACTGAATTAAACTTTCTCTAAACTTTTCAATGCACATGTACATTGTTCAATGGTTAAGTATTAATTCTGCATCATTCTGTTCTCCAAAAACCGAAAGTTAAATATCCCTAACTTTTTGTGAGTAGTGTAAATCTTTAAGTAATATGTCTGACTGAATGTCTGCCTGTTTGTCTGTCTGATTTATCTGTCTGTCCGTCCGTCTGTCT
Source organism: Atherinomorus stipes (assembly GCA_023101725.1). Taxonomy (NCBI): domain Eukaryota; kingdom Metazoa; phylum Chordata; class Actinopteri; order Atheriniformes; family Atherinidae; genus Atherinomorus; species Atherinomorus stipes. Next base: position 4,128 of record JALJCO010008504.1, on the reverse strand, counting down.
GCCTGTCATGAGTGGCTGTGGAGATCATGGTTGTGATTAGCTACTTGTTATTTGGCATTTCTGTGAAATGTTAAAGCAGAACTCAGTAACTTCAGCTCGGGGCTCCCACTAGTGGCGTCCTTTCACTGTCATAAAGTTCGTACTCCCCCCACCCCCTACAGCACACAGACGTCTTCTCTACCTGTCTGTCCTCTATTCTGATCCCTGAATATATTTCTAAGCTTTTGCTTGTTGATGCTACTTTGCTACGTTGGTAGCAGCAGCTCGTCTCCCTCTGCTCAAAGCAAAGTCCTGTCTCTCCTGCAGCGGGACGTTTTACTCGTGTTTTGCGGGTAAATATGCCGTGGATTATATTTTCTTCTGGTGTTGGCGGGCCGCAGGAAGACTACAAACTTTTATTTACTTTTTGTGGACGTGACACGTGATTATTGAGCCTATTCGGCCGTGAGGCGCCCAGGCAGCACAAGCTACGGGAACCGGATCTTCACTCTGGTCCAGCAAAGAGTTGGTTTTGAGAGCCAGGAGCCGGCGTCTAGGTGATGGGAGGCTAAAGAATAAGTTTTTAGTCTGGTTCTGGTGCAAACCAGCGCTGGAAGCAGCTCGGTGGATAGAGGACCTGAGTGCTGTACAGCAGTTTCTGTTGTCACAAGATCTGTGTCAGGTCTGCTCAGGCAGACTCGTAAGTGCCGCTTACAGACCAGAGACACCGGGGGGAGGCTAGGAAACATCAAATCACTCCGTAAACACTGTTTAGCCCCACAGGGATTCTGAAAAGCATTTAATGGGGTGAAAAAGTTACTGAGTTCTGCTTTAAACAAAATGTCAATAAAAACATGGATGATTAAATGTGTTCAGTTTAAGATCTTGTGCCTGGAAATTTTGATCAGCTGGTAGAAATCTACCAGCTATAATCAGGCGGAAGAGCAGTCGTCTGTCAACGGGAGGGATGGACTAAGTTTATCACATTTTGTGCACAAGACAATTCAAAGTTCTTTGCACAAAACAATAAAAGTATTACACCGGGTGCAGAGGAAAGGAAAAAAGTAGAAGAACAAAAGAAGGGCGCTGCATTCAAGTATTGACGTATAATGGTGACAATGTATTTACTTCTTGCAACATTAGAAAGCAAGTCAGCTCCTAACTTGCTTTTTCATGCAGTATCGCTGCTCAAAGCTGATTTTTGATGGTCGTATGTCTTGTAACTGATAAACTGTATAATGGCCATGTTTATAGAAGAAGGAATTACAGAACTCATAAATGACTATGACTATTAAATACCACTATATTTCTGTCTGTGTTTCCTGATCATTAAGTTGACTTCTGATCAGCATCCTTGTGTCTTTCTGTTCTATTGTTGTTTTTCTGTTTTTGCCCCATATTAAACTGCCAGTGCAGCACTTTCAATTTCATTAAATAATCTCATTTCCTGTGCCTGCCTGGCTCATCATCCTGCAGTTGGGTCCTCCCTCCTCATCGCCTCAATAGAGTGAGCTCATTTTGCCTGATTAACAGCCTTGTACTGATATCAGCTATTCAGTTCATGCACTCACACTGCACAAGAATTAAATTTCTCAAGTAAAAGACATGCTCTTCAAAGATAACTGGCATATTATCATCCCACTGCTACTTTTTCATTTTAAAACTGCCCTCAGCTGTCAAAAAGTTATTACAAGATTTACAAACGTATTTTGCACAAATCAAGAGCTTTCATGTTCGAAATTCAAGCTGAATGAAATGTCCGTTAAAGCAAATTTATAGCTTAGCCGAGCGGTGGACGGGATTTCAAGTCTGAGGGATTTATCCCTGAGGAGGATTTCTCAGCTGCCCACGGTCCGGGCCGTTCCACGTCATCTGAAATTTCACACAGCTCTCCACAAAGCTTCATCTCGGCCGGACTGTCACTCGCAGTCTTCATCCTCAGCGTGGACTCTGCTGCATGTCTGTGATGATAATCTTTCGCTATGAAAGGTGTTGACAGGTCGGGAATTTGTAGTTGAGGATGTAAGTCCTGCTGGTTTAACTGGTTTTTAGAATCTGCCTCCACCTTTTCAGACAAAACCAGGCAAGCCACCTCCTCCTCGCTGATGGATGCATTTTCAGGTTTCCCACTCTTTTCTTGGAGTTATTTTCCAGGAGTTTTCCAGGACATTTTTAGGACTTTTCCGGCTGCTACAGTATGAGTTGAGTTATCACAACATAGACTAATAAATTCCACCCCAAGCTTACGAAGAAATGTTCTACAATTGTAGCTTATATTTCTTTTACAGTGACGAAGCAGAGGCGAAGCAGCAACCATGCCGAGACAAAGCAGTGACAAAGTCGAGACGAAGCAGCAACAAAGCTGAGATAAAGTTGAGATGAAGCAGTAACGAAGTTGAGAAGAGGCAGTTACGAAATTGAGACAAAGCTGTTATGAGGCTGAGATGCAGCAGTTACGAAGTTGAGATAAAGCAGTTATGAAGCTGTGATGAAGCAGTTACAAAGCACCCCCGAGTTTGAGACGAGCAATTATGAAGCTAAGACGCAGTAGTCACGAAGTTGAGACAAAGCAGTGACAAAGCTGAGATGAAGTCGAGACGAAGCAGAGACAAAGCAGTTACGAAACAGTTACGAGTTTGAGACAAGCATTTACGAAGCTGAGATGCAGCAGTTACGAAGCTGAGACATAGCAGTTATGAAGCAGAGACAAAGCAGTTACGAGGTTGAGATGAAGCAGTTACCAAGTTGAGACAAAGCAGTTACAAAGCACTTTACGAGTTTGAGAAGAAGCAGTTACGAAGCTGAGACGTAGCAGTTACGAAGCTGAGACATAGCAGTTATGAAGCAGAGACAAAGCAGTTACGAGGTTGAGATGAAGCAGTTACGAAGTTGAGACAAAGCAGTTACAAAGCACTTACGAGTTTGAGAAGAAAAGGCTTAGTCAGAAGCTGAGACGCAGCAGTTATGAAGTTGAGACAAAGGAGTTACGACGTAGAGAAGTGGCAGAGACAAAGCAGTTATGAAGCTGAGATGCAGCAGTTATGAAGCAGAGACAAAGGAGTTACGAGAGTTGAGACGAAGCCGAGATGAAGGGCAGAAACGAAGCAGTTACGAAGCTGAAATGAAACCGAGACGAAGCAGAGACAAAGCAGTTACGAAACAGTTACGAGTTTGAGACGAAGCATTTACGAAGCTGAGACGCAGCAGTTACGAAGCTGAGACATAGCAGTTAAGCAGCAGGGACAAAGCAGTTACGAGGTTGAGATGAAGCAGTTACGAAGTTGAGACAAAGCAGTTACAAAGCACTTACGAGTTTGAAACAAAGCAGTTATGAAGCAGAGACAAAGGAGTTACGAAGTCGAGACGAAGCCGAGATGAAGCAGAAACGAAGCAGTTACGAAGCTGAGATGAAGCCGAGACGAAGCTGAGACAAAGCAGTTACGAGTTTGAGACGAATCAGTTACGAAGCTGAGACGCAGCGGTTATGAAGCAGAGACAAAGCAGTTATGAGGTTGAGACGAAGCAGTTACGAGTTTGAGACGAATCAGTTACGAAGCTGGGACGCAGCAGTTATGAAGCAGAGACAAAGCAGTTACGAGTTTGAGACGAAGCAGTTACGAAGCTGAGACCGCAGCAGTTATGAAGCAGAGACAAAGCAGTTACGAGTTTGAGACGAAGCAGTTACGAAGCTGAGACGCAGCAGTTATGTAGCAGAGACAAAGAACTTACGAGGTTGAGAAGAAGCAGTTACGAAGCTGAGATGCAGCTGAGACCCACAGAGGAAGGTCAAAGCGGAGGGAGGAAAAATAATTCTTAAGACATTTGACTCATTTTCCATGTGTTTTCCATGACAGGAAAAATGTTCAATCATTTTCCAGGACGCGTAGGAACCCTGAGTGTCCTCTTTGTGTCTGATATAGTGACACTACTGATGCACAGAATGTGCCAGACTAATCAGAGACGTTTCCTCTGAACGTACATTTACGGATGGTTAGATTTAATGGCCAAACCGAACCTGAATGCATCGTGGCCGTGGGCTCAGATGAGACTGAGTCATTGAACTTTGTTGGTAGCTCTAAATGCTGAAAGATACCACCTATCACTTTCACCTCTCTCTCTCCTTCATCTCACACAATATCACCGTTACGT